>WEIT01011790.1:115918-147126 GCA_013389985.1 Dryoscopus gambensis
AAAAGGGCAAAACATCCATCCCACAAACTGAAGAGCCAAACTGACACACTAAAAATTGAAACTCACTCTTCAGAGTCTAAATGCTCAGGACTTTTGGAAGATTTAACCCACTTACGAGACTCAGGCTGGGTGTTTTGAAGCAGCTAATGCCACTAGTGATTTTGGAATATTTCTACCAAGATGCTACAGTCAGCATGGCTGTGTCACAGACTCCTGAGTCTGGTCAAGTCAGAACACCAACTGAAGTCGTAGTTGTTCTTGAACTGCCCATTACAACTTGTTCTTAGGACCCCCTATGCCAAGACACTCCTTCCAAGAAACCCTGCTACCCAAAAGCCGCCTGCATGCTACCTGTGCTCCCTCCTCAGTCCTACAATGGCTGTGCAGAAAGGCTTTCCACCTTCCAATCACAGAATCGTAGAATGGTTTGGATTGGAAGGGGCCTTTGAAGGTCATCTGGTCCAACCCCCTGCAATGAGCAGGGACATCTTCAACTAGATCAGGTTGCTCAGAGCCCTGTCCAACCCTACCTTGAATGTTTTGAGGGATGGGACATCCATAGCCTCTCTGGGCAACCCATCACAGTGTTTCACCATGTGCATCATAAAAACATCTTCCTTCTATCTAGTCTGAATCTACCCTCTTTTAGTTTAAAACCATTACTCCTTGTCCTATCGCAACAGGCCCCACAAAATGTCTGCTCCCCTCTATCATACAAGCCCCCTTTTAGTACTGAACGGATGCAGTAAGTTCTCCCCAGAGCCTTGTCCAGGATAAACAACCCCAACTCTCTTAGCCTGTCCTTATTAGGAGAGGTACTCCTTCCTCTGATAATTTGTGGCCCACTCCCGAACCCAGTCCTGCCGGTTCATGTCTTTCCTGTGCTGAGGACTCCAGAGCTGGATACAGTCAGGACTCCAGGTGGGGTCTCATCAGAGCAGAGCAGAGGGGCTGAATCCCCTCCTTCTCCCTCCTGGCCATGCTGCCTTTGATGCAGCCCAGGGCACCATTGGCTCTCTGGGCTACAAGCACCCATTGCCAGCTCACGTCCAGCCTCTCATCCAGCAGCACCCCCAAGCCTTTCTCAGCAGGGCTGCTCTTGATCTGTTCATCCCCAGCCTGTGTTGATACTGAGGTTTGCCTCAGCCCAGGTGCAGCACCTTGCTGGCCAGGTTGAAACTTCTGAGGTTCACATGGGCACACTTCCTGAGCTCGTCCAGTTCCCTCTGGATGGCATCCCAGCCCTCAGGCGTGTCAACTTCACCACTCAGCTTGGTGTCATCTGCAAATTTGCTGAGGGTGCACTTGATCCCACTATGTCATTGATGAAGATATTAAACAGTACTGGCCCAAATAAAGACCCCTGAGGGGCATCAGTCATCAGTGATCTCTATCTGGACATTGAGCCACTGACCACTACTGTCTGCATGCAAGCACCTAACCAATTCCTCCTCCACCAAACAGTCCACCCATCAAATTCATTCAGCCTCAGACACAGCCATCTGCATGCAGACTCTGCACCATTTTTTTTGCTGCTCCTAAATTGGAGGATTTTGAAAGTATCAGACAGCCCTGGGTGCCAGTCTCACAGTCATTGGAAAAATGAAGATGCTGGAAATGCTCTATGAATGCCTTTATAAACATAACATTCTGAGGTGGAAAAAAATGCCTTGGTAACTTCAAGAGTGGTAACATTACCATTGCAGAAATATTAGGGCACCACATTATTTAGCTTATACAAATTATAATTTGATTGAATCATATGTTCAAGTCATTACAAAAAAAAAAAAGGGAAAAAAGCAGTGTTTCCACATATCACTTAACAGATAACCAGCTTTTTCTCCAGTTCATTTTCCCAAAAGACCAAGCAGAACAGGCTATCAGTTTCAGCTTCAGCTCTCTCTGTCAGGCTTTAGTAGCTCACTGAGACTGTTCTATGTGCAGCACTTTGCTAGGAGCTGCAGGGGATTTTATATGGAGCACGTTTAAATGTATCCATGTGCTGCAGGTATCAAAAATACCTCTACCTATCCCTCATTCATAAGGAAATACCAGAGGATTTGTTAGAAGAACCACTAGCACAAAGAATGTCCCACACTTATCAGGCACATGCTAAGATCTCTTTCAAACAACATTGTATGTTGTAGTATTAGGGGGTCTTTCACCATAGACCCAGACCAGCTACTGAAATGTAGTATTCATCCATGACACTGATGCAGAGTTAAGTGTTACATGCATCCTGTTCTGAGAAAAATGTTCTTTCTGCCTTGTCATCTCTTCTTCAAGACAGAGAGGAGATGAGAGGGTAGTCTTAGTCAGCAGTCTAAGTCCTTTTCACCCACCCTTTTTCCCCTTTACAAGGTCTTCCACACATACTTTTAGTTAAATGTCACAACACATTACTCATTAAAAAGCTCCAGAATGCCATCTCATTGAGCAGAAAACATAACCACGTAAGAAAGAGATGATCAGTTATTAAAAAAAAAAAAAAAAAAGGCAAATCCACTTGAACCACTCACCACAAACATGAAGAATCCCAGACTGCTGGGTTTTGCTGCTTTCCCCCAAAGTGCTGCTACTTCTTGACACTCACAGTAGGTCTTCAACACCTCTTCAGTCCTTCTTAGCACTTTCTGCATCAGGAATGATGCCTCATAGAAACAGGTAAATGGTTCAATTGTGGTTATAAACAGCTCCCCGCAGCAGAGAGGGATGGAAAAACACCAGCTTTCTGGAATTAAGGGCACAACCATAACGCTTCAGTGTATGGTTTACATTGATAAACACAGGCCTACCTGTTTTCAGGATAAGGAGATTAATATGGCATCCCTTTTATGTGCAGAAAACAAGGGCTGACTGGGATATATTACACCTGCCCTCTTCCACAGTGTCAAGAGGCAAGACATGAAAGTTGTGTTGTGCTTCTTGAGGGTCTTACAGTGAACAGGTAGGACAACTCAAGCGTGACAGCAGGGTCAAACAATACTAGCTTTATGAATCCAAAATTAGGTATTTGAGCTACCAGGGTAATACATTTCTGCCTTAGATCCTGATCTTGTAAAGACTTATGAAGGTACGTGGCTTTAAACACAGACAAAGTGCCACTGCTTTCAGTAGACCTATTCATGTGTTTAAAGGCCTGGAGCTTTAGAGTGCTGATTCCTTGGGTCTGGGATTAGCTAAAATTTATAGCACCAGTAATTCTCAAGAAAGGCACAATCACTTGTCTGGTTTTATTTATACCAACATTTCCTCCAGGTAGAGGGAATTCCTTTAGAACAGAAATTACCTCTATTGAAAAGCCAAATGATCTTTTTCTAATACTGCGGTAGCCTGCAACCAAAATAAGTCTCTTAAAATGACAAAAGATCAGGACCATTGACATAAAATTGGATCAACATGAAAGAATATTAGCTTGGTTTCATTTCCCCATTCCTCCCCAAAATGCTCCATTATGACTAATCATTTAAAAGAATGGTTAACATTCCAAAATGCTAACAGAAAAAAACATACAACAAATAAAATTCAGAAACATTATTTTACAACATGGTAAGAAGGACTCCGGTGACAAGGCTACTTTAGTAGTCTTATAATATTACCTACATCTCCACTGACAGTTGTTGCTGGGGACCTGGGAAGTAAGAGGATACGATCGGTCTATTTTTGCCTTTATACTTCACTTTATTTAGAGTTTAAAATTCACAGGAAATTCTTCCATCTGTTTTCTTTTACTTGAAAATGAACAAGGGCTTTTTGATGCAAGCTACTCTAAATTTTTGGGAACAGTCTGAAATTCAATGAAGGCAAACACAGAGTTCTACACCTATGGAAGAATAACTCCATTTACCAGGACAGGCCAGGGGCTGACCTACTGGAAAGCAGCTCTGTGGAGAAGGACCTGGGGGTCCTGGTGGACAACAAGCTGCCCATGAACCAGCAGTGTGTGCTTGTGGCCAAGAAGGCCAAAGGTATCCTGGGGTGCATTAGGAAGAGCATTGCCGGCAGGTCGAGGGAGGTGATCCTGCCTCTCTACTCAGTCCCAGTAAGGCACCACCTGCAATGCTGTGTCCAGTTCTGGGCTCCTCAGTACAAGAGAGACATGGAGCTCTTGGAGTGGATCCAGCAAAGGGCTGTGAAGATGATCTAGGGACTGAAGCATCTCACTTACAAGGGAAGGCTGAGGGAGCTGGGCCTGTTCAGCCTTGAGGTGATTGAGAGGAGACCTCATCCATGTCTGTAAGTGTCTGAAGGAAGGGTGTCAAGAGGATGGAGCCAGCCTCTTCTCCATGCTGCCAAGCAATAGGACAAGAGGCAGTGGTCAGATACTGATGCACAGGAAGTTCCACCTGAATGTGATGAAGAACTTTACTGTGCAGGTGACCGAGCACTGAACAGATTGCCAGGGAGACTGTGCAGTCTCCCTCTTCCCATTTTCCTTCTACTTTCAGAATGTAATAATTTGGGGGGTGGATTATAGGAGGTTGATGATGCAACTCTCTGTATTGTTACTCTATTCTCACAGCTAAAAGTGATGAATTACTTCAGCCATCTCCCAGCTGAGGCATGTTACTCCATATCCCACAGAAGCTGCTACTCAAACTTCATGGTGTAAGTCAGATTATGGCAACATATATCTTGTAGTGCATCACACCACGTTTTGCTGTTTTAGGACTGACTGCATGAGTTGCTGAATCCAGTAAAAATTTTGTCTGTGAAAGGTCTCCTGTATTCCTGTCACAGACTCATGTTGCACTCCACTAACGTAGTTAGGTTATTAATATATTTTGCACTGGGTGTTGTCCTATTTGCACAAGTTATGACATGTCCCACTTGGTGGTGGTTTTACCCCAGGAAATCCTACACCTCACCTGAGAATCCTGCCCCTGTCCCCCTACGTCAATTATGCCTCATTGGTTCTATCCTTTTCCCCTCCCTTTCCGCCCACAGGTTTCAAAAGACCCTTCCGTGGTGTGCTTGGTCTCTTTTCCTTCCTGGATACACTCCAATAAACACCTGTGGAATTCATCCCGAAGGGGAAGGGTGCTTTTCTTCTTTTACCCCTGTTCCTGACCACCCATCTCTCTGGGGTCCCCGAGCCAGCCATCAGACCTCCAGGGAGCGGGTCGGGTCAGACTCATACGCACCAATTAGTGCAGATATACGAAAAACTGTGTCAACTAGTATTTTACCTCTGCTGCAGCAGAAAATCAAATTACATTAACAATTTCTATGGATAATTCATTTTCCTCTGTTGTTCTAGCAAAAATATAAGTGATAACTGGGAAGAAGACAATCTCTTCTGCTCACTGTCTTTTCCAATAACTTTTATATTTCTATTAAAAAGAAACCTGAGGTAAGGATTACTTTATAAGCAAATTCCAAGTCACACAAACCAACAGAACTACACAATTTGTGCTGATACAGTCTAGTGGTAGGTTATTGACTCCAGAAGACATCATCATGAAAATTAGCATTTAATTCTCAGAGAAAAAAATATTTTTCATTTCTCAAAATATCTCCTTTTACACTTCAACTTAAAGAAACCAATCCCCAAACTCTGTTCTCAGCAACCTTTGTGTCAGAGACAGAGTGATAGCCATTGAAAGCTCCATTCCTACCTCTAACAAGGTTAATCACTTTAACAACTTCCATGACATTTGCCAGTGCTAGTACCTGCCTGCATGAGGCTTTTCGGTACCTCATTCATTGAAAAGGTAGGAAGTTCACTCCATATTTCTTTTTAAGTAAACCAATAAAACTATTGACTCCCCCCACACAGCTGGAGAACCGTCAGTCACCACAGCTGTTATTTTGTCAAAGCCACCAAAGCAATTCACAGTGCCCTTCACAGGATTAAAAATAAAATCCTTTTTATAGTGTCATGCAGGGATAACAGCTTCAGCCATTCCTCATGAACCTTAAAATCCCTGTTAATCATATAAAAAATATCAACAGTTGATTTAAAGTACAGGAGTTACTTCTGCACTTTTCACCAAGTGCCAAAGAATAAACAACTCCATTACCCATTTCCAGTTTCATATTTTCAGTCAAAATCACACATACAGCTAACTCAGGTGACATTTGTCACGAAAGGGACACGGATTCAATTTCTGTTGTTGTTACTAGTACTTTCTCATCTTCAGGCACTGTGACAGATGCTACAGCATTGCTATATGACAAATTCTGTGTCAGCTAACCCTATTCTTCGGCTCTGCGACTGACATATTTTACAACATTAGACACACTAGCTTTCTGGCATGAAATCCTGGCTTCATTGTAGTCAAAGAAAAAAATCCTGCATTTTTCCTTTCTTGAACAGAGCCAGGACTTTACCTCTAGTTTATGCCATCCCCCATATGGTTGAAAACCCCACTCTGAAGCAAGAGCACCTCTGTCACTGACAAAAAATCTCCTCCTGCGTTCATTTGATTTTTCCATTCCTCATGAAAATAACATGGCACAATGTGCTGGGGACCCTCTGTCTGCAAGTAACAGGTCCAGTAGACCTGTGTTACAGCAGTTCAAGATATATGTTTTTTCCCTCTCTTGGTGCTACAGCTGTCTGAAAGCTCTTACTTTACTTTATGCTTTCGATATCTGTGACTCATTCCACTCTGTCTATTACAACTTTGCTCTCTCACAAAGCAATGATAGCCATTTGGCTGTTAAATGACCTTGCCCACAGCTAGTCTCTATTGGATTATTAGAAACCAGCCTTAGGAGCAAACCCACATTTCCCTCAGATTTGACTGAGAGAGTGATGGCTGAGTTATCAGACTGCCTTATTGCAACCCAGAAAATGCCTTCTTAGCATATATCATAACCATAGATGTCTTAGTGACCAAGGAAATGAGCTCTAGAGTAAATACTCTTGCTGAAGTTTGCCCACTCCTGTCAACATTTGTTTAAAAATATGTCGACATTTTGGACAAGGTTATAAAGTTTTCCCCTGTGAACAGAAAAAAATTTGCTGGATGAAACCGTGAGTGCCAGTTCTGTTTCCGTTTTCATCCTCCCCCCATTTTTTTTTTTTGCCTGTAGCTCAATTCTGAGAAAGCTGAAGAAGAAAAGGAAAGGTTACCAAAAAGGCAGTAGGTTACACAAAGAGGGAAGCAGTGGGATGCAGTGCACACCAGCATTGAGGGAAGGACGTAAGAGTGAGGGCCTTATTTGAGAGTGGACCTGTACTATAAATCCCTTGTCTGAGGAATGCCCAGGCAGTACAGTTTAAAGAAAGAATGGGGACAAAGCTCTCCTCCCTCTTCAAAGCATTCAGTATGCTTTTCTAACTAAAGCACAACACTTGATGAAATATAAATATCTCACTGCACCCTTTTATATTATTATTTCAGTGGTGATTAAAATGAATAAACAATTATGCTTCACCCTTGCCTGTAGCACTTAAAATTCAAATCCTGCCGGTATATGAAACCTGGAGATAGAAGTAGTATAGAATAATATGTACTATATTCATCAACCTTGGTTGTCCAACATAATGCAAAGAAAAATAAGTGAACATGAAAAAACAGAAATGAATTTAAATTGTTTCTTATAATTACCTAAACAATCTAAGTTTTCAAAATAACATGAGTAAGAACATTTTTTTTTAATTGAATTTTTTTTTTAAACACAGGACTATAATTCTTTTTCCTCAGAACAGTACTTTAAATTGCAAAAGATGAGAGGGACACCTTTCAGCATTAATAAATTGAGGAATATTTATGAGAATTAGCCTGGCATCTTCTTTGAAGAACCAGACCCCTGAGATTAATATGATGGGTACAAGGCAGACCTACTAGCAGTGTGAGAGATGCTCCAGAATTTGTGATGTGGTGTCACTCCAAGGGCACGTGGACACACAAGAACACAACGACTCCCTGCGGTTCAAGACATGCCTTACATTAAACCTCTTGTCAAGGGGAGCCCACAAGAGGATTCCAAAGTCAGGACAGGCTTCTGGTGTGGGTGCCTGTGTCTGAGCAGGCACACCAGCTTTGGAAGACACATATTATTCGACGGCTTCATAGTGCGCCAACAAAGGAAGCAGAATGAGACAGAAACTCACCTTTTTAGCAAGTGGGAGAGATAAAGCATGAGAATAAAGTATATAATTAAACCTGATTAAAAATGATTACATTTCCACTGCATTATCCATGATAATAAGAAAGAAAACAGAAAATAGAGGAAGTGCTATGAATACTGCCTGTGATTAAAAAGAAAAATGGCCTATCCTTGTCTGACTTTCATTTAGTATGACAGATGAGCTCTTTGGCTTGTAGTTTATTGGGCTCTTTTTCTGTACCACACCACAGAGAGCTGAGAACACCAAGAAGAAATCTAAATAACCTGTTCATAAGAAAAAGAAAACAAAATGCTGATGACCTTTTAGTATTTGAGGGAATAAACTGTAAGCAGCAGTTTGAAGATGAAAAGTAATTGGCATTGTGCCTTCTTAATTATTTTTCCAGTTTCAGGCCTTTAATATAGTTCTGGCTCTTGCTGACACACCTAAATGAGGTTTACAGAACCCAGAGCATGAATTTTGTGCTCATTAATGGAGAGGCAGCAGGACAAAGGCTGCAGGTATTGTTTTCTTCTTTCACCTAGCTTAAATCACCACCCACTATTCAGAATTCATGCATATTTGTGGGCTACTGAAACGGAAAGCCTTTAATGCAGCTCCAGTCAAACATGGCACTGGTAGAAAGAAGGCAAACTAGATAATCCCACTGAAACATTTTGAGCAACTAATATGTAAAAAGCAGCAATCTCAACATCCATCACAGCATGATAAAATAAAACAGTTAAACCAGGCCACTCCTCTGAGCACTTTATTCACAGACCTGCAACATCTTTGTGTGTAGAACAGAAAAAAGATGTCTAAAAAACCCTAATGAACTGGCTTATTTAGGGCAGGAACAGTAATGACACAGAGGGGAACAGTGGGTTGACTCATGCTTCTATGTATTATGGAAAGGTGTTAGAGGTCAAGAATCACCTTCTGCATTTCTAATGTGCCAGAGAAGTTTTTAGAGTGCTCAGCTAACCTCCAATGATGCTCCTGATGTTGAAAAAGGAGATACTGTCCTCTTCTGAAGCCCATTGCCTCTAGAAGGTACTTGTACTGCCTTGGCGTGGCAGAATGCTGTGTATGTTGCAACATGGCTTTGAGATCTTCCACATCAACTGGGTGACTAAATGATCTCCATTGCTTCGGTTGAGTGCCTAAAATTATACTGTGCAAGTACCAGTCTCCCTCTCTCCCTTGTGTATGTAGCTATAGGTGCTATTGCAGCACGTGCAGTCATGTTGAAATTTTTGTCAGTTTATTTGGTTTGAGTGACAGTGGCAAGGTAGCTCTGGCAGAGACCTGAGCACCGGCCTTTGAAAGCAACAGAGAAGCCCATAATATATATTCCAGTGGTCAGCTTGAGACAGGGCTCGGCTGACCCGGTTTCACCCTACTTTTGCTGGAGCCTGCTGGACTTCACCTTGCTGAACTGCGCTGGAGTATGAGGCCCTCATATCTTCAATTACAGTAGAGTGGACCATTGTTGCCTTTCCATGGCTCAGTAATGAGCTGCAAGGAGCTCAGCCACCCAGAAGCAGCCACAACCTGGTAGTGCTAAAGTGTGGAGGAGAGCAGGTTGGAGCTGTCAGTGGTGCCAACAGGAACAGATAGGGTGTCGGTGTAACAAGTGTGTGGGGATAACACCTAGGAGGTGGTGTCCAACTTTTCCCACCTTTATCAAACTTCTGACTTTCCTGTTCCTTTCTGAGAAAGCAAGAGATGAAGAATCAGTGCCATTCACTCACTAGGGAGGTCAGGGCAGACCATAACCTTCCTTGATGGAGTGCCCAGTGCAGGCGAGGGAGAGCAGCAAGAAAGATGCATCTAGTCAGGTGGGTAGGTGTCTCATAATAAAATGAAACGGGGCTAAGTATGACACTCCTACATTAATTAAAACTTAAGAGCTTGAGCTCAATTTTTTATCATTTCTCCATCTGCTTGTATGACATATAAGAAGTGCCTGGAAAAATAGTAATACATTACTGTCACAACATACAACATGACTCTACTAGATTAAATGCCAGGAGAAATAATATAGGTGGGAGATTCAGAAAAGAAAAAAGTGGTTTCATATTGCCTGCCTTTTCTGATGGACAACGTAGGTTTGAATGTCTTTCAATTTTTCTTCTACTATTTGTTAATGGGCACAGGGAGTGGGGAGAAGGCAATAATATCACATGGAGCTGGCAACCTTCAAAAGTTTCTCGCATTTTGAATAACTGCTATTTTAGAAGATGCTAGGAAAGAAACTTATGAGCATGATCAACTGAATTCTTTTCATCACTCTTATACAAAATACAGTGTATGTACCAAAACGAAATACTGTTGAATATCCTCTGCTTGGTTGAATGCTCCAGAATATTCTTGTTCACAGAAAATGGCTGGGAACAACTGGCATCTCACTACATCTTGCCAAAAGCCTGAAGGGAGCTTCTGTAATGAACTCCCTACCTTTTGCTTTCCTTAGCATCAAAATGTCAGTGCTGAACGGGCCGCTGTGAACCGCACGTGTAGGAGCAGCATCATTGAAGATAATGGCAGGCATTATTTGCAAGGAGATTATGTCATATTAAAAAATAAACCTAAACAAATAGCCAGTCTGCTGATGCCTGAACATTCCTGTGCTTGGAAACTCAACTATGTCATTGTCCAAATCTGTCTGGGCTGAATCAAGAACAAGTCTACCTCTGAGCCAAAGCAGTTTTGTAGGATAAGATGGTGCAATGGAGATTCATTCTATTATCTCTCTCCTTCATGTATGGAAAAAACTAGAGAAAAGGCAGAGCAAAAGACAATGGAGGACAAACACCAGCTTTTTTGTTTATTGTTTCCTCTTTGGCTACATGAATGTAGTGTGATCCACAGTTGTGAGAGGCCAGTAGAGCCAAGCTGACCGTGTGTTTGGATGCCAGGAGCTGGCTGGTCACGGTCTGCTTTTGGGTCATTGGTTCCCAATGGAGCTGCAATACAGAAAACATGGTATTCATGTTGCACGCACTGCAGAACACTGGATCGGTGCTGAGGTGTAGACTTTAAACTTAAAACAGCAGATCCTTGTAGACCTATGAAGAAACCATTGTCAGTGTGAGTCACAGAAAGAATGAGAATGTGCAATGTGACAGCCTGGTAAGAGAGAGGGCTTGGGACAGTGAATACTCTTCTTCTACTTGAGTAGAAGTCCAAGAAAATAAATATTTATTCTACAGTCCAAATCTAAGATATCTGGCCGAGAGCTTCTTTGGTAACCATCCTTGTACTATTTTTGTTTTTAAGGAATTATTGCCAGGAGGAATTAAATTGAATTAAATAGATTGTTCTGATTTACCTTTGTGTCATCCCTGGAAGAAAAAAGTATCTTGTGCTGTTGCAGAGTTCACACACTCATCTCTCTTGTTTTTAATGTCTACTGTAGTGCTACATCTTAAAAAGCATTCTGCTGAACTGTGCAGCCTGAAAAACAGGCATCAGGAATTACATGCACAGTGTGAAATATCCCATGATTTCATTTGAATTTGCACCATTACTGAGACACTTGTGCAATTATGTGCTGCATTACATTTCCAGCTGGAGACCAGAGATAAGGTGTTCCAGGAATACCTGTAGACCAATCACAGTCTTCAAAAATGGATTAGCAATCGGAGGTCCTGTACATCAGAGCCTTGAAAGGACTCTGTTTAAGGAGAGGAAGGGAAAGAGGGCAAGAAGAAGGATGTGTTTGGCATCTTCTGAGAGCCAGCTCTTCTAACTTGTGCCAGGCTAGGAATCCTGATGTAACAGACACTTCTGAGAATTTAGGAACACAGAAGAATATAGAGCTCAATCTACCTGCAGATCTTGCAACAATGCCAGAAGAAGGGGCAGCATATGCCTGCACTGCTGGCAGAGCTGACCCTACAACAAACCTAGACCCACCTCCAGCCCTGACCAGCTCTCTGGGAGAGCAGGAGACATGGGGAATCAGAGAAGCTGCTATCCTCCTCAGGCTGCCATCTAGCATTTCCACAGGTGACACGAACCAGAGGAGGACGTGGCTTTTTGTCTCTTGTATCCCCTTGCAAACCATGTTGCAGAGTGACCCTTACCTTGAAGCTGTCTTGTTGTCCTCTTCTCGTAGTTTCCTGTTTTCCCTCAGTAACATACAATAGCAACTTTTTGTTTTAGTTTTTTTTTTTTTAACATAAATATTACAGGGATAATCTCATTTATCTTGTGTGGCATGTGGAAACAAGGTTTAGGTGCAAAGGAAAGACATTTAATAACTCCCGTGACCTGGACAGCCTCATCTATTATGGCATTATTTTATTTGAACTGTGAGACCAGAGTGCAGCAAAAAGACGTCTGCAGTTTGACTGACAAACGGCTGGCATAACAAACATCCAGTGTGATGTGAACGATCATTACTTCTAAGGGCAATGTGCACTCTTTCTCTCCGACTCGGTTTTATCTCTGAAGGTGAATGCATGCTCACCTGCAATATATTCTGCCTGCAAATTGGCAAATGCCATTGTAATTCTTCCCATTTTATCTTTTTTTCTTAAGCCTGAGGAAAGAAGTTATGAGGAAGAGAGAGAGAGATTTTTGTTTTCTCTTCAGAATCTTCTATATAAGTGAAACTTAATCAAAGGGCACTGTTTATCATTTGATTTTGAAAAAATTTTGCCTTTCAACAGTCCCTGCACATGTCAAGAGGAATAGACGCTTGCAGGAAAGGCAGCTGAAATATCCTCCTTTTTTTATTTATTGATTTTGTACAACTCAGCATGGAAGTTTTGTATAACAAAACCAGCAGCTTAAGAAAGATGCCTAAGTCATCAAGAACCACTTAGGTACACAATGGGTAAAACTAGAAAACCACACAAGGTTATTGTTTGTGAAAGGAATTTGTACGCAAGCACCCTTGTATGCACATGTGCACTTCTGTGGAAGGGGTGAGAAATCCCTGGGGAGCTAAAATTACCCCTGTGATGTGACAGGCAGTTAGGCAGCCTGTGGGGGCTTTGCCTAGGCCTCAGCAGTGGCAGAAATTACAGACACACGTCCCAGAAGAAGCAGAGTCAGGGCTGTCTCCGGCAGCTAAGACACAGATGACCGCTAGCTGTTGCATAAAGGCACGTTCAAATACTTAAAAAAATGCCTACAAACAACACCATAAACCAAAAAATTCCTACAACAAGCACAGAAAAATGGTGATAGTACCATTATGCTATTTTACTCCGCAATAATACAGTTTCCTCATCAAGATAAACTATTCAGCCTTCAGCCTGGTAGTTTGTCTGCTCAGGAGGTGGATTACTGTCTCATAAAACAGTGCAATGGTGCAATTATCACTTTGGTATTAGGCAGGTACTGCAAGGTGCTCTCGTTCTGTGTCAGGTGGGACACTTTATGGTGGCCATAAAACTGATGTGGCTTCAAGTGCTTGCTACAATGATAAATTAATGAATCATGCTATGGGCTGTGTCTAACAAAATGGAATAGCTTCTTTTCTTGCAACATGCAGTGGAGGTAGGTGAGATTGTACGCAAGTGGTGTGAATGTCAAACTGGAGGGGGAGGGATGAGATGAAGGTGTCTGAAGCTGAGACAGAAGCATATGTTAGATACTTTGCTAAAGTGCATTTCTACTTAACTCTGCTTCTCATTTCACTGTGTTTCCCCTACCCTATCCTTTGGGAATGATCCGGCACTAACTTTTGTGCGAAACTGAGGGGGACTCTTTGGATAGGGTAGAGCTTTCCAGTTTTGTTCACTTGTCATGCTCACAGACAAAGAAGAAATCTGTGAGTATTCCACATCCTGAGATGTAGGTGGGTTGGGAACAAACACCAACATGTACCAGGATTGCTTCTGGATAAAAAGGAGTCATACTCACTGCAAAAAAAAAAAAGAGCAAAAAACCTAAACAAAAAAACTTGTCTCATTCCCTGCAGACTGGGTAAATGCAGAGGGATGGGGATGCACAAGGAAAGTGTCACACAATACACAATATTTGCAAAGTCTGGAAAGAGTAGTGTTAGAGACCTTTTATGTACATAAGCTGACTAGTTGCTGCAGTGGAAAGAATCCCAGTACTGAAAGTGTATTTGGATTGAAAAGTAATGGTATCACATGCTGATGTGACAGGTAAAATACAGCTGAAGCAGGCAAAAGGAAAACAGACCAAGGTAAGATAGAAACTTCCCTACCATGTTTGGTTATCAAGGATATTAGCTACTTTCACAGACTTGAAGAAAGTGATTATTTGGGGTTCTTCCCCGTATTTTCCTCCCACACAGTTTTGAAAAATTCTGGAAGAAATTTCCCACCTTCTCCCTCCCCTTCCCCCAAAATATCAAATTCAAACATTGTGACAGTCACACATTTATTAATTTCTTTAAGCTTAGTTTTTAATTGCACACGGTCTGAATGGGCATTGAAACACCATTTATCGAGAGCTGAAGTTGATTTCATGGTAAATAGAAAACAGAATCTAATAAAGTGGGAATAATTTTAAAAATTTTGCCAATTAAAAAACCCTGAGTGATTAAAAACACCCTCAAGATTTTTAAGCAAACATAAAAGGGTTAATTTTAAGAGCCTAAAGCAAGAAAATTAAATATGCCTTATGCTTTCAAAAAATTTATCTTTTCTATTTTAATAAATCAAAACAAGCCAGAGAGTAAAAGTGCAGGTGTTTCAGATGAACGAGTAACTAAACCATCTTTGCGATCTGACCTTCACATCCATAGTTTAAAATGAATGCTTGTCAACTTTATATGCTTGCTTAACTTGAGACTCATTCAAACACGCCCGATCTCTTAGCTACAACATTGCATAAAGGTTTTAATGGCATTTATTGATCCTGGATGCATTACACCTGGAGATGTCACTACTTATAAGGAAAGTAACAAGTTACTGTAAATATGCAAAGCACATGTTTATGAGACAGGGATAGCTCAAAGCTCCTCAGAAATGTAAGCAGATGCAGTTTTGCTGCCAAAGGATGAAGAGGAGATGGTGCCAGACTGAAAACAGACTTACCCTGCTGAATGGGAGAGAACAGGACAAAGGCATGCACCTGGGGTGTCCAGGTACCTGAAAAGCTGGATCTGCCATGCCAGCCACTGCTTGAGGAGTGGTGTGGAGGCAGTAGCTGATACTTTGGGAGAATTGCTCTCCTTCCACACCCATGTGTGCCCCTTTATGGCCTCCCTTGTACATTCAGAACCCCAGTGCCCCCATCTCAAGCTGCATTTGAGTCCAGCCTGCCCAGGAGATGGCAGGGCAGGGGCAACACCAACTAATCCAGGGCATTGGACTGGTCCTGGAGTGAAACACAAACAATACATAGAATTTACAGTAGCAGATGGACTGAGTTAGTGTTTTGAAAGATGGGAGAATCCTCTATGGCAGTTGAGGACAAACAAATGACAGTTTCACAATCTGCTTTCCAGTTTTCTTTTGTAGGACACAGGTAAGTGACCTCTCAAGCTGTCTTAATACCCGGTTACCCACAAGCTCAATACTTAGCCTTTAGACAGACCTCCCATTAGTTTAAAAACTGTATAAGCCCCTCTTTTCTCCACAGTTCTTATCTACAAATCCTCTGAGAGGAAACATGCTGCTCAGGCATTTCAAAAACCACAGTAAACTTGACCCCATGATCTGATTGTATGATTCCCACCACATGCAAGTGCTTGCAGGACTCAGACCTCACTTTTCAATCACTTAAAACACCACCTAAAATCAAGCAATACAAGGTAATCATCAATTACATTCAGGTATAAGCTTCCATTGGCATGAGGATTTCTGCTCCAGCCTGGTGCCCAGTTCTCAGGTGGTCTGAAGGCACCACTGCAGAGGGAAGGATGTCTGGTCACCGGGCCTCCACAATTCTTTGTGAGTCCAAACAGCATCACGGAGAAATTGAGCTGACATGCAGTGTGGGAAACCTTGCACAGCAAGAGGGACCCACTGCACTATGGAAATGGCACAGTGAGTGGAGAAGCTGCATCCATGGAGCCTGTTCTTGATGAATTTTTTTTTTCTTTTTTCTGGGAGCAGGTAGTTACTATAGAAATTGGTCCATGGTTTGTTCTTTTAAAGTCAAACTTTTAAAGAAAAACTGGTGGCCCTCTCTGCATTCATAATTTCCAAGAAATGGGTTTACATGATTATACCAAATTAAGTTTCAACTATGCAATTACCTCCTTCACTAATTAGTGACTTGAAATAAAGACTCTTATGGTCAACTTACCTGACTTTTTCTCCTTTTTGCCCATCTTTCTTTCTCATTCCTACTAACCCCACAAGATTCTTCTTGGCAATGATTCCCTGTGGTTGCCCTTGCTGTATGCATGCTTTCTCTGCCTCAGAAAACAACAGCACCAGAAAACCCTATAACAAATCAAACCGCAGTATTCTGTGAGGAGCTAAATTTGGTAAGTGCTGAATAAGCAGAAGTAGACAAGACTTTATTTATTTTTGCCACTATGTATGTTTGATTATTATCATGTCTGATTAAAAGAAGCGTACACATCATGGACCTGAAAATGACCTTTTTGATCCCTTCCCATGGGCATGAATCTTTGCATGCTTGCTTTCTCCATCTCTTTGCTGTCAAACTCATGGTTGAGTAAGAGGTACTAACATACCTCACCTCACTTCTCTGTTCTGACCTTTAGGTAGATACTATCCATGCATGCAAATAGGGAATGGGATGTTAATCAGCTGAAGGCATTGAGGTTTACTCTTTGCTGTAAAATCGATGCTTCGACACTGGGGGTAAGCCTGATGGGAATAACAATCTAATGCAACTTTTCACTTATTTCATGTCCACTACTAACATTGCCAATGAGAAAACACTGTTTCAAACTGAAAGACAGCCCATTCAGAAATTCAGTTGCTTTGTTGATCAGAATGGAGCAACAAAAAAATTATTAGTTCTGTCATGCAGAATTTATTGTTTAAAAAAAACCAACAAAAATATTCACAGTCACTCATGTCTATGTCAAAATTTAGAAAGCCAAAACATGCGGTGGAAACTGACAAGCCATATAGGAATTATTCACCATTAAAAAAACCCCTTAAAAACGTACAAAAAAATAGAAAGACTAAGCAAAACCCTGAAGTAAAAGTATTAAGTAAAGCACCAAAGGGTAGTTCACAAGCCTGTGCTAGTTGCTGTAAGCTTTTCCAATGAGCAAAGCATCTGGGGAGATAGTTGAAACTACTGACATCAGGGCAGTTGTGCTTTCTCCCACTAGCCCCAGTTAGGACCATGATAATGATGTCAAATGCTGGGGCTAGAAATTCTGCTCTCATCTGCTTCATTTCAATTCTGCTCCTTTTACAAATTTCTAAGTGCAGCCTACTTTCAGCATAGCTGTACCCGCAGCTACCACCAGCAAACCCACCTCTAATTTACTCAAGCTCACTAAATGGCTGGATGTAAATCGTTTGGTGGCAAAAACAAACTTTCATTTGTAAAGTGCCAAGCACATAACGGATAATGGGAAAGAAACTCTCCTAATTGCATCCTATACGCTAGAGATGAACAAAACTTGAACAACACCCTTGACATATAGTTTGCGTAAGAACCAGTCACCATGCTTTGTAAAGCTGTATATATTGATCTTCCCCATTTACTCTTCTAACTGAAAACCCTAAGACAGCCAGTCTCTTGAAAAAGGTTTCAGATCACCTATATTTTATGTTATATTACCCTGTGTGCAGTGGAAGCTGTGAAAAACTCCTTTGCAAGCACTTCGAGTTGGCTGCAGATGTTACACACAGCCCTCCCTCTCTCCTCTCATATCAATGCAGTTTATTTACACAACACACAATAAATCATACATCAACAAGTAGATTTTTAATGAATAGAACAGCTTTAGAAATTGCACTTCCAGAATGATTTGTATGTTTTCTGCTTATTTTCTAGTACATCTCAACCTACCTAATTCCATTTCTAATCTCACAAATGTTGTTATCAATGTATTATAATTGAGGTTATGAAAGTCTGCTTCTAACCTATTCAGAACAGTCAATCTGCCTCAAAATATTTCTGTTTGCAAACAGGCAAAATCTCTTTCAAGAGGTGACATCCCTTTCATTACCTGCTTTATGTAGAAGCATGCTCCATTTGGACTCCAGGAAAAATGACAGATAAAAGGGAGAAATATAATTATTCATATACTTCCTATCAAATTAAAGCAAAGCAAAACAAATAAGTGGGGTTAGTTTCCATTGTGTGAAAACTACTATCATATTCATATGTTTTAAGAACAGCAATAAAAATGTCTTCAAAGATATCGTATGTTATTTGATTTAGGCTCAAAGCTTGAAAAATGGAATAATTTATAATGTCACTTTATTGCTGAAGAGTGTGCACTACAAAGAGATATGATGTGCTGAATTAAATGGCCCAATTCACTTGTTAAATTAATTAGGAACATAAATGCAAAAGCTCAAAAAAAAAGGATAGCAGAGGAGAGGTGAGTGAGAAGAGAAAAGCTAACCACTACATTTTCTTGCAGAAGTTTGGAGAAACTTTCATAGGCAGGATAGCCCCCTGGACTCTGCAGCAGCCCTATGTGGCCCACTTCCATCTTCCATGAGAGGTATTTCATGAAAACAGTATGTGAGACACATCTGTGTCCAGGCTGTGATAGTTATGGCTCAGGCCTCTTTCTTCAATGGGGAAAAATGCAAATTATTTAATTAGCATATTCTCATGAATTAATGCCATTAATCAGAAAAGGTCCAAGTGATAATCACAGTGCTTGAGAGCTGATTGAATGCAGAAATCTTGAGTACAAGCTCGATGTGAACTCAGACATCTGGGCACAGCATGGGGGCACCCGGAAAAGTGCCCAGGAGTAAGGAGATGCCTGTGCTGCCTTTTCCCTGCTGAGGAGACTGAAAAGAAGGGCTCCCGTGGGTATGAGCGGCATGGCAGCTGAACTTGTGGGACCCAGCACAAGGCAATCCCAGCCAAATCTTTTCAGGCTGTTCCTCTGAAAAGATTGCAGGATCCTCTGCATCCTTCCTTCTTCTGAATCCTACCCCCTGTCGCTGCTATGAATCCGTAAGGCCAGACCTTTGGGGTGGCAAGTAACAGGGCGCTGTTTTGTTTTCTCGCAGAGTAGTGTTGGTTTGTCTGCAGAATACATCTATGCAGACACAGTGCACTAAGGAAGGGCTTTTCAAGGGGAGTGGATGGCACTTAAAAAAAAAAAAAAAGAAGAGAAAAATAGTCAGGCTGTATCTGTGTGCTGGTCTGCATTTGCCTATGAGCAGCTGGTGTCAGTCTGAGAAACTGCATCTTCGGTAGCAGAAACGTACAAACCAGCATTTAGGTCTTTCACTTCTCCGCTGCCTCCTGCTGCCCAGTGCAGAAGGCATTAATGAAGACCCCAGGAGCTGGATGATATCCTTCACACTGGCTGATAGAATTGGGAGCCAGGAAAGAGGAGCCTATGGATGCCACAGCATGCCAATGCTTCTCTTTACCCCCAGTGTACTTAAATATCAAGTCTCATAGTGCTTGTTCATTTGTCATCCATGTGTGTGAAGCGAGACATATTCGGGACAGAGGCAGGTGTAAAGACACATTTTGGCAGAAGAGATTCCTGGTCATGTTTTCTCGGATGGAAACTGAGAGAAATGTACCCAGAAATATGGCAATCACCAATATGTTTGCTTCTCTGCTGCCCAAAGGCAATCTGAAATTAAGGGTTTCCTGGCTGTTCCTGGTTAATAAAGATGTTTAAAATGTTCATGACTGTCTGTGTGGTTAAATAAGCATTGACTCCAACAACTGCTGCCCTGGATCAAGAGCAAAGTTCATTGGAAAGAGGGGCTTTGCTTAAATCTTATGAACAGGTCTGCAGCTGCAGACTCTTGCAGACAGATTTGGTGCATCTGGCATCATGTCCTAACCTGAGAGACCTCCTGTCAGCAGAACGAAATTCCGTGACTGCTACACCCCGTTGCTGCTCATCTTTGCATTCACAGAAAGAAAAGCTCATTTTGTAGATCTGAGCTTCAAGGGCAGTCTCAAACCAAGCCAGCACTCCAGCTTTTTGAAAAAGGAAACATTTCTGGTTTTCAAACATTAAGCATGTGTCCAAGGGCAAATATTGTCCACTTTTAACATGCTATGGGAACCCCATGGCAGTATAGCTGCAGACCCTAAGCCTGATTAGAGAATTCCCTGAAATTGCCTGTATGAAGCAGCCAGATGCTCATATGCTTTATTGTCTCAATGTTTGTCTGCAACAAACCGAGTGTTTCCCTCTCCTCAAAGCGTTGTTCTGCACTGCCAGAAAAACAAACAGGGACTTCTCAGATTTAACTATAGAGAGAGAATCTGGGAGCAGGGGGTGAGTCACTTTTCTACATTACTTCTTTAAGGGTTGTTTTATGCAAATTGTCTCACTTCCTCTAACCTTTGAAATAACATGACTGATGAAAAGTGAGGAACGCTAAAAGTTTTTCTCCATCTGGAAATACAGCCTTTAGGCATCAAGGATGACAAGGCAGAAAGACTGCCAATCAGTGAGGCAGTGAGAAGAGATACTTACTTTTTCCTCTCTTTTATAAGGTAAACTTTAACTGGAGAAGGCTGTTTGGTCACTAATCTAAAACTGTGCTCCTTGTTTAACAATTAGACATGACATAGGCAGAAAATGTGATTCTGAAACCACTCAAAGAAAGGTGCTCGCTGTAATTATTTGTGCTAATGATGTCCCTTTATCTTGTCTTTGGCATTTGCTTTAAACTCAAACTGTAAGGATACAATGCATAATTGTTCTGAGCTACTTAATACGATTAATGATGGAGAAACAGGTGCAAGGATGAATTTCTCCCACTCTGTTGGAATTTATCTCAATCTGTGTCCCACTGAAGTATTATAAAAACTGAAGAAACAGCTTTTCACACAAAGAAATATTCGTAAACACAATAAATGGAGGTAATTATATCCTGTAGTCAGCCAAATTCAATGTGATTCACATATCATAGTCACTTGACTTCTCTCTGGATTTGCTCTGAATGACACATCTCTGACTTGTAACAATTTCTGTTCCAAGCTGTTATGAAACCATTTACCCTAAATGATGGCAGCACTTAGAAGGGTGGCTGAGTGAGTTTCTACTGCAAATAGTGCTCTCATTAAGCAAAATCATGGTTTGTGAGTATGTATATGGCAGGGTTTTTATTTTTCCTTTGTATTTCTTTTGGTTGTGGCTTTGGGCTTTTTTTTAACATTATATAGGGAGAATAGTTCAGTATAGATGCCGTTGTGGAAAGCTTACCATTTCCTAGGAAGTCACTGATATGTCATTATTTGACCTCAAATCTCCTGCCTCTGAAAGGACATTTTTAAACCTCCCACCCTCAAACAGCAGCAATGAATTACTTGACAGATGTCCGTGGCCTGCAAACCACCTCTAACATCTAGTGCAGCTCTGGGACCCACTGCACACATGTTCAATCACTCATATACACAGCTTGAGACCTCACTGCTTTGCCCGTTTCACCCCAGCCCTACCAGTTTTCCAGCCTACACACTCATGTGAAGGTAGCAATCCAACTGAGCCCCACCCTCCCAGCTTCTTCAGCCTCTACCCTGATCCTCCTACAGCTCGGAGGTGCTTCCTCCCTGGGCCAGTGCTCAGCTGCCCAGCTCCTGGCACAGCAGCACCCTGCGCAGGGCATGCACTGCCTGCCTGCAAGTGCTTGCCTGAGCAATGGTCTCAGCACTTCATACAAGCTGAGCCTCAGGAGATGCTGAGGAGCACCACAACACCTGAGGCTTGTTCTTGGACACAAATAAAATGCAGAATCCTTTCACAAATTCTTTGTGCACCCAGAGTGGTAAGGAGAACTGCAGAAAGATTTTGAGTAGAGATATACTTGATTTAGTCTCGTTATGCCTTCCCTTTTATTCCAAAATAAATTCACATAGAAGAAAATGGGTAAGCTGAATATTCATCAACTGCCATTTGTAATACTTTAAGTGCATCAATGCCTGTTTACAGAAATAGGACCTGCCCTCCAGTACACTAGTTTGTCAGATGATAAACAAATGATAAGCATTTCCTTTCATTTCTAAATTAAAAATATAAATGCTAGCCAACACTTGGGATGAAGCACAATGTAGCACTAAAGAAATTTGTTGTGACTCTCCCTCCTCCTTCAAGAGTGTGAAGTTTCTGGTATATTGAAAGTTGTTTTTGGGATTGTCTTTAAAGATTGAAAGAGTCTATAAATTTTCATGAGCAGTGAGCTATGTTGCAGTTACAGCAAGTACTGTACGTGCAGTGTATGTGTGTTAAAGGCATCTGAATGCTCAAGCAATAGTTAGAATACAAACTACTTACATAGAACATTTCCTCCCCTTACACCTATCTTCTTGTTATCAGTAGGATATTGTAGTAAGAATTCTTCTGAAGTTGGCACCTGCTGCTGAGGGAGACTGCCTGACTCTGGTCTTCTGAGATTGATGGCCACACTATGCTCTCTGCTTTTCAAAGTAGTGGTAAGCAGCTCGGCACAACTCCAGCTGAGTGCAGCAAAAGTGGAAGAGCCCTCCTTAAAGCCTTTTCCTTCAGTGGGAGTCTGCATTAGCCTGCCCTTGCTGGAATGTCCTCAGTTAGCATGGGGGCTCAAGTGGAGTCTGTGGGTCAATGCTAAAATCTGCAGTTGTGAGATGAACATTGTCAGAGAGCACAAGAGAGTTTCCAGCCCCAACAGGATCAGTCAGAAACACACACAAATTCTGTGGAGAGTATCTTAAGGGAAGAAGATCCATGCATTACTCACTGAAAACACGTATAACACTGATTTTAAACTTTATGTTTAAAAAATAAAATCATAACACACAGGCGTTTTATCCTGCATTTACTTTGACTGCCACCTGTGTCTTCTTTGAAATGGTATGAGTCCTTGGGGCATGATCACAATTAAACAATGAACTGATAGTTACATATTCATTTCTGCTAAGGTGTATGTTCATTTCAGCTGAAGTGTTGGGTGTTTATTATGGTGTTAAAGATGTTCTCATGCTGGCTTCACATAGTAAATGTACAGTGGATTATTTTTTACCTTTTTTTTCTAAAGATGGAACTTGTAACTCCTCTCCCTTAGGGACACAGAGTGCCCAAGCAGTATCCACAGTTTTCTTGTAACATTAAAACAGTGTTGGTATGGGAGTGAGATGATTACATACATACTTAGTCTCCCTTCTCCCATGGATTCTAATACATCCTCAATATTAGGGATTCAAACTGTCCCACTGAAGTCAGTGCTATTCTTTGCATGCCTAAAAGTACAGAAAGTCTGTTGATTCAAATTAAGGTGACCTGGTTTCATATCAGCATATTTCAGTGTTGAGCGTGACTGAATTCTACCGCTGCTCTCTATGCATATTCATAGTTCTTTGCCTGTAGGTCTTACACTGTCTCCTAAACAGGATAACATAATGAGAGCATCCTAAAACATGTCTGTTACTTAAAAACAGCAACTCTGACCAAAGAATGCCAAGGACCCTGGCAGACAGTTACAGTTTAATAGATGGTTACTCTGTCTGGCCTTCTCTTCTGGGCTACCTCTGTGAAGGTGTTGGCCTGACAAAGTTCAGCGCAGAATTGAGCAGTACCTCCACTGCAGCGTGGTCGGCAGTTGCATAAACACACACAGGGCAGTTGCAATCCCACCGTGAGCTTCATCTCACTTGGCCTAAGAGCTGACTACATTTTCTCTTTGGGATCTTGTCTGTGTGGAGCTCATTGTGAAACAATGGCATCAAAGAATTTCTAATACAGCCTTGGCAAGTTAGTACCACACTACTGATGGTGGAGCCCCGTGGGCTTTGCCTAAAGGATTCATCGGATCACAGCAAAGGAAAAGCTATGTCACAGGAGTGCAAGCCCTGGTTGCAGTCCCAGTTGAACAGCTTAGATACTTCAGAGTTATCTGGGCTGGTCTCTGCCAGATGCCCAGTCTCTCTTGGGAAATGATTGCTTTCCTTCCTTCTCCTGTAAAGCCTGGCTTAAACAAAGGCTGAATTGTAATGAGAGATGGTTCTTCACCTCACCTCTGAGAGAGGATGGATACCATTCAGCTGTCTGAGTACAAGAAACACCCAAATTCATACTCCTGGTGATTCCCTTTAAAATGGCCAAAGTGATTTCACTGTTTCTCAGATAGATATATTAAAAAAAAATTACCCATCTAAGAACAGGACATTTGTGCCAGAAAAGTTTTTTCTCCTCCTCAATTAGAAAGTAAATATATTAAAAGGATGATAAAAACTCCAAAAGTAAATTCAACTTTCAGGGGTTTGATGGAACACCACCACAGGCCACCAAAGGGTTTGTGTCTGCTGTGGGAGTAGTTTTGTTAGGTTTTGTTTTACCTTGAGTCAACATCAAGACTTTTTATATTCCTTCCCCTACAAAACACATTACTTTCAGCTATCCCTAGATGCATATTTATCTCCTTTTACATGGCTACTCAGATTTTAGGTCAGTAAAAGATTTTTAAGAACACTGTGAAAATATATAAAAATGGCATAGTTAAAGTAGTCCCCCTCCCAAAACTGTCCTGGTCCTCAGGCTCCAAACCAACACATCTTGCCTGTTATTATCTTTGCCTTGTAAGCAAAGCCTTGACAGTCTTATGAAAGCTCTTAAAGTCACCCAAGCCACCCAAGTTAGAAGTACATATCTCACTGGAGCAGTGCCATTTAACTAGTTAATGTTTAGAAAGCCTTTTTTGATATCCACAGATGAAAGGCATGGTAACAGTGCGAGGCATTACTGTTATTACCTGATGATGGTAAGAAGTTCTCCCACAGCTGCTGTGTGTATACCATGAAAATCTGAAGGCTGGCAAATTTCCTGTAACATCACAAAAGAAGCTGCAATGGTCTTCTATTTAGTCTGGCTCAGTACAGGCAGAGTTTTAAAGGGCCTTGAAAAACTGCAATAAGCAGCATTTTCCCAGTAGATCCAGAGAAATCTACATAATCTATCTTGATTTGTTAATTGCCTTAGTGTCAGACCTTCAGCTAGTGATTTCAAAACCTCTGTTCTGCTAAGTATCCTCTTCTCACGCTCCAAATACTTCACAACTACTGTGAAAAAAAACCTCTCTGATCTTTCTGTCGTGCTCCCCCAAATCCCTCCATGTGGCGTGACCTCCAAACCTTATCCCTTGGATGCCACAGCAAGGGAAGCCTGTGCTTGGATTGGGATGGATGCACAGTCCCAGCATGGCAACAGAGAGCATGGCATGGATATTCCTGTGAGCATAGGGCTTTGGGGGTTTTGTGCTGCTTGCTGCAGCACAGCTGCAAGACCCCTCTTTTGCCGCTCATGTCCAACATAGCAGGCAGACAGTCAGTGAGTCCTGCAGGGGACTGACAAACTACGTGCAATGTGTCCCGTCCTGGAGCTTAGGAAAAGCTGGAAAAGTGGGGAAGGAAGAGGAAGCAGTCAAACTCTGGAGCCAGAATTTGGCTGGAAATAGATTTCCACTGTTCCTTAAGGAGCATGGTACAGCCCAGAACGTAGACACCATCTGATTTGCACAGCCCTTGAGACAAGGAGATAAGACAAAATAAAGTCTCTGGATAATATGTTTTGTGGTCCAGGTGTACCTGAAATAATAATGAAGAAGGTGTTAATGCTTTAATTGAGTTCAAGTCTTTTATCCAGAGTTTGTGTGTATCTCTTGCCACTATGAATGCCACCCACATCCCTTCTGGAGTTGGCCAAATGGCAAAAGGCAATCCTGCTAAAAGCTAAAGATGAAGTGATGAGAACACAAAGTAGACCAGCATCCTTGGAGATTTAAGTGCCTCAGGGTTTTTTTTATCTCAAGTTTAGGGCACAGCCATGATTTAATTTTGTCTCACAAAAAAATTAAAATAAAAAGAGGAAAAACTGGTTATGCCCTCTATTGGTGCAGAAAAGCATTATTTGGTTTCTCAGGCAGTTAAGATACACATGTTTTTAAAGATCAACCCCATGTAGAAAGCGATCAGACTGATCTGATCTGGCCTGGAGAGCTCTGATGGCAGCATGAGAGGCAGCTTGGTCTAGTGGACTGAAAGGCAACAATTCCTGAGGTCTAATCCAGGCTGACATAGAGCCACTGTGTGGCCTTGGGCAAGCTCCTTAAAAAGACATGTCAGGTTAACTTAGGCCTAAAATTAAAGTTTTAAAAATATACGTATTTGCAAATACTTACATCAGTAGAAATGAATGTCACTTTTAAAAATTTAATTCCAGTGGGGAAGGGAAGAGAAGGAATATTTCCAGTTAGAGGACTTGGAGATCTTTTTTCTGTACTGCAGCCTCAGTGCTCAGCTAGAGATGGTGTCTGAAAACAAAACTGGTCAAAAATTGCTTCTACAAAGTAGAGCAACTCTGTGGCTGTAGGACAACACAACCTTGATTCCGAGAGCTCTGGAGCAGTGGGTGCTTGTAAGTGTTAAAAACTCATTCTCATTCAAGGAACACTAAGTATTAATTAAGTATATGCTAAGTAATAACTGCAGCTAAAGAATGAGACTCTTCTCTCTGGTGAGTGCTTTCCATCACCCTTGCCAGCCTGATTTAGAAGCAAACTTTCAGAGCCGTGCAACGACATCCAAGGGCAGGCACAGGCAGTGTTTTAGAGATTATAGAGGTGTTTAAGATGATTTACGCCCTGTGTGATAGTAACTTGTTAATATTTATCAAGTCACTACAGCTTCCTATGATTCTGTTTTTCCCCAGACTGCTTGATTATAATGACCACTACTGCTAGACCAGCCAGCACTGAATTATGGATGGCCCTTATTTAGGCAGAGTTTGGATCTGTGAGACATCTCAATTTGTGCGGCGATATTACTGCAATGTTTCTGCATTCCCTTAAGTGGCGAAACTGCCTCAGATAACGCTGCTTGCTTCAGTGTATTTTGGGTTCCTCTGGAGTAGAATTTTCCTCCGTTACTGGGAAAGGCAGCCTTTTGGTATTGTTTACATGACTCTCCAGCTCTTGGTCTTTCTAGAGGAAACTAGGAATTTGGGCGGGGGGGTGGAAAGGATTTGCCTTGGGAAAGAGGCCAAGCCTACTGCCTTGCAGGAGTCAGGAACAGCTGCAGGTGGCCTGGTATCCACAGCTAATATAGCAAGAGAAAATTAGCTGCCAGGCAGGGAGGCATTCAAGGAATTAATACCTCTCTATGGCTTACAGTTACAGTGGAAAACACAAAACCAAAGCTAAAGTCCCATCACTGGATTAGAAACTAGCTGTGAGACAGAAATTAAAGAGGAGAAATAATGGTCAAATTAAAATGTGTCAAAAGTTGTCAGTGACTGCACAAAGCCCCACAGTGAGGCAGGTTAGTTCATATTATCCATGAGAGATCTAAAAATGATTTGCAAGGTGGCAAAAACCTGCAGATGCCACAGAGTTACACAGAATAATTAGGACTAGAGGCTGTATGGCACTCCAGCGACATGCAATAAAGCTGGGTGAACTGAGAGCACAACACATAAAATGCAAGGTAACACAAATTATGACAAAGCATTTGACCTACCTGGGTACATTGTTGATTTTTAAATAAATGGTGCTAATTCTGGAAGATGATCCTGCCATCACAGAAAATCCAATGTTCTGTGCACTGCCGTGACCCTTATGTCAAGAAGATTCTTTGGAAAAAGTGCTTCAGAAGTGGGGACATGGGTACCAACACCTGAAAAAAGCTTTTGGAGGAGGGGAAAAAGATGACATATTTAACTGAAAGAAAGGTAACAAAGTAATATGTGACGACTAATGGCTAACAGAAATTAAATCAGGTAAACCCTCTATTCTTAGACAAGAGACCCTGGCAGTGAAGCTGAAAACAATGCAACAATTTGATGTCTTCAGTGAAGAACATATTGCTGGAAAAAAATAATTGAGGCAAAGAAATGTTTGGGACTTCATTTAAGATATACTCGAGTTCATACCCTTTTGCAATTGTATTAACATCGCTATTGAGGAGGTACAAGCATTGATAACATGGGACATAACCTAACAGCTAAAATGTCCAATGTTAGGAGAGACTTTCTCAATGAACAAGTTTTTCCTAAGCTGTTCATGACTCTGTTCCTTGCATTTCCCTTTGGAATATAATCTGTTGGCCATTTCTCGTTATGTGGATGACGAGGATCACTATACTGGGTCAGAACACATCCTGCTGGTTTAATGCCTGAAAGCTGTTAAAAGCACAAGCAGAGCCACACTGAAATGCACTAATTTAAAGGCATCTCTCTTTAGCCAATTATCATCTCACACCAAAGAGCAGTTGTTAAGTATCAATAGAGATTTCAATTCATTTTTCTCAGAAAAAGACACAGAAATGGTAATATGAGACTTCCTCTCTTTTAAATGCACTGGGACAGTAGGGGACAGGTGTTCAGCACATAAAAAGAAAAAGCAGTTAGAGAGTGTTGCTCTAGGCACAGTTTCATCTACCTGACTCAGCACAAATGCCAAAGAGCGATGGAGAAATGAAACAGAAGAATCAGCTCTGTGTTGCCTGAGGTCTGTTCACAGGGCATGAGTATTAGATTGCCTCTTCTTTTAATTAATGTTTTCCCTTTTGACATTACACTGGAGACTGTGACTGAACTTCATTCCTCAACAGCAGCCTATGGCAATCAACAGAGTTCTCTGGGAAAACAGTCTGCCCAGAAGTGCTTAGCAGAAACTAGGAGAAAAATGGATGGAGAAGAAAAGATTCTATGGTAGAGCATTTATTTACTGCAGACTATTCCTTGAATTTAGCCCCTTCTCCTGACTGTGGATAGCCCATAGGGACATGATGTATGAACTGATCTGTCGTTCAAATAGTGCCCTACAGATGCTTGGTTGAAAATACATTTCAACCAGGCAGTTTTTCATCAGCTAAACATTTAAGGTTTAGCTAAACTTACCTAAACGTTTGAAGTTCATTACTGAAGTGACTCTGTCAGTCATTATAACCATGTGGTGGCATTTTTGCCCCTTGACTGGCTCATTTATTTAACCAAGACAAGATGGTCTCCTGGAAAGCCAACAGACAGCAGCAAAACTGTGCTGGGGCTTTCATTTTCTTCAGAAAGAGGGGGTTTAGAAGAACAAAAAGGACACTCCAGGAAAGCCAGGAAAACATAATGTCAGCACAAGTTGTTTGAAATCTTGTCTTTTTCCCCTATGTAAGAGGATCCCACCAAACCAGGGTTAAGTGCCATATGGCATTAAGTGCCTCTCCATGATTTACATGCTTTTGGGGTAGTGTCTATTTGCTATTCTTACATGCTCTGATGAGCATAATTTTCTTCATGTTTTTGACATCTATGGTATCATTTTGATTGGAGGCTATGTCCACCAGGAACAGCAAAAGGGATGTCACATGAGTGCCATGTGTCCTCCTAACTGCAGAGTGAGAGCCAGTGCAGGTCTGGAAGCCATTTATCTTAAGGTCAGAGTGAACACAACTAAAACTGGCTGCACAGACTCACAGACATATGTCCTGATGGATGGCAGTGCTGAGTTAATTGTTGGACTCAAGGATCCTAGAGGTGTCTTTCAACCTTAATGACTCTATGATTCTATTTTAAACGTTTCAGATCTCTATCATTTTGTCACTGAGGCACTCTTGTGTCTTAAACAGCCTGAAACAACATTCAAAACGACAAAAAAGAAGGGAGAGCTCCTGAGAAGTCATTTACCTTTTCCTGGCAAGATCAGTTCACAATTAGTGTCTTTATGCATTATATCCCTTTTTCCTTCTGCTCATGGTCTTGGTGATGAAAGGGGTAGGGAATGTGACACCCTTTTCAGCAGTCTTCCTGATTTTTGACTGCTCTGATCTTTCATGTTAGAAATCCTTCATCCTGCAAGAATTTAAAAATAAAATCTCTTGTTCATGCTGAAGATCTGGTTTTCTATTTTGTATCTCCCAGAAAGTGTCCTTTGGTCACATAACCCACAGATGTTCCAGTGAGTAGCTGTCTTTTTTGTCCTAGTTTTGTCTTAACTCTTCCTTTGAACTACAAGCTCTGAACACAGCTTTAAGCACCAATCCTGGACATTCATCTCACTGAATTCACACAACTGCAGAACCTGAGAGCAGGTTATCTGTTGTCGTTAAAGACCAAGGAGCCCATTACCTTAGCATTTTTTAGCGGAACCTCAAAAAGGAACTGTCTTTCATACACACAGTTCTGTCCCCCATGAGGCAAGTTAAATCTGTTCTGCTACCTACAACAGAATGTAGCTCAAGACACCCATCATTTGTTTTCTTGTTTAAAATGTGATGTAAGACTGTAAAGCAGAACCAATTTAAAAATTAGTCCTAAGCTGAGGGCTATGTACTCTGTTTTAGAAGCACTGCTTTGTTATCTGTAGAACTTTTGAAGCAAAACTATATTCACACAAAAATATCAATCAATTCTAACTCTAAATTAGATATAAAAGTAAGAGGTTTTCATCTGTCCTGTCTCCACTGCACTTCTTAGCTTCAAAGTCAGAAAAATATTAAAAGTCAGAGAAAAAATAACTTGGTTAACATGACTTTTGCTATGATTATCTACCAAAGTGTTAAATTGAGCTTCAAACGTTCTAAAAGGATACGAATTTCTTGGTTTGTATATCTTTGACACATTTATATACATAAAATTGTACAATTTGTGAATCACTACATGGTGTTTTGCCCCCTTTTCACCCTTCGCCTCAGCAAACACAGATTAATCATTTGGCTCCCAACCAGAATGTCAGTCCTGGGTGTTCATATACCAGGTATTGATACTGACCCCATTCTTACTTTCTACATTACCTTGTATGGTTTGCTCTTTCTTGCTATTTCCTTCAACTTTACAGTCCTTCCTTGCTCATCTTCCTATTCTCGTCTAAGAGTGGTACATTTGTGCGCACGGAAAGAATGTCAGCTGAAGCCTTGGGGTGACACCTAAGAATTGTGTTGAAATAATATTGCAAATTCCCCAAGCAAAGCAGTTAGAAACGCAGCAAAATTGAGCCTAAGCCTGCTTCCATTAAAATAAAGGAAAAAATTCTTGAAGGAGGAGGACGATAAAGAGAAGGGAAAGGCTACTACATACAAATTACAGATTAAAATA
>WEIT01011790.1:147187-161068 GCA_013389985.1 Dryoscopus gambensis
CTGTCTCCACTGCACTTCTTAGCTTCAAAGTCAGAAAAATATTAAAAGTCAGAGAAAAAATAACTTGGTTAACATGACTTTTGCTATGATTATCTACCAAAGTGTTAAATTGAGCTTCAAACGTTCTAAAAGGATACGAATTTCTTGGTTTGTATATCTTTGACACATTTATATACATAAAATTGTACAATTTGTGAATCACTACATGGTGTTTTGCCCCCTTTTCACCCTTCGCCTCAGCAAACACAGATTAATCATTTGGCTCCCAACCAGAATGTCAGTCCTGGGTGTTCATATACCAGGTATTGATACTGACCCCATTCTTACTTTCTACATTACCTTGTATGGTTTGCTCTTTCTTGCTATTTCCTTCAACTTTACAGTCCTTCCTTGCTCATCTTCCTATTCTCGTCTAAGAGTGGTACATTTGTGCGCACGGAAAGAATGTCAGCTGAAGCCTTGGGGTGACACCTAAGAATTGTGTTGAAATAATATTGCAAATTCCCCAAGCAAAGCAGTTAGAAACGCAGCAAAATTGAGCCTAAGCCTGCTTCCATTAAAATAAAGGAAAAAATTCTTGAAGGAGGAGGACGATAAAGAGAAGGGAAAGGCTACTACATACAAATTACAGATTAAAATATTTTGGTTTTTATAATTTCAGTTACATTGCACCATAATCCATTAATTGTAATCATTATAATGTGTTTACATGCATTAAGATTGGACCAGCATCACATTGTAACCTTCACCCAACAGTTTTACATTCAGGTTTGAAACATCTTTTGCACCTGGACCTAGCTAAAAGACATTGACATTTCTTGAGGGAACAATCACCAAGGTAATGAACTGGGCTGCCGTTAAGTGACCATCTACCCTTTGCACACAAGATTGTGAATTCCACCCCCAGGTGTTCCCTCACTGAGTCAATGCACATGTAAGCTGCAGCTAAATGCATCCATGTTCATCTGGTTGAACACTGCTAATTTTATATCAGCTATTTATGGAGTTATTTTTAATTTTAAACAGTGTTGTGGTTGCGTAGTCCCCTCTATCACAGTGAATAGCTCAATAAAACTACCAAGAGCCAAGAAATGGCTGTCAGCTATTTTTTACTTCCCTAACAGCAGGGCTCTTCTTTATTTTTCAGATAAAGTTAATGGATGCAGTTTTTCCACTGCTACACTTATAAACAATTTGGTTTAGCAGCTGCTAAAAAATACTTGCAAAACATCATTTAGGGAGCGAAAGTAGAGTATTTATGCAATATAGTGTTTATATCTTGTGGAATGACAGACACGCTGTTTAAGGAGATGTTGCTTTTCTTTCAGAAGTTAAGCACTTGGTTATACTCTATAGTTATTCATTCACTTGGTGGTAGTTGTTACTTAAATACCTCCCCTCTAATCTCTGTACACAGACTTGTGGGCTTGGCAACCAGAAGAGATGCCTGGTATCATTTGCTGAGAAGTAACAGCAGCTCCTGGCTCACTCCACTGCCAGGGCAATCCAAATATCGTATTGATGTGGTGGTTTTTTTCATACTTAAGTGATCGGCCCTCTTTCCCTTGGTTATTCCTTCCCTATTGAATTATTCTGTCAGTTTTGTTTTATGTCTTGTTCATTTAGTTTTAGAATCACATGTATATATGTATTCACCTCTATTAACACACATTTTCCAAACACATATAATTAATGGTAGGGAAGTAATAAATGTCCATTGGGCTTTTACAAATTATCTGCAAAGTTGCATCTGCCAAAGTTTGTCTCATTATACTCAAGAAAGCATTAATCTAGCATAAATAAAGAGGAGGTTTATTACCCTTAGTGTGATTAAACCATGAATAGCTTGGGTGGAAGTGATGTTTGTGAAAAGGCTGTTGTTTAAAAGAATACAGTTGCATTTCTGATAAAATCTTCCAAAATATCTAAGTAAGGCTCCAGTTAACCATTTCAAAGATTGCAGAGAAAGAGAGATGGGGGTAGGAGAGCAAGTGGGGGAAAGTTTGGAGTGGCTGGGCTATTAGGTTAAAAAGGAGCAGTGGTAAGGGCCAAAACAGGGTTAGATCACCTGAGCATGTGTCTCTGCACAGACGTTGAGATACATCTTCTTTTCTGTTTGTTTCAATAGTTAAGTCAAAGGGTAACTGCATGAAAATACAAATATTTCTTCTGAGAAATAATCTCCTTTTACTAAGAAGACAAATCAAATCCCCGAGTATTGAATCATTTAACAGAACATCATGATTTCCATGGGTTGTTCCAAGGATATTACAGCATTGGAAAACAGATCGAGTTGCTTTTAGTTTACAAGCTGTCAGTCCAGATCCACATTCTTTTTAATAACAATAAAAAACATGTTCAGTTTGTCTGGCTTTTACTTTTTATTTTTGTTGTGTCATAAAGACACAATTTGGACTGGATTTTTGATGCTTTCTTTCCCCTTAAGCGCTTCTACAGAAAAAAAAATGGTTTAGATTTAGCAACAGCATGTTATTAAGTGTAGTTTGCCTGCTGTCCATATAACAGCTTTAATGCAGAGCTGCAGAGGCATCACTCTAAGACAGAAACTTAAAAGTTAGAAACTATATAGCACCCAAAATCGTCATCTGGTGTAAATTAGCACCCAAAGAGAATGCTGATTTATACAATTTTTATCTTCCTCATCCCGCATGTTTGACTCAGAAAGGATTTAAAAATAACGGATCTGAATTTCCATTCCTCCCTCATTTACCTGTTACCTACTTAAGTATCAATTAAGTGTGCAGAGAAATAGACTGAAAAACGGTAGTGATCTGTAATAAATGGGAGTGTTGGAACAGAAAGTAAATCCCATGAAATGCTAATGATTTTTAATGCTGGAGGTTATCACTTCTCACTGCCTGTACTTAATGCTTTTGCTGATGTTGAACACCAAGGGGAAGGCATGAAGTAATACACTACTTGGTGGTCTGGAGAGGATAAGAGCAATAGCAGAAAAGAGAAGACCTCCTAGAGAAGGAAATTTTCATTGTTGTTAGCTTTGCTAATGAAATTAACTGTGAAATAGCAAATGTGGAACCTTTGTTCAGCATTTATACCTCTAGGAAGGAGAATAGTGTGAAGAAAAGTAAAAGCAGAGGTTATCTGCTTTTCTAGGAAACTCCTCTTGCTCAGAACAAACCAACTGGGAAATGGGATTTCACTGTAAACAGCTGTTCTCAGAGTCTGCATTTCAATCACTCTCCTGTTGGGAGTACAATATATTCATATGCCAGCTGCAAGAATCAACTGGTATTACAGTGTGCTTCAGTGTATTTGCAAAATGGAAACAAGTACTGCAAAATGCATGTTCTAAGGTCCCTGCAGGAACCCAAACACCAGAGCACACATACAAGAGAAGAATATCAAGAGAACTGGATCTTGCAGTGAAAGCTAGTATTAGAAATGCAAATAAGAGGTATGTGGCAAAACAGCAAACTGATGTTTCTCAGTAACAGTGAGGTTTGCCTTTGTCTCCAAAATGCAGCTAAAATTAAGTGAGTCTGAGAGAAAGATTCCCACAGTTCCAGCTCTCCACCTTCCATCCCTGTCATTTATACTTGCTAAAATAAGTTTGTAGAAAGTTAGAGTGTTCATTAAAAAATATGACTCTCAAACATCTAGCCCCAAGTAAGCACAAGCATGCTGACTGCATACTTGTCTGTTTTAATGCTGTAGAAGATCAAATTTTCTAGGAAAATGCAAACAACTTTAGCAGCAGGTGGCTGAAGCATAGCCTTCAGAAAGCTGTTAAGAACCATTTTTGTCTGGGAAATAAAACATGGTTGCAAGCTATGTTATTTGCACTTACTGATTCAGTGAAAGGAGTCACCTTATGTTTAATTCAAATTCTAGTCCTGGCTTGGACAGGCTTAGAACAATCAAGTTTTACAAATCCATGTGTTTAAGGGACTCTCGTGGTGGTTGTTCACACTGTCCCCATGTTGTTTTCAGATTATGTCTCCTCTTACTGGCAGAGGCAAGAGCTGAAACAGATGAAGGGGTATGCGAGGGAGGGAAAGGGAAAGAAAGTTTGTGGTATCGACAGGAGGGGGCTGAATATGACAGCGGGATGTAGGGCTATGGATCAGTGGCAGATCAAGCAAACAGTGCCTCAAAAGGACTGAGAGGCAGCACCATTCTTTTTAACTAACCACCTCCACTTAATGGTACGTTCAGCATCACATGTAAAATCAATACCCTAATTGCAGGCTGTATTACATCTCAAAAAAGATTTATTTTTACCTCACTGGTGAAAGAATTAAAGAAAAAAAAGTACATACATACTTATATATTTCCTCAGCCCCCACCATTTTTTTTTTTTTTGTTTTCTAAGGAAAATCACCACAGCTCCTAGGCAGACACAAGAAATTACATTCCGCAAACAGAAGGCTGTTCCTGTTACAGGCTGGAGAGTGCACTCATGAGGTGATCAGCTTCCCATCTTCAGAGTGAAGATGTTGCCTGTTACTGACATCTGTCAAACGTGGGCACTGCTGATTCATCAGAATAGGTTAATTTCACAGGAAAAGGTCACTCTGAGAATGCTACAACATTAATTTACTAATTTGGTTGGGTCAAGGCCCCTTCAAAACAAGGGGTCTGCCTCATCATTACTGGATATGTGTGAAGGTTTCAAGTGTATTTTTGTTCCAAATAAGAAGTACTTAGTAAATAAAACAAAACCACCCAACATACCCATCACAGATATTTAAATTTAAAAATGAATGCAAAATCCTGTCCAGAGTTTCCTGCAGAAATTTTCATCAAAATATACATTCTCCCCAGAGACCATTTCTTTGCTAAAAGAAGCTGTATCTTTTCAAAGTTACCAGATTTTGTACAGAGTGGGATTTCTATGGTTGTGGACATTTTTCTTTTGTTTTCATTTATTTTCTCACATTAATTACTTTCACCACGGAAGAAAGAGACAAGGTAGGCTATGAACAAATAGGACCTCTGCCCCTGCCAAGCTCCTGGGCAACACATAAGCACTGTGCTGGACAGAGAATGTCTGCCCTGTACCTGGACCAAAGCAGCAGATGCCCTCCTTTTTCAGTTCCTCACAAAAACTAAAAAAACCTTCCAACTTCCTTGTACATTTTCTAATACCTCCCTCACCAATATTTTAGTGGAGCAAGTGGCTGATGGTATACTTTCATGACAATATCAGCTAAAATAAATGCTGCTATGAGTTGATGTTTCACTAGCCTCCCTTGAGAATGTGATGTTGGTGGGTACATAGTAAAAAGGCAGACTCAGCTGTTCACACATATGCAAAAACACTTCAAAAATCCTCCCAGAAAACCAAAAACCCAGCACAGTGTTCCAGGGTTTTAATGCTGACAAGAGAATATGGAATCAAAGACCAAATAAAGAGATGAAAACCATGTTGGGATTTCACTCCACAACACAAAAATATTTGAGGTACTCTGAAAAAAGCATTGGATAGTGGCAATGGTGCACCTATGTAGCAATTAAAAATTAGCAAGTAGTCTGCTCTGCCTTTCACCCTCCACACAGGCTGGGACTGAGGCAACAGCACAAATAAAGACTATGCATTTAAACTCAGATGTGGAATGAGATAAGTTTTGTCAGTTTAGCTAGACGTGCATATATATACACACACACACACGCACACACACACACACACACACACACACACATAGAGGTGAGACAGCTCACAAATAGTCTCTCTCTCCCCTGTCCCTGACCTCACGTCACCACCCCAGCTGCTGAAAACTGCCCTGCCCAAACTGGTGGCAGAGCACGCAGAACTCTCAATATTAACGAGCCATTTTTTTAAAAAGCAGCAACCTTGGTGCCAGCAGCATGGTTAGTACTTAGTCTTCCCTACAAGTGCTTTAAGATGTTCAATATCCTCCAGGGAAGGCAATGCTGCTATCAGTTATATAATTCACTCTGAGCATGGCATTTCTAACTATAGACTAATGTGGTGCAAAGTCAGCTGTGGGTGGGTAGAGCTCAGAACAGAGAAGAGATGTAGATATCACTCAGAGAGGCATCACGGTAAAGCATCAGGTTTTGTCATACGGTCTTTTACTGAACAGGTCAGGATATCAAGATGAATTTTTAAAGAAGGTTATGCTTGTTACCTCCCTGGACACCCCGAACCACGCCATTACAGATGCACTGCTGGGCAAGGAAGAGTCACTGGGGCTGCAGTCTTTCTTTGATTTTTTAAGGCCTTTTGTAACCCTCCTCGAAAATCTTGGATACTCAGATCCCACAAGACTCTGTGAGTCACAAAGCGCACTCTGTTATGGATAAGGCACACTGTGCTCAGCTGCTGTACCTAAAAGCTCTGTGGTCTATGGGCAAGTGGTCAAGATTTTCTGAGACAGACTGTGAAATATTCCAGGCTTGATCCACTGTCCAACAGATCATTAACTTGGAAATGAGACATGGAGGGTTCACCTAAAGTATGATGTCAGAATTCTAAGTCTGATCGATTCTACATTATGGAGTGGGTAGTAGTAACAGCATTTTTTCACTTCTAATGTAGCTATTTTGTAAAAGGTCCATTTCCTTTATTTTTAGCCAGGACCTTTTTAGAGGTGTACTACTGGGCTGATTCGTACATCTTGGTACACTTGCAAATGTAGAGCTTTTGGGGCTCTTTTGATGGTAAACAGCCAGAATCAACCACATGGAGAGAGGTGCAAAGGTTACAGGGCTACAGTTTCCAGAAGTAACTTCTGGATGTCACTGCAGAAGCCTTGTCAAGAATGGATTAGATGAATTTTGAAAAAACTATCTAGGCTCTCTGTATCCTGTAGCTAAATAAATTCTAAGCTGATTATCCATCAGCTTGATCAAATCCAGTCAGAACTTAACAGATGAAGAAAAGTACAAAACTTAAAATACTGGAACATGGCAAGATAAAAATCATGTGAATTTTAATCCCAACCACATACCAGCGGATATTCCACTCAAACTATGCTGCAAGGCTTAAGTAGTATCTACAGAAATAAACTGTTCAGAGATAGGAACAAGACAGCAGGAAAACAATCTTTCTAGCTATGTACTTTAAATTCCATTATTATCTTCAGAAATCCTCCCTTCTTTCTTGAGTTGGAAGGAAAACACATGCTGGACTCAGATGCTAATTATCTCAAAGATTATTTCAACAAAGGCAGCAAAGCAAAAGTACAACAGGAATATCTCAGCAGAAGGTTTCAAGTTAGACTGATTTTGTTCTACAGTGATTTGAAGGGTCTATTAAACCTGATTTTGGTGATAGCTAACTGATAGGCCACTAGCACCATAAAGCCTGAAAGTAAAATTATCCTCCTATTTAAATAAACCCAGACAATCTCAGAATCCTTAGAGAGAATAAAACAGGTACCATTACTTCTTTATTTCTTCAAGAAGTCTAGTAATGCTGCTAAAAAAACCCCTCAAAAACAAACCTGAAAACTGATCTGTTATACATAGCATGGTTCAGTATATATTCAGTATATATTCAGTATATATCCAGTTTGACTAGACTTCTGTGATGGATGATCAAAGTATCATGGTGTAAATTCCATCTCCTCTCCATCCAAATGGATGCTGTACAGGGACAAGGCTCTGTATGTAATATGTCCAGAAAGGTTGTAAAACGGAATGCTGATAGTTTAAACTCATCAAACTCAAGCTAAGATTATGATCAAAGGTAAAATTCTTATGAACTGATAGGAGTTTACCTCACTGAAACACACATGGTAAAATCAGACAGCCACTGATCAAATGCCATGACCGGAAAGAAGAACACTGCCACAAGTCCTTATTAGTAAAATAAAAAGGGTGAGAAATCAGGCAGATTTGGCTTGGGCTTTGAAGCAGGATGAAAACTGAGCTAATACTGCAAATACAGTTCAACATTTAGACCTAATCTAAATGTTTCCAAAATAATAACAGAAATTATACACAAATAAAAGGTCTGTAATCAAATATTAAGACCACACAGTGGGGCACTCAGATGATGAGAGGAGACTCTCTAAAGCCTTTTCTCATCTTGTACACAGCTAGGAACAGGAATGAGCTTGGAATCACATGTGTATCCAAGGAACTGATCATGGGTTGTTCAGTTAAAAACTCCTGTATTCTTAAGGGAGATATCTGTGTGGTTTGAAGCAATGCAACATCAGATAGTTGACAAACAATGTCAGTGTTTATCATATAATCAAGGCGCTGAAGTGCAGTTTTTCTAAGTTTAAAAAAGCGTTGTATTGAAATCCTAAGTCTGTTCTGAAAAATTCAAACACAAAAAAAAAAAATCAGTGAGAGCACAAAGGGTTATTTTAGAAGAAAGGGCTTGATTAAGTTAAATTTCTAACAACACTTTATCCATTCACTTGGGTGCAGTTATTGGGACACCATCTTCTTTCAGGCATCACATATGCTTCTGTATGTGAGAAATAAAAAGATCTCTTAGATCATACAAGGGAAGACACGAACAGCTGCCCATTCTTCTCCATGCAGAATAATAGCTTCTTATTAAGTGGCGCATGAGTTTTCAAAGCAAATTAATTTCTTCAAGTTTCTCCAGTGATGAAGGAACCCCTGTTTCAGCTGTAGCCCTACTGCTTGGGTAGCTAAGTGGCAAACTTAATGCTTGTAGTGCTCACTTGTACTTGTAGATCATCCTTGATGGTCTGTGCACTTGGCAAGAGAATAGCAGAGAGAAGGGGAATCTACTGTACATTCTCAAAAATGAAATTTTAACTGCCGACATTGGCCAAATTAAAATCAATCTCCTCCCTATTCCCTTCAGTAAAGGTAATTCAAAATACAGTAATTTCCCTTATTTAAAATACCCTCTTCTTCTTGCAAAGTATATTTTCCTTCCCAGATTTCTTCTTATAAAGAAATGACTTTTTTCTGCTCAGATACTGGAAGCAAAGTATTTATGTTCCAGCAGAGTTGAAGTTGCAAGTCAATAAAGTACAAATTTCAGAGAAGTTGCACGTGATTGAAAACCAGAGGTTAGAAAATTGCTGCTCAGAGCTAATGATAGTAGTCACTATTGGACTGCTTTGGCAGGTCTTGCCTCAAAGAAGATCTGTTATCTCCTTACCCAGAGCTTCTATATTTGCATACTCTTCCTACAAGAGGTCAGGGTCATGGAGCGATGTCTCACATCTTTTTACAAGACAGGATTTTCCTTTCCTTTCTTTTGGTCCCTCTGCTCAATGTGGCTGCAACTTCTGTGATCCACAAGGAGGTTAATCCACTTGCAAATAAGCTGTGCCCTGGGTGCAGGGTCACGGGAGATGGCGCAGTGCAGAGCTGTCCTCAGTCCACCATGACATAACAAATCACATGCAACCCAGCGCAAGCAAGGCTATATTCTTTCCATAGTATGCTGCTCTCAAGATACACAGTGTATGCCAGTTATCCCACCAATCTTCTCTTATTTCAGCTTGTAGAAAATTTACCGTAAAACCTGTAAGTTTTAAAAAGAAACAGACTATAAGCAATTTTCATGTGCCACTCCATTATGGTAGATAATGAGATTTCACGTTTTATTTTACTGATAATAGAATCAGGGATTTAAGTGCCCCTGTCAGAGCATACAATGAAGCTTTGTGAAAATAGGTAGAGTTTTATTTCTAAAAACATAAAGCAGAATACTTTTTCTCAGAAAGTTCTGCCACAAACATATGACAACATGCCAGGCAAGAAAATCTATTTCCTTGTGCCTTAATTTGTACTCATTTTCAGCAAAAAATTAATGGCATGTGACTGCCTGATAGCTAGCATAGAATTTCTTTTTCACACAGTATGTATTAAGAACAGATAATCCTTAACACTGGAGCTTACAAAAACACCAAGAAGGAGTTCTAGTGCTCTGCTTCTTGCTCATGCCCTTGGGAGGAAGTGCAGAATCCAGGAGATGTTTTCAAATGAATTTCCCATTTCCTAAATTATTTTGTAAGTGATCCTGGTTACTTCCGTTATCCAGCAGATAAAGGAAATGGAAAGGTTCGCTGTTTTGCTCTTGAGTAAGGTATCTACATCCCTTAATGACTCTAATCTTAATGAGGAGGTAAATGAGACTTTCAGAATTGGATAGCTCTGAATATATTGGATAGTTTTTCACAGATATTTTTGGGAACAGTTCCTTGCCTTAAGAAGCCACCAGTCTGTACAAGTAGCACTGTACACAAAGTGATAACAAAGTTTGACTTCATTTGATTTCCTTACCTTCCTCTGTTACACAGGGTGCAGAACAACACAGATAATTACATACATAACCATGGCTGGTTTTCCTCGAAGTGTACACGAAAGGCTACTTCAGGGAAACTAAAGACATGTTAAAGTATAGAGAACTGGGCCTCCATCAATGCTAGGCCAGTCTGCTCTGCACTCTCAAGATCTCAAAATTCTAATAAACAAAAATAGTTTTTCTCTGGAACAAGACTTACGTCTTTCTAAATTTCAACTTTTAATCCCAGCAAATAGAACTGTTCAACAGAAAAGGTAGCAAGCGTTTATTTAAAAAAAAATAAGAATAAAAGTGTATAATTTTATGTGTTACTTTTTATTTCCAGTAGTCAGATATCTTGTCCTCCAATTTTAAAACATGAGGAGGGCTGCAGGCCAAGGGAGGCTCCCTTCCATACTCCATGTGGTAATTCACGTTTCTATGCACTCAGTCTTACCTCCTGGCCTTGGAGAAATGTTTTGGATACTTTTATTTTTAAATCAAGTGTCAAAAGCCAAACCATTCCAGAATCAAGGCCACAACTCTGTATTCAATTTTATTTTTTAAAAAAAGAAAATACACCTAAACTAACAAAAAATCTTTTCTCTGTTTGTTACAGACCTAGTTTTAATTATTGTGCTGTAGAATTAATGCTTGCAATCAACTCTCACTCACTTGGGACTTTCCTAATTCTGTTTTCTCTAAAACTGTCCTTGGTATTGATTAAAAAAAAAGTTATTTAAAAAAAAATAAATCTTGCATTTACATATCTAGACACTAGATTATTAACAGTATTTGTTCTCTAATATCTATGAAATTAGTCCTCAATAGCCACAAAGGCTTATGGCAATTTCTCCAGAGAGAAATCTTTGTCTGCATCTATTTTTATATAAGAGATAAATAATCAAGATGAATTTAGTGCTTAAGATAAAAGGGAGGATACGATGGTTCGGCATACTCTTGGCACAAATGCTATAGTCTTTTAAAATACAAACCAACCCCCAAAATACTCCAAATATTTGAATGCTGAGCTGATATCATTGCTCTAAATAAAAGAAGCATTACTCTTGTTACAGTCTCTCTTTACTTCGATTGAACTTCAGCCATGGAGAAGTCACTGTATGAGAAGTCACATATGGGATTGCATCTCATTGATGCACTGTAAGGGAAAAGACTATTAAATGAGACAAATTCAGCTGCCAACACTGAGAATATCAAAGTATTTAAATGACAGCAGAGCTGGAGTTAAAAGAGCTGAGACACAAGACTTTAAGAGATGACCTTCTCTTGAATGGTGACATGATTTGCCAATTATCCATCAAGCTCTCTGTGGGTATTTGATACATTTATCAAATATGAAACCATTCATTTTAATATAGTGGAGAGCAAGGTTTTATTCATTGTGAGGTAGCCTCGTTATCCCATTGCGCTTTATCAGACAGCACAGCCACCTTTTAATGTTTCACATCCAATAGCCTTTAAGAGTGAGAGATGCTCATCTGTCCTAGCTAACACTGTCATAAAAAAAGATGCCCATTTATAGCAGAGAATTAACTGCACAAAAAAAATTAATATGCTATTACACAGTAGGACTACTACACCCATCCCAGTCACATTGCACTTCCGGACACAGCACACATCTCTGCCTTAGTACCAAGGGATATTACTTCTCCAGCACAGATTCTCTGGGTGATCCCTAGCCTCTGAAATTTGATTCTGTCTGAAGAAAGTTATGATTTTTTTCTTGCTTTGAGTGAGCAGACAGGCCGCATGTTGGTGGATGCATTGCAAATGTGTCAATAAGGAGCCAGGATAAGTGCTGGACATAAACTACAAGGGACTGCCATCAAGGAGACAGAATGACCCACTCTATGAAGGTGGAGCAGAAAGAGCAGAAAAGAAGGGATAATCAGTATTTTTTTCTGGAAAGAGAACATGAGTTTTAGCTCCTTGTTTTACAATAACCTCTTAAATAATTGAGTGTTCATTAAAAAGTGGAAGATACATGTTTGCTTCTTAAATTTCTCTAAAGAATAACTATTTATATATGACTGATAAGCAAAAATGAGATAATTCAGACTAACAGAACTGCTGAACATTGGCTAGATAAAGATTGTCTTATGCAAACTCAGTCTGACTATAATCAATACAAGCACTGAAGGGCTCTTCTGAAGGTGATGGAGATGAGGGGAGGGAAGATGATTCATGTTGAAGGAAGAGAGAATACAAGAAACATTATTAAGATGTGAGACCAAATGTCAGGAAGACATGGATGGTCATCGGAGCTTAGAAGGAGAGCAAGGATGAGTACAAACAGGTAAAATGAGATTATGTGATAGAAACTAAACAAAACAGCTGTAGTCCCACCCCATTACACCCATGTACTACATATATATTCTCTGATAAGAAACAAACCCTGTCAAAGTGTCTGTAGTCTCTACAGGAAAGTAAGAACAGACATAAAAGAAAAAAGGCCAAAAATCTCAATCAAGTGATTGAATGATATCAACAAAACCAAGACAAAACTCAGTTTGCATAAATTTGACTTCATTGCTTGTTCACAACCTCAGCTAAAATGTTAGTGTCCTGAGGTTTACAGGTTGCCTTAGGAAAACGTGTAGGAAAATAAGGTGTTCCAAAGACAAATGAGATGAAACAGGGAATGTATAAAGGGCCCAAAAAACAGAATATATGCCTAAAAGAATACCTAAAAGAATAGTAAATACAACAAAATTGTAGAAAAAGAACAAGGTGTATCTCACATAGTAAATTTAAACAGTGGCATCGAAGGCAGTGAGGGGAAAATTGGATGCTGTAAATCCAAAAGTAAAATATTGTGCTGTAGTGTAAATATACCAACTTATTACAAGGACTTGAAGAGGAAACAAGTATCTCCTTTATTGTGAATACACTAGGCAGTTTTATCCATTCACTTTCATATTATTAACTCAATAGATGGAGAAAAAACAACCAGATTGATCACATTATTACCATGCTTGGCACAAGGTGGTCCATTGATACCTTCTCTCCTGACCTTGTTGTTACTGATGGTCCTAGTAGTAAAGTTCAGTGTCTTGGAGAAAATGCACTTTCTCCATTTGGCAACATTTCCTTACTGAAACTGAAGTAAATAAAAAACAAACAAACAACAACAACAAAAAAACCCCCAAACCAAAAATATGTATAGTAACATATCACATGGGGATTTCTGAGTTGCAGCCTGAAATATGAAAGCCTGATGAAAAAATTGAATGCTTTACAGGAGTAAAGGAAAGCAAGAGAAAGAGTCAAGAATAATAATGAGCACTCTTAAAAAGAAATGCAGGGTCCCCTCTTTTCTCCTTACAGAACTGTAGTCATAGCTGTTGAAGACAATTAAAGGCTTCAGTTCACTTAAAAATCTCCATCACTAAATGTTACACACACACGCAGAGAGGATGAGAAATGATTGCTGCCTCAAGCACTGATGCTCCAAGAGAACAGGACAAAGGACAGAAGATGAAATAGGGGCACAGAGGACTTCTTGAAAGAAGCTGTATTCTTTAAGTACTGAATCAACAAAGGTCTTATATATGCACAGTCTTTCTTTGAAGACAGTTCAAGGTGACTGTTTCAAGATAAGTACATGCTTAAGTGTCTTGGTGGACTGG
>WEIT01011791.1:223-14794 GCA_013389985.1 Dryoscopus gambensis
ATGTTTTCCTATCCTCAGCAAATAAAATGCAACCACTCTTCTTGAAAGAGCAAGAGGGACATGGTATTTTTATCTTGATCCATTGTTTTATTAGTGAGCTAACATTTAAATAAGAGAGCAACCAGGATTTTTGCTGCTCCAAGAAGGAGAAAAAAAAACTCTTAAAATTTAACAGTTTGAAAAGAGAAGGTGGAAGAGTATCTGAATGAGCTACCTTTGATTTATGGTTATACCACTTGAAACTGGAGGTGGCTATATTGCGCACTTTAATTGCAGGCTTCAACAAAATATTGGTACCTTGTTTTTGTACTTAATACATAGATAAATTACAAACCCACATTAAATAACTGTAGCAAGATGTGTTCTTTTAAACTTTCTTGTCCCTTTCTGATTAAAAATAAGCACAAGACAGAGGTACTTTACCCTACTTAGAATTGTAGCTTTTGGGCCTTTGCCCTTCTTAAAAATAATTTTCTTTCAAATATATATTTACCTCTGTCACTTCATTCCTGCTGTTGGGGAGTAGGAGATGTAACACTACTCTGGTTGTTTTGGTACCTTACATAGCATGAAGTGTAGCTGAATCTTGCAGATATTTAGTGCTTCTAGACAGACTTCCTGAGTGGATTCAGATTCCACATCAGAGGTCTCTGGCCAAATGTAAAACAAAGGAAGATAAAAGGCAAAGAGGTTTTAAAATATTCCTTATACTCTCAAAGTTTTATTTTGTATATTTGCATAATTATATTTTGCAAACTTTCAGTCTTCAGTTGCCCTATTGTCTTCCACTTGTGTTATCAGAACAAAAATTGTACAAAGCTTCAAAATTACTGTTAAGACATCACACATACAGTTGTGCAGAAAGTTGTAAAATAAAACATCATAAAACTTAAAGCAGGTAACTCTTTTCCTATTTCCCTTGTTCAAACTGTCAGCTTGAGGCTTGATAACAACAGTGACAGAAATAACACCAGTAAACTTAAATCATGTGATTGACCAAAATTCCTACGATGTCTACTATTTACTGCAAGAGCTTCTTTGAGTGATTTTTGAAGCACTTGAAGTTCATCACTAACTTAGAATTATTTCTCAGTATTTAGGCAGTATCTGCTGCAGGCTATAATCTAGCCAGCTGATAATGAGTCTACCAAGGAATAAATAGCAGCAAATCAGAAGTTTGGTTGGTCTGTTTCCCGAGGATTACAGTTTTAAAGAACATTTCACTTTCCTGCAGCTGAAAAGAGTTGTTCAGGAAATGGGCACTTGGTGGCATTTGTTACTTAAGCATTAGCTAGTGGGATTTTGTGTTTGGTTTTCTTGGTCTTCTCCACACACACACTTGGGCTTTATGGAAGTTTTACCATTCACAAAATGCTAAGTGATCCGTCTTTGTGATTCCTTTCTACCAAACCTGGATGTAGTATGAAAAAATAACACAGCCAGGCACATATTGTAATGAGAACTGGTTTGTCTTAGCTACAGAGGCAAGAAATGCAGAGGCTTCAAATCACTTGTGAATTGCCCTGCCCTTCTCCCCTCCAGCTGGAACAAACCCCTCTCATATCAAAACACCCAAACCTCTGAAAAACCCACTACATTCTTGACATTCCTACAGAAACTGAGGCTCAGGGTTTTGTTGGGTTTGAAGGGATAGCAGGTAGCTGGTATTACTAAAGCTCAGAGGCTGTAAAGGAGAACCTGCTGGCTTTGCTGCTGGTCCGTGTGCCTGTATTTGAACAGTTACAGGAGATTTCAATTGTGCTGCTTTCGTCTGACCAAGACAATTTTTTAATCATCACAGAAAGGGAAATTACTTGAAACCTTACCCAAATGTACTTCCTGCTGGACAGGCTGTAGGAATAAGGAAGTTGCCATCACACTTGGGTTGTGGCTATATTTCTTCTTGCAGGGGTCTCTGTTCTATGGTTTGGGCTTTATGGCCAGAAGATACATGGAATTGCTTTTTCTCCTTTCCCCTGACCTGGTCTCTGAGGGCTTCAGACAGGGTGGGTCCTACCTGCTGCTGAGGTCTTTGCCAGGCCAGTGTGCCATTCAGGCCCTTGTAAGTAGGATGGGGGGAAAGAGAAAATTATGTCAGATACTTTATGGAATTTCATTAATTTTCTGTTGTTTCTGTTTCTTTGTGTTTTAGTTACATTCATTTTTGTGGTAGACTTCTTGTGCAGATATCGTAATTACAGAAATCTCCACATCTTAGGTATTCCTACAAATTTTAAAGAAAAGATTTCTGGGGAAAAAACCCCAGAATCTTTTCATCAAAGAAGGGTCTAATAAAGGCCTTTCCAGAATCGTGAAGGGGAAAAGAAACAGATAAAGTGACTGGTTAGTGCCAGAGAGTTGTGGCTCTGCAGTGCACAAAGTGGTGCTAAAAGGTGAGAAGTTGCAAGTAAAAACTCACATAAATTTTATAAAATAAAAATTCATATATTTGCTGGCCTAAAAAATCAGTTGTTTGAATCTTTGTAAATGATCACCAAAAGAACTAAGATGTGTGATAATTATTTAAAAGGATTATTATTTATTTTACAAAATCTGAGTGTATGAGTGCTCTAAGACGTACTCTGAGCTTACCTGCAAATAATAATTACTGTGATTAACTAGTAAGAAATTACTTAGTCATTGCACATTTTAACCTGGAACTTTAGTTCAAAAAAGCAGTACCCTTATTTATCTAACACATATTTAAATACAGGACTGAATGAAGTTCATCAGAATTTTGACAAAAAGTCAAAAAACATCCTGCAGTGTATACATTTAAACTCTATTTATATAAACGTAAAATGTATAATTTTATATATAAGGAGTTATATATAAAAAAAATCTAATTCAGCTGTGCTTGAACACTTTCATAAAAATATTTCTGAAATAATTGATAAAAGAATGTCTGCTTGAAGCTACAAAATTGCCTCTGTATTAACATACTTATGCAGTGATATCTGAACATTTCCCAAGCATCGGTGTGTTCATTTTCCTAAAGCCATTACAAAGCGGGGAAGAACTAATGCCCCTACTTCACTGACAGATTAGACAGATTTTCGGAGGTCATGCAAAAATTTTTCTGGTAAAATGTAGACTGAAAGCTAAGCCTCAAATCCCAGAAAAGTATTTCATCTTTCGGATCATTCTCCTCTCCACGGCTCTTTATAGCAAAATAGAAACATTAAATCCTCCTTAAAAAAAGCTAACAAACACACATAAACACCCTCCAAACAAACAAACAAAAAACCCCTAAAATTCCAAAACCAAACCAAAACAACCCCAAAACCCAGCAAACAAACCCCCATAAGCACTGGAGCAGAAATAGTTGTGTGTATTGGTGCACGTCAGCCTAAACTCATTCCATGATCAATGGAGGGAAAAAGAGAATTTTCAAGTTGTGATCCATCTATTCTAATTTAAAGTATATAAAATGAGACACAGTAATTTACATCCTCTTGGCCATTCTGCAGGAATCTGGTGTAGATTGCAATTTTTTCTGGAAGGACTGGTACCCACACATTTAAAGCTTTAACAGAATCATCCTACAAAGCAAAGTAAAATTGCAGTCATGTTTTTGTGGCATAATACACAGTCTGATGATCTAATGTGACATGTGATTTATTTTTTGAACTAATAATTTGGCAAGGGAGCATTCTAGTGCCAGTATCATACTCAAGTCTTAGACCTAACCCCTACTTTTACTTACAACCCATCAGTTTATGCAGGATGTAATGACAGAATTTCATCATCTAACATAGAAACCATCATTTCCCTTATCACACAGGTATCTTGTAAGGATTAATTATTTTTTCAATTATTAGAAGATACAAGTGCCATGGAAATGTTATTATAAATGATCTATGTCAAGTCTGGAGTCTTATTTAATAGGGCAGTTAATTAATTTCTAGTAATTCCCAGATGAAACATAGATCGATATTTTTAAAATCTCACATCCTGACTGTATAATAAGATTTGGTTCTTTTTCAGATCCTCCCCTTCAAAATCAACTCTTTTTTTCCAAATATCATGTGTTTGGAGTTTGTTTCTGTAATTTTTCCTGCAAGTTTGCCATTTTTCTTGAAAATATTTACTCCCCGAACTTCAGTTCACTGCAATCAGTAAATAAAAGATGATGGAGCTGATACAAATTTTAAAATGTATTCAATTTTTATTTTTCCATCATACTTATCAAATGAGAGGGTAGGGCTCATAGAAATTTAAACTTACTTTATCTACTTCTGTGTGAGTGTGTTGGTGTAGACAGAGTGGAACAACACATTTTTTTATTTTTAATGGGGGGAAAAGACCTCAGCTGACTTCAAGCAGTTGTCCAGCAAATGGAAGGTTGCTTTCAATGGGATTGTAAAGAATGTTGTGGACATCGATCCTGCGGATCTCTATTCACTTGCATGTCTTAGGATAAAAGTATTTTCTAGATTCGTATGTTGGAGTTATAAATATGTTGAATTGGTGTTAATGTGCTCAACTTTTGGCAGATGAAGATCATCATGTTTCTATGAAAATCATCTTTAGATAATGAGATAGCTCAATATACCAGCATATGCCTACAGAAAATGTGTTTAAACATCATTCAGTGAAACCTTGAGTAACAGACTTATTGGCATATGAGCAAAATGTTCTCAGGCAAGGGAAGCTGATACACCCTGTTAGATCTATCAGCACTGATCACCCTGCTGCACGATTTCTACCTGGTTGACTGTCGTTCTTTGGCTCCTGCTGGTAATGCCAGGGAGCCTCTGACAGCGGTAAAGATGCCCTAAGTCTTGTGTCCCCATGTCTAGGCAGCAGCCAGGTGGAGCAGGTACTGCCAGTAGGCACCACAGGACACAAGGTACAGAACACAGCTTCCCACCCCGGAGAATCGTTAGAAATTGAGGTGTTGAGAAGACAGGACAGACACAAGACATGGTCAGTCAGATGCACTGGTCAACCTGCTTACGTGCTATCAGTCCTTACTACTCCTTTTTCCTAAACATCCCATAGTATGCCTTGGACAATGACAAGACGGCACCCCATAAGGAGTCCTGCATCCCATAAGGAGTCCCACACCTCTGCAGACATTAACCCCTTCCAGTCTGCAGGGTGATCCAGAGACCTTCTCCCATCACCCATCAGTGGGTGGCACTCCTGGGCATGATGGCTGATGGCACACTGTGATCACCCTGGATGGAGCCAGGGCAGGGGCCCCTTGCCATCGATCAGGTTGTTGGGGATCATCCACCTTTCATTTTTCTCCATGTATTTTATCCTTTATGTGTGGAGACAAGCCAGGTTATGTATCCCTATGTTTAAAACTGACCTTTGATGTTTATGATGAGCTGGTGGTGAATGCTGAGGAAAGACCACCCAGAACTCCTTCTGCACCAAAGGAAACTTTGTTTTGACCCATTGGATGGACATGTGTCAGAAACAAAGAGAAAAAAACCAGCAGTTAGGAAAACTAAAGATAGTGAGTTACATCAACTGACAATAAAAATTATCCATTTAGGACAGTCTGTTGTAGATAGTTGACGGGTTGGCAAGCAGATATGATCATTCCAAAGGAGATTAAGAATGGCCGGGAACATTTGAGACTTAAAATTGATTTTATTAAATAGTAACTTACACATGAAAGAGGCCAGTATGTTTATCCTCTCTTTTTTTTTTTTAATTACAGCAGTAGAGATTATTGAATGCTGTAGAGTCAAACCCTGGACAGTCCTGTTGCACTGCAGTGTCACAACAAGGATTAGGAGACAAAGTCATGAATAGTTTTGATCAAAGCACATTCTGAAGGCTCCTTTTGCTTGATCAAGTTTTTGACAAAACAGACTACAGGATGTTAATTAACAATCTCTGCCACCTTCTCTGATGTAGTTCTTAAATGGTTTCAAAGCTACTGTATTTTTCAAAAAGAAAATAGAAGATAGCTATAGAAAATTATTAATAAAATAGTAGGTCAGGTGAGATGACTGAAATGGTGCCTGTTGCCTTCAGCCTGTGAATCTGTGGAAGGGCCATGGCCTAATGCTATCCCATCACTGCAGGAAGCACTGGTTTGTCCTCTTTACCAGTTTCTGGATTCTGCATTAGTTTTCTAAATCCTTGGTGTCTGTGCATGGTGTAATTGTATTATAGTTAGTGAAAAGGTCATTAGCAGTTCATAGAAAAGGCTTTTGCTCCATTATTACTCAGAAAATTAAAAACTTTCATTGGCTGTAGTTATTATTTTCAGACAAAGCTAACACTGACTTTGGTGCAGAGTGTGTAAGGTCATGTCTACAGCACACAGAGCTTGTCAAGGGAGTTCCCCCCTTTCAGCCTGAACCTGGCTGGAAGCCTGCTGAGGTATCCTGACAGGACAGTGCTGTGTGGGCACAGCAGCTCACCAGCTGAAAAAATTAAGGCTTCTTTGTTATAGGATTTGCTGCTTTAGCTGTGATGCTCTGAGGACAGAGCTGTGCTGCTTATTCAGCCCCATCCCGGGAATGTCACACTGTCATCCATTCCAGGACACCCGTTTGGCCCTCAGGTTTCATTGTTGGGTGGATTTCTCTCAGTTTAAAGGTAAATTGAGCAGCACAAATTCACAGTCCACCCTTTGATTTAGCAATCAGGCAGTGCCACTTGTGCTGGTGTTTATTTTGGGGGTTCACATGTACATGTATCTCCCGTGTAGTGAGTTTGCATGCAGCAAGTCTATGTGAGTCACAGAGCATCTAGACTGTGTCTGGTACAAAAAGCTAAACTTCTTTCACTCCACACAGTGAGTTAAGGTATGAGGTAATTTCATTTCTGGGAGTCTCTGGAAAATGTTATTTTACACCATGTGTAAAGATGGTCCTTCCAGTGTTTGTTGTGGTTTTATTTTCTAATTTCAGAGACCATAATGTCAATATCTCAAATAGGCACAGTAAATTAAGAGTTGTAGGTGGAATCATGCTTCAACCAAATTTAAGTGGTAGCAAACACGGATTAATACCTGCAAATGCATCAAACAGAAAAACAAAAATGAAATTGAGGGCAGAAGATTTCTTCTTTATGCATTTCTAATGGATTCTTTTTTGTTAGCCCTATATGCCTTCAAGATTTAGCAAATGTATGTGCAAGAAAGGAAGTATTTTGCCATAAATTTGATTCCATTCTTTCTGCACTCGGGCAACACATTCAAGTCAGTCAACCTTTTAGTGGATAAATTGAACAGCATTGTGTTGTATGTATCTAATCCTGCACCCCTCTTTTAATTTGTTGGGTTTTTTTAATAATACATGTAGTCCATAGACTTTTGCATAGTGTGTCTGCAGAGTGTAATTTAATGTGCCCTTCTGTGAACTTTCATGCAGAAAATGTCATTTAGTTGCATACCTAAACCATACAAGACATTGCCCTAACAATTCCATCTTCAGAAAGGTTAGTGTGTGTGGATTTTTTGTAATGTGTGAATTATTGAGATAGCTTATTTGAAAGGTAGTGAAGGAGAGGAAAATACTGTGCAGATGGAGAAATAAGATTTTTTTAAAATATGAGGGTTTTAGCAATATGGAGTACCTTTCAAAGGCTTTGTATCAGTGACATGGGATAATTGAACAGTATTTTACCGATTAAAAAATTAAATGTTCCTGATAGTAACAGGGGCTTGTATTTCAACCCTACTCAGTATAAACCATCTATATGGTAACTAGTACATTCTTCATTTTTTAACATTTCACTTAATGTTTGTTTGGGGTAAGGTTTTTTTCCATATTACTGGCAGTACTTCATATGAATCCAGTGCAATCAATCCAGAAATGTATTTTATTTTTAAAATTTCCAGCTCTGTATTTCCCTGTGCTTCTCCATAATGTTCAAATTCTCCAGAGGTACCAACATGGGAATTTACATTCTTTTCACTAAATATGGATTATGCCATTTAACTCTGACATTAATCAAACTAGCAATGTCCATCTTCAGGAGTTTAGCTTGCAAAATCCACTTCAAATGAGGTAATCACAGTGCTCTGCAATTGTTATTAATAACTTGAGATGTAAATTGTCACTGGACTCTAAATTACATATTACTGATATTTTTGTCCTATATTTTTCTGTAAAAATTAGATGTTTTTTTCCCATACCACTTAGGCAAGCTCATCGTTTAGGACTGAATTTATCTGTGCTGCGATTTTACTTGGATTTCAGCTTACTTATGGCAGGTGGCACATATACTTTGGGCGCAGCGAGGAAGGATATTTTTTTTCTCCTGCAAGTGCAGGATTGCTGTACAGCTGTGAGACCCCTTTAATTAAGTCAGAGTAAGCTACATCAGATGGGCTGCTGAGTGAAGACAGCTGAACTGTCAGTGGTCTGCTTTAATTAGAACTTTTAATATTTCACCCCTTACTGCCCAAAGTGTGACCTGTCAAGCTGCTGAGAGGCTGCCTCTTCCTGACAGAGGTGCAGCTCTGAGCCCAGGACTGGCACACACTTATATCCAGTTTGTGTACAGTCACTTGGTGGATTAGTGGTCTTTTCTTTGTTGATTGTCTGCAAGAACAGAAAACCACTTATCTGTTCATGTTAAAGGATATTTGGACTTGTTAAGTAGCTCATCAAAAGCCAGCCCACATCTCCTGACCCTAATCTTTCACATGGTTTGACACTGTCCAGCAGTTTCTTCCTCTCTAACACTTACTAGTAAAGCTTAAGAGGCAAAAGAGAGAGCTGGATATGGGACATAGGTCCAAATTCGGGTGCAGGTACCCAAACTGGATTGAGCTGATTTCATGTCTTTCCATGGCTGAATAGGGAATGTCCTTTTCCTCCTGTCATGTTTCTCCCTTTCCCAGCTCTCCTGTTCTGTCTTCCCTTGAGCCCAGAAGATCCTCTGGAAGGTGCAAGGCAGAGAGAACAGGAGGGGGAAAGGCAGATGGCAGTTTATGTGAATTCTCAGTGAACTGCTTGGGGTGGCCTGGGCTGCTTTGTGTCATCCTCTGCAGTTCCTCCTCACTCTGGAATGAGTATCATTAGAGAATTAATTACCCTAGGCAAAGACCCGCTGAAATGGGGAGATAAATGCGTCTGACTGGAAGTTTTTCACATTTAGGCTTTGCTATTAAGCATGTAAACAGTGTTCAACTTGCATTTTGACAACTGGCTCCCCCTTGGAGCTGATCAGAGCAGTGCCTACCCTGCAGCTGGAGCACTGAACCAGAGCTCCACTGCTGCTGTTTGATACAGTTCCCAGGGGACACTGAAATATTTCATACACAAAGCTGCTTGATCTCTAGCTCTATATTCTTTGACATTGCCTTACTGTAGCCCAGTTTCTTGGTTTTCACAAAGCACATTTCTATGTTAAAGACCAACTGCAGAAATCCAAAGCCTTGCATTGGAAGATCACAAGCCAAAGTGGTCAAAGTGCCTTTTGTCTCTGTAATGAAATTGCCTATACTATAATTCTGTTTAAATCATGATATGGAACCGTAGAATGAACCTCTTCAATCATTTCTTGAGGGGAGGAAAACCCTCTTGGAAAGAAAGAGATATGAATATATACTGTAAAATCCACTGGCTGTTATCAGAGGAAATAAAATTGTTCAGATGCAGAGCAAAATTATTGTCCAGAAATTAAGACCTAGATAAAATCTAAAAGTATTTCTTCATCTCTGGAGGAGTTTATCAATCTTACTTATTTTGTTTTTACAAAGTACATTAGCAAATACATAAAAAATGATTTTTCTGTCTGAATCCTTCTAATTGCTCTCCTCTGGAGTGTATAATCTCTTCACTCCCTCTGTATTTTGCAGCTCTGTCTGTCCTAAATCATTATGTCATCAGTGCACAGGGGCACCAGTGATTCACTATAATTTATAGCAGTGAGAGCTGAAATAGTCCCTGTCCTAAGTTTGCCACACTGTGATGTAGTTTGTGTGACAGTTTAAACAAGAAAGCACAGCTGAGAAGCAGGACCCATCCTGAAACACACGTAGAGCATGGGATGCAACTTCAGCAAAGTGTCCTGAGAGAATTATAAACAAAGAATCTAATTGGAATTATTCTGGATATAAGTAAACCTTTCAGTTCAAAGTTGTATTTAGTGAGAAGTAAAGGAAAATGATTTTTGAAATTATTTAGGAGTATGGAACTGATTTGCTAAAAAACCAAAAAGTCCTGCCTTCAGGTTGTGATCATAACAAAAATTTCTCTAGGATTAAATCATAGTAAAAAGAATGTCCATCCAGTGTGTCCATGAAAATATGAAACTGAAAATCGAAAACTGTACTGCAAGTCCATCTTTCCACTTTTTATTCCCCAGAACTTTTTCAGTAAAAATGTGGTTTTAGCTTGATTGATGTGTTTTTAACATTGTTGTTTAATTTGCTGTGTTGTTTTTCCTGAAAATAGTAATTTAATTAAAAAACAATTTAAAGTTTGTTTATACTTTTTTGTTCCATACTGTCAGATGATATATTTATTAGAGATTTAATTTAGTGGAAAAAAAGAGATTTCATTTAAAATAGAACAAAGTTTTTAATGTATGCAAAAAAATTTGCTTTACTTACTTGGTCTTCTTTTAAAAATGACATTTTTAGTTTGGCATGCTAGCTTTTGGTAAGTAATCTGAAAAATAGTTATTCTCACAGGTTAAGTAAAAACCAGAAGGAAAGTGGATTTATGAAATTTTCTTTGTTTGACTGAATACAAGTAGTGCATACATAGTTAACATTGGGTTGCATTATTCTTTCTCTAATCTCTTTCTCTTGCTTTTTAATAAGTTAATAAGCTAGGTTTTTGCATGAAAGTGGTAGTGCCTCTGAAGCACACTCAACAGTTTGAGGTTTGCAGCTGACATTTGCATTGCAGGTTCCAGCTGTTTTCCTGGTTGGTAAAGCACTAAGGGTTAGGCCTCAGATCCTGGCACAACAATAATTACAAAGCAGTACTGACCCCTTTCCTTTTTTCCACCTTCTGCTCTCTCTAGAGCTACATCTACAATGATCCTATGAGGTACTACACGAGGCAAAACCCCAAAGACCGATTGCCTCCTTTGGCCCATGCATCCAAATCCCATCAGGAATTCTCTGAGAATCCCCGTGGGAGGACCCTCAGCCAGCACCAGCCAGACAAGCTCTTGCCAGAGTCGGGAATGGGGCTCGACCAAAAGAGCCTGATGGCCGCCCTGCACTCCTACATCACCCAGAACCTGTCAGCACAGAGCAGTGATAAAACCCCTCACAGCAGGACTAAAGGGTCCCAGGTTTATGCTGAGAGATTCTACTCTACACAAGTCAGTCCTTTTGATGGAACTTTTGCCAAAGGAAAAGCAGAAGATTTCAAAATGAAGAAGTTGCTCCAGCCAAGGCCTGTGCCTGGAGTGCTGAGGCCAACCCCTGAGATGCTGAATCATAAATCTGCTTCCCAGGATAATCCAAAGGACCCTCTGAGCATTGTGGACGGTAAAGTTGATATTTACTTATTTTTGCTCACCTGAAGTTTCCCTCATGTTTACTGAGCATTTTTGAGAAAAAGAAAATAAAATTAGACATTTGATATATCTCCTACTATTGGCATATTTATATCTACCATAACACAGTAATAATGTTCACCATTCCAACTACTCTTTCCCTGCAAACATCTACCCACATCCTTCAGCCCACCTTCCATATGCGTGAAGAAATATATGGCACTTCGTAAGACATAGCATTTATGTAATTTATTATATTTTCAAAGCATTTTACAAACAACGCATAATTATGGGTATATCTTTGCTATCAAATCTGTTTTTATGCAGTCATCCTACACTATATATATAGATAATATAAAAATGCCTGGGTTTGTTCCACATCTCTTTATTTAACTAGAAATTCAGGGACCATGGGTAAAATTCAAAGTTAAGCACACAAATTAACAGTGAGATTAATTCTGGCACAGAACACAGAGAAGGGAGGAGTCTGTCAGTTCCATGGATAGGTGGACAAGAAGGTGGGGTTGCATCTAGTTTTGTCTGGACGTTCTGTAACAAAGAACCAGTTTGCTGGATTTTCATCTTTTTTTTTTTTTATAATGCTGTTTAACAGTGATTGGATCCCAATTTCTTCTGTACGTGATAGTTCAAGAAATATTTAAATGAAGATGGAGGGTAACAACCCCATGCTGTGATACACTTTAAGCACTGCTTTGTAAGATGAGTCTTGGGGATCAGGTAGACTTCATAACCCTCATTCATTTTGTTGTTTCTTTAAACTAATCTAATTATCAATGTTATTCCAGTGGTTCAGAATGCCTGAAAAATTAAAGAGTTGATCCACAGCCATTGTCAAGCACTTGTATCTGTTACACTGCAGTCACCATTATCCCAATGGGTTTTGGTGATATGTAAGAGGGTTCCTTTGAATCCTTCTTGTAGTTATTATCCTCCATAAAGTGTAGTGTTTGATTTGTTTTGTTGTTTTTTTTTTTTTAAATCTCCCAAAACCCAACACACACAAACAGACAGAAATGTCAGAGTTGCAGTAGAGGAAAGATAATGCTTGCAATCTAAAGGATGCTCAGAAGTGAAAGCATTCTTGGTATGGTGCCCAGAGATAATAGGTTTCAAGGAATGAACTATAATGTAAAATCAAATCCAGGTGGCACTGTAAGTCTCTTGCACAGGTTAGACAATTTTGTTGCTAGACTCAAAACAAACTAGGCACATGCTGGTTTCATTATCCTCCAGCTGTTCCACTTCACCTTTCCTGGTAGGAGCCAACTGGGAAAAAAATGCTTAACACTTACAGGGAATAACATGTTTCACAATTCATTGGGTTGTACTACTTTGACTTCTCATGCATAATATGCCCTGTAGGAACTTCTGCCATTGCACTTGCTTTTAAATGTTTCATAGACAAGACATTATGAACTGTTTGAGTAGGAAATAACATGGTTTCCATTGTATTTTTGAGGCACTTAATAATCTCACAAGAAAGTGAGGACAGTGAGGACAGTGAGGACAGATGCCAGTATATTCATTGCTTAAAATGCTGTCCATTGGAATCAAGGTAGTTTGGATTCAGATTTCCCAGGCTGACCACACCACCTCTTTCTGCTTTTAACCCTTCTCCAATCTCTCTTGTGCCTATGGATTATTGTAGACTTCTGGGCTGTTTGTGTCTCGCACTCCATAAACTACAGAACTGTAAAAAAACCTGCAAAGCATGGTGCGCTCAGCTCTCTGATCCATCTGACAGAGGATTAGACAAAAGCACTGGGAGAACAATCCAGAAGGTACTGAGCAGATTAGTACTGAGAATTGCTGCAAAACAGTGGCAGGTAAATTCGCTAACAAGGCACCCTGAGGGAGAAATACAAGAGAAGGAAATGCGGAGTTATTTTTCTATCAGATTTGGAAGCTGTTACCTCTAGGAGTAGCATGATGTGCGTGGGTACTGCCTTTGTAGTCACTGCGCAATCCTGGAATTGTTAATCTCTCCTCTGCACCAGCCGTATTTAGAATTTGGCTCAGTTTGATGTGGTTTGTTCTAGTCTACTGATTTTTTTGTGTGTTAAATATTACATAATATGTCTCTCTGTTCCTGAGGTCACAGAATTAGTAATTCAGATGTCTTTAAAAAAAATCAAATTTACATGTTTATGAAACAAAAATATTTTTTTTATACGTCCTCTCTCTTGCAAAGTTGGTATCACCATTCCATATGGTGCTCAGCTGCTGAGACAGCTAACGTGGTCAGAAGGGTGATGGGGGTTGAAGAAGAGAGACCACCCTGTGGGACTTCCAGCAAAGTTACTGCTCCCATACCATGTGGTTGTCAGGCAAGCTGGCTTTGGCTCTTGTGACAGCAGAGTATGAGGCATGATTTATATGCTGCACAAAAAAAAGCTGTTTTCCCTGGATGAGGTGCTATTGTTACCTACTAGGGAATTCTACTGGTGGAGCTTGTATTAAAAATTACACCATCTGGGACATGTATGCCTTTACTGCCATCATGGTTCCAGAGTAACTATGAAAGGCAGTTTGCATTCATCAGCTGGATAGCTGGAGCTAAGGGAGAAATCTGGCTTGCAGTACAAGCCCTGTGAAACATGACTGAGCATTGCTGAGTCTACTTAGAAGTGAGTCAGTGGGAGACTATAAAAGCTGTGCACAGGTAAATGTTCAAGCACCTGGGCTGCTTAAGTGCTGTGCCATTGCAGCATCCGTCTGCTTTTTGGTCTTTCTCCAACAATATTTCCTGATTTTATAAATTCATCACATTACCCAAAGGTGTCAGTAAACAGATGCAATGGTATTTATTTGTTTATCAGTGTTATCCAGTAATTTATAAATTATTGCAAACATGGACCAGTGCCATAACAAGAAGTGTAAATATCCATATTTAACATGGACAAGGATTAATATCGTATCAGTAGCCTCGTGAAGCTAGCAAGACTCTTTATGTAGACGTGCATTTCTCCAGGCTGTTACGGACACTTTGGTGGCTATCCTTCCTAGGGTACTAAAAACACGACGTTCCTCATGCTTACTGGCTTTGGTTATTGCCTTTGGTCCTTGACATTTTTAGTCCCATTGTACTTTTTCGATAAAAGTGGATACAAT
>WEIT01011792.1:1788-16137 GCA_013389985.1 Dryoscopus gambensis
TGTCCATTCAAGAATTTAGAGAGGAAATCCTGTATTTCAGCTACAGGATGTATGCAGAGGCACATCTAGCAATAATTCAATAATATTTTTTTAAGAAATCAGAAGGGCTCTTTCTCACTTTCTGCACAATACATCATAAACAACTTGACAAGATCTGAAGCAAGCACTACAAAACAAAAAATCACAGCCACCTCGTTTATTAACAACCCCCACCACAGCATGTTTTCCCTTCAATTCACAACTCATTGTTCCAATCAGTACAGTCCTTACACCAGTCCTAAAGCAGAATTAATTATAAAGCCATTTAGGAGCATAAGAGCTTTTAGTAAAACATGATTTTGAAATTCACTGTCAACAAGACCAACATCATCTTGGTTTTAAGCAGTATCTGACTGTGTGATCTTTAATGATCAGTTAAGGTTTTAAGATTTGCACACAGAATGAAGAGTACTGCTCTAAAGCCTCATTTAAACAAGAGGTTATTCCAACAACAGACAAAAGTGGCCCATTCCAGTCCTAAAATATTTCAAGGCATCAGAAAGACACACATCAGACTCTCAATATAGCACCACCTTTTCAAGCTTCTTTAAAATATAGAGTTGCTGAATGACTAATGTAAGCCAAAAAAAGTTGTAGGGATTTAAAACAAGCACTAGGTTAAAAAAAAATGCATTCTTACACAAAGAGTACTTTATTAGCCCTTACATTTTTCTGAAGTACTATTAGGTTTGCATATAGAATAAATTATAGCAGCATTATTACCTTCAATATATCAGTACTAGAAATAAAAAGCAACATTTTAATAGGTGCACTGATGGAAACACTTCCAAACTGAAGTTCTTCAGCCACTTTTCTCAGTATGATTCACACCACATCCATATTCCTTCCAAACATCAAAAAAACAAAGGACTGAGCTCCTCAATTTGACTGTCAAATCCAAGCTCATTAATACTGTCCAGCAGTATCAGTGCCCCTCTCCCTTAACTGAGGAGCAAGGAAAAAACTTTCAAAGTGGCAAAACACTATTCTAAAAAGAGAAAACAAGTAATACCATTTAGGTAACTTTTACTTCTACTATGACCCACTTACATGAGAAAGTAACTTCCTTATATTCCTGCAAAAGCTACTCACACTCTCTCATAGCAGCAATATCGTGCTCAAATATCAGTAACAAAAGCAGACAAAAATTTCTACCACCTGGAAGATTTGAAGCTTTGGAAAGCTTTTCCAAGGCTAGCAGAGGGCTCTGCATAAGCTGCGACTAGAGAGAAGGTGAACGAGGTCGCCAGAACAAGACATCATTCCTGGAGTTATGTTCTCCCCAAGAGACAGCACACTGTACAGGAGCCAAAGAGGTGCTTGAGAGAGAATGAGGAATCTGAAATGTTACTCAACGGTAAGAATCAAAATACTTCAGTGTGGGAATAATGTATTTTGCAGGTACCTTTCTCATAGTCAAAACTCAGTATCTGGAGGCAAGCGACAGTCTTTACTTTTTGACTAAACTGGCTAGCATTTTGTTAATAGATACTGAAATTCTTTTTGCAAAGGATCAACCATCCCTGAAATAACTGCATTTTTAGGGGGGGAAGGTAACAATGTATCCCACGCTGTAATAAAAAGGTGGTCACAGTATATTTATATTAATCTAGTTGTTTTATTGCTAAATAGGGATGGTTTTGGTAAAACCCATGATTAACTTGCAAGTCCCCAAATACAATTCCCCCCATGTGAAAAAGATTAATGAAGTTTCAGTAGTTACAGTGAGTCTGACTCACTGAAATGAGTCACTGGTGATGTGCTTTGTGCACCTTCACAACTTTGCACCATCAAGATGAAGTGCTGGGAAGATTTTGCTTTGACCTTTTACCTTTTTTTAAAAAGTTTTTGTTCCAGGTGCTGCATTCCACAACCATAACAAAAGCTCCATCACTCTACAGACTTCATCAGTTTCTACATTCAAACTGCATGAAACAGCCACAAATTGGAAAACAAGTTTTCAACTCACATCTGTCTACAGGGCAGGAACCACTGTATAAGCATACATTTCTCGAGCACTATAATCCAATTAGACTCATTAAGAAAGTCTGAATGGCAGTCTACTTTCCTTCAGTCACTCAGAAGAAAATACACAGACTCAATAGAGATGAAAAATCCCAATGTTAACTGTATGATCAGCTCAAAGCCTTTCTTCCAGGAAGTGACATTTTGAGATAAACATAAGAAAACAGTAAGATGAAAAGAAAGGTCAACGGGTATTTGAGGGAGTTTACAAGAGACAGTACAAGAGCCTCCTCTGCAGACACACATTCTCTGTGCAATTACCAATGATGGACAGCATGAGCTACATGATATGTCATATTCTACGTGCCAGCTGAAGACATATTTTACCAAATATATTCAAGTATATGACCCTAATGGAAGAAAAATCACACTCCTAAATACCAATACCACATGTTTCTTCTGAGCTCTTAAGCAACAAGAATTGAAGCGAAAATACAGAATAAAGTTAAGAGAATGAGAAGACTGATTATGTGTGAGAAGCTGACACCCCCTCAAGTCACCAACAAGCTCCCTGGCCAGCAGAGGAAAGAATAAACAACAATTTAATACATGTAGAAAGCACTATATTAAAATAATCATTATTAAAGAAGAGACTTCAGAAGGATCAATCTAAAAATATAAGATTGGACAGAATCCCAGCCTAAACACGTATACCAAAACTTGTCAACCTGTTTCCGTATCCCACCCCTGCTTCCAAGCAACATAAGCAAACTGTTAACATTTAAAGTATTTTGAGTAAATCTTAAAACCTTATCTAACAGAAAGCTACTTTCTTCTAGTCATACCAAAAGCTTATTCAAAAGTCTCGAGAGAGGTTCAAGTACCATGAAACTACAGCAGTAGCTACCTTAAAACAAGCAATGCTATTAAAATAACCTGTGATTAGACTGTTTTTGCCAAGAAGAACCATAAATAGATCTAATAATTAGAATCTGAAACGAGAAACAGGTGCAAGTTTTTTAAACAATCACTGCAATGAACTATTGCAGCTGCCTATGCAGGAACACTGTGCACTCTCAAAGTGTCCACGAGCTGCCTAAATATCATGCAGAGAAGACCACAAATTATAACGCTTGACACCCAAATCACCAACTGGAATTTAATGTGCTTTAATTATGCACACAGTAGCGAGTCTTCTGAAAAGCTACCAAGCCTCACTTGCCAAGACAATGACTTTTAACAAAAGTCTTTCCTATCTGCTGTGACACAACAGGCTCCTTAGAAAGCGAACTGCAAAAAAACCCTCTAGAAACACTTTCAAATTTCTTTCTGAGATTCAAGATTTTAAAAAATGGAAATAAAAATTAGGATAGTCAAAAAAAGCAAACGGACCACTAGCCACTGTTCTTGCCACTAAAAAGCAGGCCACTAGCTCACTACAGCAAAAGGACACACAGTTTATTATCATTTGGATTTTCAGCAGGTGGATAGAAAACTGTTAGAGAACATAAACATTTGTGTAAGCCTATCATTCAGAAACAACCTCCTGTGTGGAAATTCTGAACTTTTACCCTGTGGTCAAGCTTGATCTTCAACCAGAGGCTCCTTTCAGAGACAGTGAAACAAAAAAACAGGCACTAATCAAAAAACAAAAAAGAAAAAGTTTGAGAGTCAGCCTCTAAAAAACATTTCACACATTAAATGCAAGACTTTACTCCACTGTTTCACCATACACAATTTTATAATATCCCCACATATCACAACCCCATTATGTTCTCTCAGTATATGGAGAATACATATTCACGGCATACAAGAGTCATGGAGATACATATACTGCCCCTCACATGATTGGAATCTGAAGGAGGAAGAACTGCAAGAAAGGAGCAGCTGTGCTGGGTTTTGTTCTTGCTTGATCACCCTTCCTTTATGGATGGCTGCATTACTCTCTACTGTCAAGCATGTACAGAAAAAGAGGCTCAATTGGTTTTTTTTAATGTTTGGTTTTCATCATGCTCATCCTACAAAAGTTACCACTTTCTCCCAGTTTGCTGGGCTGCTCTGAGGCAGCAGAAATATGCTCATGAAGGAGTACCAGATCTGTATGTGCCTGTGACAGTTGAAGAGGGAAGCTCCACCATTAATAGGGAGGCCATTACTTAACAAGAGTTTTCTCTTTCAAGGCAAGTTAAGGTTGTACTTACTTCACTGAGTTTTTTTTTTCTTCAGATAAGGAACTTAGAGATCACTGACTAAGAAAGGAATATTTTTAGTGGAAAATAAATGAATCCTACAGGCATGAAGGTAACTTAAGCATATCAAAAACACTGCATGAAGTATTGGTCATAAAGATGTTCCAAACAGACTTTTAAGAAGAATCTTATCCATGTTTTCAATGGAATGTTTTGTCCCCCAAATCATCTATCTGTTTGTCCAAAGCACTGTTTCTAAATATATTTTCACTTTTGTTTAAAATATCCTTGCTGATGGATGCGGTCTAAAACTCTAGCACAGGCAAAGTAGATAGCTGATAACTTAGTAGTAAAACATTTTTGTTATTTAAAAAAATTACAAAGTCAAACTGTCATTGTTGATGTTCTAAACTATTTTAAGAACATTATGCTTTTAGTTATCTGCAAGCATCCTACCTGCTCACTGTTTTAGTTAAAACAGCAATACCTACATGTGCTATATACACACACTACACAGTTACTTCTGCGTGTCTGTGGTGGCCTGGGAATAACGCTGAAATGCAGAATATTCCCCATTTCAACCCTTCTTCCCCAAGGGAATTAGTAACAGTTCACTATGACATCAGAAAAGAACATATGTAATTCACTTCGAAAAATTATTGTTAAACAACTTTTCCATATACAGAAAATCTGTGGAAAGGCATCTGGGAATCCTGGTCAATGGTAAGTTGAATTTCAGTCAGCAGTGCCCTGGCAGCCAGGAGGGCCGACACTGTCCTGGGGGGCATCAGGCACAGCATCGCCAGCTGGGCAAGGGAGGGGATTGTCCCCTCTGCTCTGCACTGGGGTGTGGCCTCACCTCCAGTGCTGGGGGCAGTTTATAAGAAGTATATAAGAAAAACATTCAGCTGTTAGAGAGTGTCCAAAGGAGGGCCATCCTCTGATGGTGAACGGTCTGGAGGGGAAGCCGTATGAGGAGCGGTTGAGGTCACTTGGTCTGCTCAGCCTGGAGAAGAGGAGACCGAGGGCAGAGCTCACTGCAGTCTGCAGCTTCCTCATGAGGGGAAGAGGAAAGGCAGGCACTGATCTCTTCTCTGTGGTGACCAGGGACAGGACCTGAGGGAACAGACTGAGTTGTGTCACAGGAGATTTAGGTTGGATATCAGGAAAAGATTCTCCACCCAGGGGGTAGTTGGGCACTGGAACAGACTCCCCAGGGCAGTGGTCACAGCATCAGCCTGACAGAGCTCAAGAAACATTTGGACAACACTCTCAGGCACCTGATGTGACTCTTGGGGCTGTCCTCTCAGTACCAGGAGTGGGCTCAATGATCCCTGGCGGTCCTTTCCAACACATGATACCCTATGATTCTGTGATTCATTGCCCAGAAAATTACCCCAAAAAACAGATTCCTTGAGTGGTTTCTTTTAGACAAAGATGACAGCAAAATTTATTTCTATCACGTGGTTAGATTTGTATATGACACGAGCATTGCTCCTCAAACAGAAGGAACAAGAAACAGAATCCTTATTCAACTCCCATCCTTCTCCATCTAGGTTTAGTTTTCTTTTTCCTCTTGCTGTGACACTTCCTCTTGACCTCCTTCATTTTCCTACTTCCTCCCTTCCTCTACTGTTATTTGTACCAATTTAGGCTTCACTAGCTTGCTTCCTTGGCCTTCAACAACAGCATGGCCACCACTCTGAATGCCAGTCCTCCTCACTGTAATCATCCAACTTATTTGGACAATGTTAGGGAAAAGAGAGAATTCACTGACACAGGAACTCTCCTTGAAGCCTAAATATTTCCATGAAGTCTGCATAAACCTTCTCCAAATAAAATTTCCTTCCACTCCTCTGCAAGAAATGATGCCCCTAATTGATTTCTTTTGCAGCTGAACCTTAGACCAAGAATCTGGGCTTTCAGCCACCTTCATCACTGCCCTCAGGACTTCTTGTCTCCATGATGGAAGCTCGCAGATCCTGTTTCTGGTCTCTTGTCTAAACCAAAACCTCAGTCCCTGACATTTCTTTGTAGATAGCTGGGTGTCACCTTCAAGGGAAATAAACTGTAACTTAAATTTTAATCTTCCTTCCATATCTTTTGTTTAGCAGTGGAAACTTCTCCATTGTCCAGACTGCCAGTGTCTGGGCATTCTTCCCATTTTCTAGAACTTGACTACACCTAAATTTATCTGCTTAGTTTCCACATATTTTAAATTCAGTCTTTCTTAACCCATACCATTAGAAGCCCTCAGAACTTGATCACGCTCCTTTCATCCAGCAATTCCACTAGGAAGACAAGTCACTTAACTACTGACATCCTTAGACTGCCTTTTTGTTTTTCCTCTGCAACTGTAATTTATTATAGGTATTTTTTTAGAAACACCCAAAAAACATGTCTACTTCCAGAAGTCCAGCATGTTAAATTCACGGATTTCCACGCTGGTCATTAGAGGCCACTTCTGCTTGTTACTCCTTTACTGTCTCTACCTAATTGTTTTCCTTTGTCTTGTAATTTAGGTATGGCCCTTGGAAACAGCTCTGGAATGAGGATAAGCAAAATCCTGGAGGAAATATACTTCGAGAGAATTTCAAAAATACAGATTGAATGGGCACACAGAACTTGCAGAAGGGAATGCAGAGTTGAAGCACGTCCCTTATGCATGAAGCCCTCTGCAAAACAGAAAGAAACTGAGTACTCCTTGGTATCCTTCTAGTATTTTGGAACATAGCCAGGACCTTCATGAATCTTCACATGCTAATACTTTATTAATAAAGAATGTTAACATAAAAGACAACTCATAGGAGTTTTTTACAACAATAAAAAAAACAAAACATACCTTCCAGTTAAGAACAAAACAGTACAGATTACACTATCAAATGTGGAACATGTACAGCCTTTGAAGAAAGAAGGAAAAAAAAAAGATATGCAGGTAAGGGATCATCCTTTGGGAATTATTTGCTTCCTATGTTATGAATATTTACACAAACAGAACTGGCAAAACTTATTTTGAGAATCTGTCAAGTGGTGTGACAATTAGCAAAGGCATTTGTTCCTCACCTCTGTCTACAGCAGCCATGTAATCTCAACCACTAACTCAAAAAAGGAGGAGGGTGCCAAGCTCAGGCAGCACTGCCATAGCTGGTACAGTCAGCTCAAGTTTTACTGGGGAAGAAAAGTAGTTGTTTTCTACAAACACTCCTACACCTGCACTTACATGAGCAGCCAGGCATTTGTCAGCGCTAAGAAGGGTCACTAGAGACTGTGTAAACATTTTAAGCTTACATGAAACTTTTGTTTTGTAGTTACAGTTATCAGCTGAAACAGATTTTCAGAAGAATCAGATCAACTATTTCAGGAAGAAAAATAATACTTTTTAAGACTACAACAGCAATGAATGCAACATTCACTAGTTGTGAGCAAACAAAATTACACGTTTTCAACTAGATATAAGCAAACTCGTTCAGTTTTTAGTGTCTTAATGTCATTCCGGTACAAAACCACTTCATTGGAAAAAGCAATAGTTGCACAAAATTCAACAATGTAGAGTTTTCAATCACTACCACTCTATCAAACACACCTCATTTGTATCTCTTCTGCTTATACAGTGTAAAAGAGAATACAACTACATTTGCCTCACGGCACTAACACAAACAAAAATAGGCATTATTTCAGACTTTTTGATGATTAAAGGAACTTGAGTTAACATCTGCAACTAATTACTTCTATGCAGAGTATTAAACCTCTGCAGAACAAGGTCTTAAATCTGACTGTCAAAGCACTTACAGTGCCAATACAGATGGAAAAAATATCTTTTAGGAATCAGTATTATGCCTACAAAAGGACTCCAAAAGTCTACTAAAAGTTCAGGAAATTTAGGATCTCTTCCTGTTTCCTCAAGAAAACTGAATGACAAGAATGGTGCTACCTTGCCCTGTGTAAAACTGTATTAAAGAGATTCCTGTCTCCTAGCACCATATGGACTGGAGCATCAGATCTTCTTTTCCAACTAGCACCTAAATGAGACAGACTTTATTTTTTAAAAGTAATAAAGATGAAAGAACTTTACAAGAAATGGGAGTGAAAAATACATACAGACTACAGGAATAAGAAACAGAAAAAGAAATACAATACTGAACAAGAGAATTGGGTAGGATAAAAAGTTAACAATTCTCCATTTGGAAATGTAAGGTTTATTTTGATGTGGGATTCAATCCACCAAAAAACAGTACGATTATTTTTATTTAGGATTCATTTCAGAAGCCCATTACAATTAACAATTTCAAACCACAATATTTTCCCCTATAAACTACTCTAAGTCACTGGAAACACTGCTGCTATACAAATTTAAACATGTATATAGCAATGTATTTACACTCTACTCACCACAGTCAAGTCTAAGACAATATGGACCAACATCTTGGATGCTCTATTATTTATTGATACAAAGAACAGTTTGATAAAGCAGAACAATACATAGCTGATCCTGTGACGCTGGGGAAGAGATGACCTGAGTTCTCCTGCAAGACCAATGCATCATTTCTGCTTCTTATTAAAGAAGGAATTTTTTTATAAATAAGCACATTTACATGTAGGACAAGGCAGTCCCACTGATACTGATGGCACAGAAGCATATGCTCAAGCCAAACTAAAAGGAACCAGAGTACTCCCATATAGAGCATTAAGCTCTTAAGTATTATTTCTAGTCTACTACTACTGTCCAAAACTAAATTTCCAACACGAAAAAGACCCAAAGATTTAAACCCATCAACACAAGCCATGAAGGAAAATAAAAGTGGTACATTCTATGTACTATGGGTAAGGGTGTGGTTTTTAAGAAAATTAAGAAGCAGTAATCACTAAAAATTATGACAATCATTTTAATATCCTCATGTTTCAAAATGGAAAGGCTGGAGCTTTTCATCATTAAGAGAATCCACCATTTGAGCTAGTAGCGGGAGGCTGTCATCCTCTATCTAGGTAAACAACAGCAGAAGAGAAAATACCTTGACAGGGTTTCACACATATCAGCTCGCAGCAAAACAATAAGAGACTCCAGTTACAGCTGCACATTATATTTAAGCTGATCAATACCTGACAAGTGAAAGGTCCCAATAGCACTAAGGCAAGGATCTGCTAGAAAGTGAGGACTAATGGATAAAACCATAGTGAGATAAATAATAATTGGACAACCCAAACCACACCTAGAGCACAGATCACCACTGTGTGCACAAGTCATGGCAGGTTAAGCTTTGGGACCTGACAAGCTCAGAGGTGACCCATCTGCAGACCCAACCTCCAGCTGGAGAAGTGACAACACTGCCTTCACTGCATACCTGAGATTGAGAGGTTGACCTGTGTGGACTGGTAAGAAGACATCCCCGGGTAAGTAAGAGTTGCTGATCACCTGCCAGATAAAGCAGAGGAACACAGCTCCCCTGGCATTGTCACAGCCAGTCACCTATGGCTACAAAACCAGCATTTCTGTAGAAACAAATCAACTGGCACATAAGGATGCTTTTATGTCCATACACGCTGCTGATTTAGTGTGTTAAAGACAGACGTATGACTGCAGCATTACTAGAATGATCTACTGTAACAGCTGAAGTATTGGTTAACAGATAAAGGATATTATAACCCTATATTCCTTATATTGGTCACCATCTCTGTGCAAATCATTCTTTTTTCAGGGCTTTAGTGACCCTATAAAAGCAAGCTCACTTACTCCTTATGCCGGTACCCAGGAGACTGGGCAACAAGCCATTCAGCCAGTGGTGAGCTGAGCCAGCTGAAAAATTATGGATCATTTCAGGCCAAATCAGGTCTCCTAACTGGCTGACTGCCCAAGCACTGATGTTGGGGCTAGAATACAGTCAAGATTAAATGTCTGGGGACACAGCAGAAGAGGAAAGGAGCTTCAAGTGCTTTAGACCTGCACATTCAGGGGTATTAAACTAAAGCCCAAGGTACAAGTAGCATGTTTTCTGCAGAAAAATTCACATGGCCATTAACCACCACTATCCATGGCCATTTCCTACTATCAGTTCTATCTCTTCTATCACTCAGCCATATGGTTTCCTCTTCTCTAGTTTATGCCACTGATACAGCTTCTTCCATCAGCAAGAGTCGCTCCCTACAATCCTAAATTTTATTTATGCCTTCCTATCAACTTCCTCCAAACGTCTCCTCTCCCCATAGATCTTTTTCTACTTAAGGAAAAGAGAAGGAAACCAAAAAGCACTATTTCAGAGTCATCCCACCCTCTTCTATTTTGCTCTAAGTGCAGTTTCCATCTCCAGCTTTCAAAGAAATAAACTGCTGCTCCTCACCACCACCAAGGTCCTCTGCTGGCACTGGTTCAATCTCCTGCCACCCCTTCAGTTTCCCATTCCTGCTGAGGTACTTCCTTCCCTTTTCCCACCCCCTACACTGGGAAAACGAGAATTATATTAACTGAAGCAATGTCCTCTTCCTGATGTCTGTGTTCCAAAGGGGTAACACAGTAAATAAAATAGCTCCCTCCTTTTACACTCTGAGTCTTCTTGGTAGCCTGATCTCCAGCAGTAAGCACCAAAACTCTCACCAACAGAAGAAAATAAAGCTGGAGAAAGTTAGCAATTTAAAGCAATAGCCATGATATTAGTATGGTCTTACTCTAAAAGTTGGTAATTGTTCAAATACCAAGTAAGTTGACAGCAAAAAAACAAGACGTGAGAAAGGCTGTTACAAAGTAAAAGTAGCAAGCAGTGTATAATGCAGACTCAGAGATGGCAAACTTTCAGGTAAGCAGATGGTTCCAAGCTTCTCTGCATGGGAAACCCTCTGGCAGGTCCTAAAGAGCTCTAAGGAAGTGACTACCCTCACACAGATGTTCTGTCAACTCGAGCTACCACATTTCCATAATGCTATTTTAATCACCCAGCCAAAGCTGCCTTGCACATCCCAGAAGCAACACTGCTTTAAATACCTGATTGGAAGTTCACACACATTGCTCAGATTTAACTTCCTCCTGCACCTATAATTGTTACCATATGTCTGTGTGGTAAATTGACACCTGTCTATCAATATGTTTAAAATCAGAATAGTACTCAACATGCATGGTGCCATAAGCCATGCACTGAAATGTTGGATGGCAGCGCTTGAAGAGAAATTGGAGAGGGAAGATCCTGGGATCTCCCACAGGAAAGTGAGACAAGCTCTTCATTATGGGGAATCAGCTCTACTAGGGATGTGCAGCTCCGTCCAAATCCAGGCCTAGAGCAATTTGTCCTGACTTGCTTCTCTCACCACCAGGACACCACTATGCACAACCCTCCTGGCTCACATGGCATCAGTGCTACTTGATTCGTCATGCTGTGGCACAGCAGGATTGTGCACTGGATTTGTCTGAAAGTCACAGATCCTTGCAGCGCAGGACTGGCAGGATCGCTCCCTACCTTCTACATGGCAGCAGTTTAAAATGTAGTCCTGCTTTACAGAAACTGGATGGATTACAGGGCAACAACAGCAACAAAAAAACAAACAAACAAATAAACAAAATTAGCTCGAACTCAGTCTCAGAATACCAATACTTTCCAGAAGGTATTACGTGACATGTCACGAGAAAAGCTCTGACAGGACAGGAGCTGCAGGCAATGTTCTGTTGTTAGACACAGTCGTCCTTGTTTCAGGAGGGAAATATACACACACACATACATACACACATATAGCACATATGCCGTGATTCAAAAGGTTTTCATATAAAATGACACAGACCGCAGTGTGGATAGACTGATGAGTAATACTGCAATAATTAAAACAGAAATATAAGTTCTTCTCTCATTCAGCACCACTGGGACTAGTTAAAAGGAAAAAACAACAAAGCTTTGTACGTCTCTACTTAGCAAATCAGCCAAAACAGTAACTAAAGACAGAGCAACAAAATACCTGCAAATCATGACGTACAGTCTAATCTGTACTGTTCCACAGAGCAAAACTCTATCTCATTACTCCCAAAGTTCTTTAATCTTGTCAGTAAAGCAGAGGATAAGACACAACTATATGACAAATTATTTAGCCTTCCAGGTGCTTTTAATAAGTTTCCACATGAAAATAATCCCCACTGCTAATAAAATACACAATTTTGATTCAGGAGACAGATTACTGGATGTTGGCTTTTTTCCTTTTCAAGAAGGCCAGAACGGCAACGCTAGATTAGTAACTCCCCATCCAAAAAAACCTAACAACGCAAGGCTCATGCTACTCAGTACATCTATGAATATGGAAAGCAGGTTTTTGCATGTCAGATGAGAACACAGTCCTCAACAAAGTATGACGGAAAGGCTGAGGGGGGGGAAAGGATCTCTGGAGGTCATCTGATCCAACCCTACTGCTCAAACAGGGTCACCTAGAGCTGGTTGCCCAGGACCATGTCCAGACAGCTTCCAAATATCTTTAAGAATATAGACATCATTGCCACAAATTATGCAGGAGTTTGTTCATTTGCTCCATTCCATGAGCAAACTGCGCAAAATATCAGTGATAAGTTTCACTCTGCAACAGATACCTTCCCAATTGAAATGTCTTCCCACCTGAGTAAACGACACTGTTGACAGCCATCTCAGTTAGCAAAACTGAGTAGTCTAGCAAAACAAGATGTAGTCTAAGGAATGACTGACCCATAAACAAAGTAAGGATGTCAGCATCATGACAGTAAACATAACAGAATGCAAAAAGAAAAAGTACAAGGGAATAAACTGTGATGTGTAAACTACTCTTAACACATGACATAATGCAGCTAAAGATGACTTGACATTCTTCAGGAATTGCTGAGCAAATCTTTGTTAATGTAAATCTGCAATCAAAATATTATCAGGACACAAGAAGTGAAATAAAATACAGCAAATGAGCAATGTTTCAGCAGTATGTACGTTTATAACTACCATGCGTGCTTTTCACAAGCCTATCATATTAACAGATTAAGCTAATGCAATGAAATGCTGATTTAAAGCTATCAGTGCTATTTCCAGTATCAGTGAAATACTTTAATACTAACGTGTTTTACAAGCTACATATACAGGCTTTAGATGTATGCAGCAGCAGATGAGCTGGACACAAACTCACGTTCGACATGACCAAAAGAGAAGACACACAGAAGTACCATAGCCCAAAACATGAATCTAAAACAATGAGAGCACTGGGGGTATAAAATGTCTCAGCAACTTGATCTTTGAATTGTCTTCAACAATAGAATCTCAGGTTTTTCTGAAAGCTTTAGAAACAGTACATAGTACACAGTGTTATCTTCCTCTCTTCATTTGCTCAATAAAAGAACATACGCATCCAGCATGTAAAGTCTTAATTTCTTTCTTCTCCACCATATATGCACCATATAAAACTTCCTGAATTCTCAATAACAAAATGCAGCTCATGGATAGTTGTACACACATGTTTGATTCCCCGAAGATTAAATTAAAATCTGTTTCATTACTTAAAATTATTATGGCAACATTCTTACCACTTTCATGAAAAAGAGTTCATTTCACTAACTAATACATCCACACTATAACAGCACATAATTAAGAAAGAGATGACTCAAGCAGGATAACACCGTCTATTTGACTAATGACAGTTTTGGAACTGGAAAAAGACCCACAACCCTTTACTTCACTGGCTGTAGGCATCAAAGTCATGTTTATTTTGAGTTCAGATCTAATAGTTTCAAATACACTGGTCCAGAGTAAACAGGCACACAGTCCCAAGTTCACCAAACCAAGAATTCAGCTCTCTTACAACCCAAAAATCCAGTGTGAGCTTGGGCTGAGCTCCTCCAAAAATAAACTGGTACCTTTTAAGAGGATTCTCTCATAGCTGTAAGCCGCAAAAGGTAAGAAAAAGAGTGTAACTGATGAGACACTAACTTAATTCAATAGAAAAATATTGACTCAAAAAGGCATAAAAGCTGAGAAAAAAGTGGAGCTGGAATATGCTGACTCAGCAAGATCAAGAATCAACCCACTCCAAGATCAAAGGAGGCTGATATTTTCCTACCTTATACCTTCTAGGCCAGCAGGGACTCCTTGAGCTGGTAAGCACATTAATCCAGAGTAAACTGCCTAACTGGCTAGGCTCTCTGCATGAGCCAGTAAATAATTGCTGTGTATGTCCTGCATGA
>WEIT01011795.1:0-12524 GCA_013389985.1 Dryoscopus gambensis
AATTATGCAGACAAGGTAATAACCTCAACTTTACAGGTATTGGCATCTGCAACTTATACACACTGTGACTCGAAGTTTTGAATTGTTACACAATAAACCCAGAAATTTTAAGTGACTAAATTAAAAAAAAATGAAGTGAGCTCTGGTAAACAGAATTAAACTAATCTCCTGTAACAGTTGTGTATTAGCACTCACTTCCTTTGTGCACAGCTTTTGGGAAGTATTTCACAAAATGTTTTTCATTTAATGCAACAATGCATATTTGATGGCATGTATGGGATATAGCAGTTGATACATCACATGTGTTTCTAACATGCTGTGGTGGAGATCATTTTTGGTACAGATAGGAGATGCTACACTAAGACAATTGAGCAAACAGGTTTGCTGGCTGAATGGTGAGGGAATTCACTCAGAGAGACTCATGTTCACTTACAAATGTCCCATATTACCTTGGGCAAGCTAAATGCAGCTCCCCACTGAAGTACTCCAAAACTAAATGTAAATTATGACAACATGATGCCCATGACTGCACGATCCTTTCTTGAATGCATATCAGTGATTCAGAAACTGCCCTCTGTAACTGATAAGAAATGGGAGAGTTCAAAAATGTTCGATGTAATGCAGCAGTGTGTTAAGGCTCCAATAGCCTCAATGAATCTCATTAATGAAAAGCAGAAACCGAATGATATCTGCCTTGAAAGTCCCAAGAACTGGGAAGAAATAAGCTACAAATATTTCTCCTAGTCACAATGTTTTCTTTTTTCCCCCCAAGTCCTGATGTTCAAATTCAATAGTTCCTATATTTTGCCACAATCTGGAAGCCACAGCTGGGGATTATGTGCCTAACCACAGCCTCACTGGACTGAAAAAGTAATCTGTGACTCCATTTTAGGCTCAAGTTGGAGAAAATTCTACATAAGTGATGCATTCCAGCTAATTAAGATATTTCTTAATTTGCAGAGCAATAAATAAGTACCTTTACAACTTCTAGTACACTTTTTCTTCACCTCTCATTTGTCAGGTGGATTAACAAATGTGTAGAAATGCTCTTCCTAAAGAATGAGCTCTGAGATCTGTTCTCTCATGTACAGGTATCTCAAGGCATTCCCTCTGCTTCTACCTAGATTTTCTGTTGGGGAAAAATATAAGGATTTTGGCTGTTGCCCCGTGATTTCTGGAAGTCCAGGAGCTGGCTCAGAGCTTCAGTCTCACATGATGAGTTAGTCTGCAAGTAGACAGTAAATCCAATGCATCCCAAATACGATCAGCCTCTGCATATGCACAGGTTATATGCAAAGGAGATGCTGGATGCTTAGAAGCCCCAGATACATGGCCCATCTCATCCAGAATGGAGATCAGGAACATCTACAATGCACAAAGTTTATCCAGATGGTCCAGTCACCACACCCACCACAGATGTGGAAATTCGCACACACTTGCAGCTCCTCAGCTCAAGCCCTCAGCCTCACCTCTCCTAGCAGCATTCTTCTGCCTGGATAGGAAAATGCAATGCTGCCCCAAAGTAAAGGCTGAAGCTTCTTTTCAAGAGACACAAAGCACTTTCCATAGTATACAGTTACAACAAATCTGAAAGGAAAGAGGCTCACAGGACTTCAAGCCAACTTGGTTTGGGCACCAAATCAGGGTTCACTGCAATGAGCTCAGACCTTGAGAAAAATTTTCCAACATTAGGAAAATTAAAACCAGTGATGAACTGACCAGGTGACTCTTTTATCAACAAGTTTATGCCTCCTACAAGCACACGTGATACAGTACTGCAGTTCAGAGATTACACTATGATGATGCTAATCAACAACACTGAGAAAGATTAGAGAACGGTTCCAGCTGTTCACTGCGTCCTAGCAGATCTGCAGCCATGTTCACCACTGCTCTTCCCTGCTCCAACACTGTGCAACATTTAAGGTCCTGTGAGATGTTATAGTTATTCTCTGACAAAGAACCAAAAAAGTTAAAAGCATCTACTTTACTGAATTTGCTATGTCTCAGGAAATACTAATTGAAAACTTCTTGCTCTGTGTTACAAATTGCAGCACAAATATTATGATTCTGTAAGTCAAACAAGATTAATATCCCTCTTTCCCTGCAGGAAATCCTAATAAATGCTACAACGGTTTCCAGCTTTGCAGGAAGTGAAACTGCTGGACTCTCATACTCTTTTATATTTGGATTCAGTGGGAAACTCACTTTGCAACTCCATCAAATACCAGTTACAATCCTACAAGAAAAACAGTCCAGCTGCCAGTCAATAGGACACTCGACCTTGCAGAGAAACCTGAAAGGCACTTGTACAAAACAACAAGATCTGGTTACAGTTGCACTCTCACTGCCAGTTCCACTAAAGCTTATCTTTAAAATGTAGTGAGCTTTTTAAAAGCAGCCAACACCAAACCCATTTTACAGCAGCAGCCAGAGCCTTGCTGCTGCTTTCCTGCACTTTCCCATCATTTCTTTTCTATTTATATGAGAAATTACTTTGTTATCTTATAACTCCAAATACAGTTAACATGTTAAATACAAAACAATTACTTGCCTCTAGGGAGAGTGGCCGAGTTTCAGCAAGCATGAGTCATGCATTCATTCTGCTTTCATAAACTCACCCCACTACCCTTGACCAGTGGACATTTGGAAGGTCACAGTTCAAAGGCACTTTTATAAATTTTATTAAGCTACAAGAACTCTGCAGGGCAGCTTCAAGCTCTCCAAAGCATCTCACTTAGTGCCCTCATTTTTCCTCCAGCAGCTCTTGTGAAGAAGTCCAGCTCTTCTTGCCTAAATGCCAGAGGACAACTTCTGGCTTTGGAAAGGCATCACTAAGTGGGTCACTCCCAAGCTCTTAATGGAAGTTGAATGAGTTTAGGCAGACAACACTAAGACAGAGAGTACTAACAAGCACTTTCACTTTTTGGGACACACAGCTATGGGAGTAGCTGGAGCCTTCAGGGGGTTCTCTATCAGCAGAAATTGATATTATTGGTAAATTCCATTTTTGCTTTGAGACTTTGGCTTAAACAATCAGTAAGCACAATTTTTCACATATGCTTTCATTTTAATTACAATTTATTAAGAGAGCAAGATGATGACATTTCATACTACGCTACCTTTAACCTTAACATTTTGTAATGAAAATGACCTTGTATCTTGAATAGTGCAGCTGCTTATTCCTAAATTCAAAAAAAGGCTCAATGTAAAGTTGACTGGAGTTACACAGAAACCCTCCCAATGACTTGAGCCTACGCTGCCCCTCAGAAACCAAAGAGCAATGCTCAGGCAGGGCTCTGTGCTGTTGTAAGCATTTTTTCCCCGAGACATAAGCCAGTAAAAGCTGCTGGCATCAGCACATGGAGTGAAAGGCATGTTCCACATCTCCTTCGAATAAATACTGCTGCACATCACAACCTGGGCAAGTTACCAAACCTAAGAGGAATCTGCTGCATGTGTGCAATGAGCAACAAGTCACAGTGGTATGTGCACTGAAAATCCTCATAACTTGAAACAAAAAAAAAAATCTTTTCTTTTACCTTAACCTTTGAACAACTATTTCTGTGTAATTTACTTGACAAGCTCGTGAGACACCAATGGCAGCCAATTCACTAGTGAGTATAAAGTAGCAGAAACTGCAGAACAAGCCTCTCTACACTAAGACCAGCAGTAAATTCCACTTGGAAAGTTTTCTGTTGAGGCGCCTACCTGGAGCACATGGTCACATCTATCATCACTTTTCATGGCTCTCACACATCAAGCCAATGTATCTGCCAGGCACTAGGGGAAAAGAGAAGTTTTCAATTATTCTTCCCAATATCCTCATCACTTCAAGTACTTTGGGATCCTCCCCCACAAACTGTGTGTGTCTTGCCCAGAGAACACCTGAACTGCTAAACTATTCTAGTATAAGTGTCTTTCACACTTCTGCAAACATTGCACAACATTTTTCCCTAAGAGTAGTGTCTGCTGGAATTCAGACTTTATGCACAGTGCACTACTGCAAATGACTTTCCCTGGCAGCAGTTTGTTGTGCTAAATTTTAAAGAGGTTCTGTCATAAAAAAATAAAATCCAAAACAACGGGAGATATAACTTTTAGATTTTTTTTCTTCCCCAGTAGTCAGATTTAGCACTGCAGCAAATAATCTGTGTTACTTATTTTATGGCTAGATCTAGAAACCTTCATACAGTATTGAGGGAAAAAAGGGTCTTGACCCTCCAATAATTGTGATCAAGGAACCTAATTTACAGAGGCAGTTGTTTTATCACAGAAACTAGCTACAGACACAAATGACAACATGACGACATCTAATTCCCTGTGAGGTAGGAAATGGCTAAAAGGGAACAGTTTTTGGCTTGGGCGGCAGGGGGTTGTTTAGGGTGTTTTTAAATTATTTTTGTTTGTTGGACCAACTAATCTAGATGGGCCTAAGAAAAACTGAGTTGCTAGAAGAAGGGCTATGAACATGAAAATCCCTGGACTTACTTCTCCCCTTCCCCCCGCCCCCCACCCCAATCATTTGGCACAATAAAACAGATTCTGTCTTGCTCCAGCGTCTGCCACGCTTACATGCTTCGACCATCTTGACAACAGAAACCCTTAATAATCAGGACACTTCATAAACTGACAGGATTTGGCAGTTTAATCCATTCTCTCATTTGCAAATAATCAGAGCTAAAATCACCTGCAGGTTTAATATCCAACCATTCAAATGAAGATTAAACAGAATCTAATGGTTTCCGTAATTAATTTAACACTAGGCAAAGTGACAAATCCATTAGCCTAGCCAAAGAGAAAAAGTTCAAGACATCTATTCCAGGAGAACATAGCACTGTTGTTTTTGAAATAACCAATTTCTTCCAATCTTTAGAAACACAACGAAGCCTTAGCTATATGTTTTATGAGGCTGAACACAGCTAATCCATATGGACCTACTATAAAACAGACTTACCACTTTTTAAGCTAGACATACAGAATAGAATTCTCTAAGGTGTGGAGCTAATCTTCTTTATATATACAACAGAGAAAATTACTGAAAATCTGCTTCAGTTCTATGGTTCCACATGCTGAAAAAGGTTACATGTGCAACAGAGAGCTGCAAAGTAGAAAATGTTGATATGCAGAAAACTTTTGCATTGGCCTTATTGTCTTTGTCAGAACCATAGTCTGCTCAGTTCCTGTCTTAGTTTTGTGTTTGGCAGCTGCAGAACTATAAAAAGCTTTGCCATTTAAAACATTTTTTTAAAGAATGATGTTGTATTAGGCTGACAATACAGAAGTCATTTATCAAAATGTCACATTGTCTGGGGAGATAGATAGCAAGTGTCACCCCTGGGCCTCAAAGAGGAGGTTAAAAAATTAAAAACATGCTCATCGTCTCTCCTAGAGCACACTGTAAACTGAAAGTAGTCAAGTTTGCTGTTGTGCTAAGCCTTCTATTGAAAGAGAGGAAATTTCAGCAGTGTTTATTCTCCCCCGAGCACCAAGGCCTGTCTGACCTGCTTGCAACAGCTCTAAAGCTAAGTCTGTCCCCAAGGAATTTATTTGGGTGAGCGCTACAGTAGGCTGTTCAAGGTTTGGAAGTGGGTCTGTATTTCAGTGAGAAAAGGACAGAAAAATAAGTAACAGAGGAAAAGAAAGAGACAAAGCAAAACTCAAACCAACAAACAAACTTAAAAAAAGCCCCCAACAAAATCAGACAGTCTATAGAACTGCAATTCATTTAATCAGAGAGAGATACAGGCAAGGCTTCTCCTGTGCAGGGCAGCATCCAGCTTTCAGCCACAGCAGGCATGTGCATTGGCAGCTCTCCTACCAAACTCGAGGCCCAAACTCTGCAAGGGGCTCAGTGCTAGAAATACCAGACTGCTGCCTGCATGGGGGCACGTGATGGCAGAGGCTCTCTGAAGTGAAGAATGAGGAAAACACCTAAAGTACAGGAGAGCTGTCAAAAGGTATGTTTGCACAGTATCTCCCATCAGCCAGGCAAGTGAGGTGGGGCAGGAAGGTAGATCAGCATCATTTAGAGCAAGTAAGAGAAAGAAAACTATCCCAAAGCCCTGGAGGAGCCCAAATACCACCAAAAATCCTAACTGTCCCACCTTCAGCAAGGAGTATCAAGAGAGCACCGTTATTCATTAAAGAACAACCTTTCCTCTCTCAGCTCTGAATGAAGGTCAGTAACAGCTGACCAGCATGTTCTTCTGGAGGTGGCTGCTGCAGAAGCTATAGGGGAATTCATTTACATTCCTTTAATCCAAAATCAAGTCAAATGGATTTAGCTCTAGGTTCAGTTTTGTTTAGCAAATGCCAGATCTAACACACCAAAATCAAAAACTCAGGGGTCACAACCTGCCACACAGAACTACAAAGCTGCCAGACCCGTCTCTAGCAGGTACCTTACTGCATGTCCAATCCATCTGAAACCAAAACCGAGCCACAGACTATAGCTCTTCACTTCATCCTGGGGATCAGCACTGCCTTTCAGCTCCTCCAGCTGAATCATCATTAATTCTGAGGAGCACCAATGGCTCATCTCAACGCAGAGCAGCGCACAGTCTCTAACATCAGTGACATCACATGCAGCGCTACTTATATGGGGCAAGGCTTGCAGTCTGTTGAGGTCAGTGGAGGACAGTTTACCACACAGATAATATGCTCAGTCTTCCTGCCAACATCTACAGTATCTCCAAAGCAATCAACTAGTATTTTACCCCACATTTCACTAGATGCGAGGATTAGGAATGTGAACAAGCTGTAATATTCAGCACTAAATCCATTCTAACTGCAACAATATCAATTTTCATGTTCTTCACCAAAGAGTTTGTGTTACTTAAGTGCAAATTTTATTCAAGTGCCAGAAAAGCTTAGTCCATCCTATGAAACCAGAGCTACATTCATTCTTGGCTCTGCCCTACCAAAACATGCCTGATATAAGGATTAAGGCTTCTCCAAAAGAAAGGGCATGATAAAAAGAAAGCAACATAAGCAGCTGCCAAACTGATGAATTTCCTCAACTTAAAGGCAATTCTAAAGGTATTTTTACAACATTTTCAGAAAACAGAAAAAGCATTTTGTTCCAAAATCAATTTATTTTTATTAAAATCTTACACGTATGAGTGCAAACAAACTCAGCACTTATAAAAGCTGCCCAACCAATGCTTCCAAGACCTCTCAATTGCATTCATAAGGGCAAAAGGGAAAGCAAGGACTATATATTACAGGGTTAGTACAGCACAGAGGCAGGGTCTGCATCAGCAACCGACATCCTATACACTTCTAAGCTTTTCCCCAGGAGCTCTACTCCCAAAGCATTAGTAGTATCCCAAAGGGGAGAGGGACAGTGTTGGCAAGAGGTTATGCAGGCAGACAGGAAGGCAGATGGCCTCCTAGTTTGGCTATGACAAGGGAGAGGAACTGGAATCCAAGCCGGGAGAGCAAAGGGACTTTTGCAGGCTGATGCTAATACTAGAAGCACCAACAGATTTAGTTTGGGCTCAGTCTGCTGACCACACCATAACAAAAAGTTCTTTGGCATCAAAACATTAGGAAATGTCCTTGCCAAAAGATAGTTTGGACTCAGAAAAATATATGATTGACACTAATACCAAGCAAACAAAAATGAAAGTTCACATGCCAAGATGATGGCCAAAACAAATCTAACTGAGCAATCATATTTCCAGAACACCACCACATTTGCCAAAATATTTGGCCAAAGCTCATCTCCTCCGAGTTTGTTTCCATTGAAGTCATGGGGGATACACACATATTGGCTTGACTAATGAAGTACAAACATGAAAAGAGCCTCTCTGCTCTGGGCACCATTGAAGGTTCATCCCAATGCACAGTGCTCCAGCTCGCTCACATTTCAGCTCTAGAGTATTTAGAACCTGATTTGACAAAAAGTGTTCTCTCAGCTATAGTTTTATTTGGGCCTAAAACTCCAGGGTTTGGCCATGAAAGTGTCTTGTTTGATATCCCTAGAAACACAATAGTGCCATGAGGTCAGCTCATGTACATGAGCATCCTGTCTCCAGCAGCAGCCACAAGCTGCTGGTGTTTTTTTAGAGCAGTTAGTAACCCCCAGTAGATTTCCTTTTCCTAAATTAACTTGTCCAGTCTAAAATTTGTCCCCTAAAACTTGCTCAAATAGTTATGAGCTCCTGAAAAAATATGAGGGGAACCTCTAAACTCTGCCCACCTCATACTCTCCATTTGCAGAACAGATGGCAAGTTAGCGAATGCCGGAAGGTACACACTTAAAGTCCTGTGCATCGCTCAGTAGTTATGTGTCCATCCAGACCTAAAGCTAGCCAACTGAAAACTCCAGGAGCAAGAAAAACCCCAGTTGTAAGAACACAACCTTGTGGATTTAGAGAGATTCACTACTTTGAAAACAGAACCATGCCTCAATTTGATCTTGCCAACTGCCACTTCAGACACACTGTTCTTGTGCTGATTACTTATTTTGTTTAAATCCAATCATTTTACAAATCCACCTAATTTTAGCTCTGTTTCACCACAGCTGCCTAGTGCAACTGTGTGCAAGATCATAAAATTTGTTCCTCAGCTGCAGTGGCAAATTACTGACACTGTGCAAAGAACCTTTCAATCCCTGCAAAGCTGAAGGACAAACAACCTTTCTGCATTTTAATCAATGTATACAGCAGTACATTCCAAAAATGCGGCAGAAACCTACAGCAATTCTTTACGGTTTCATTCCTACAGATGCAGACTAGTAATTTTGTTTTGTTGGGGTCTGGGGTTTTTTTTGGTAATTCATTATGACATTCCATTAAAAACAATGGAGAGCACGCATGCACATCAGAAGAGTAGAGAGTATTATCCAGATGTACTCAGAGACTACCAAGTCGGATCCCTGCACTGCACTTGCAGGAAAGTTTAATGTATTATCTCAGCCCTTCAAATAGGGCAATATCTTGCCACTCCAAAAACAAACTGTGACCTCCAGTGCTGCATCTGTTTGGGATGGCAGACCTCCAAGCAGGCATGATTTATCTCAAAATTAGGACTTCCAGAAAAATGCAAGAAGTGTCATCAACCTTCCAGTCAGATGTCATGAAAAAAGTTACAGTCAATTTTGGACATGACAAGATTTTTGAGTCCCTGAAGGCATGTGGTCAAACTGGGAATTGTCCAGCTCAGTCTGTGTTTGTTAAAATACAGAAAAGGCATATGACAGAGTCCTTGGAAAAACTGGGAATCATGAGAGGTACATCTGAGATGAGCAGAACTGCATAAATCTTAAGAACTGACAGCAGTGTCAGAGAGAACACCACATGGCCTTGACCACACCAAACACAAGGCAGCTTTGATAAACAAGGTAGTGGGTAAGGGAAGCCCCATCTTTCCTCCCGGGGTCTGAGCACTGAATTAGCTTTTCACAAGGCTGAGGCCCCACAGCAGAACAGACTTATTTCTCAGCAAGTCCAGTGTTCATTGGATCACCACAGAACACTCTTACTGGTGCTCTGTGGTTGTCTGACATTCCTAACATTTTTAGGTTTTCCAATTTTGCAGCATTCAAAGCCTGGAAAGAACTACTTCATGAGGCACTTCATAAAAACGTGACAAGTTCTTCACCCTCCTATTATTTCTGAGACTCTCCAGTCAACTAAGAACAACTGCTATTGCCTGTTAAAACTTAAAGTACCTCTCAGAAGAATGCTGATGTTTCCCAAGTCCCGCCCTTGGATTAAACATGGGTTGTCACACTTCACAACACAAGGAAGAACAATATTTGAATTACAAAGTAGTAAGAAATGTAGTACACAGTAAACAAAGACCAAAGGAAAGAAACAACTGCAAATTTATTAAATCCATAACTAGCTCTTGGACTTATTTTTCTTCTTCTCAGGCAGCTTTGGAAACCAGGGGAACTTCTCACAGGACAGCCTGCTTTTATTTCTACTAATATTTAGGATATTACAGCGGACCTGTCAGCAGCAGATTTTGAGTCTGCTTCTTCTTCAAAGCACCTTCAACCTAGTAAGCAAGCAAAGACTTGGTTCAATAACCTCAGACTGTAAATCTGTCTGCAATTCTGCTGAAGGGACAGAGTTCTTCATTGAATAAATACCACACACTTCACAGCTTTAGACTGACAGCTTAAGCTTCATCCAAAAGCTATAAACCAGCCAGGGCATTGAATAAAGCAGCAAAATACTTGCTGCCCAAAGTCTCACTTCTGAAAATATTTTTCAGAGGTTCTTGGAGAGATGTAAGGACTATTCCCAGCAGAGCTGCTTTCAATGAGTTGAAAATTTCGATTAAAGTGAGATTCAGTGTGGAAAAACAGCAGTGACCCCATGCCCGCATTCAGTTACCAAAGGGGTAAACAGCAATTGCCATGTGCAGACAGTACAACAGCTGAAAACCTACCCAAATTAGGGATCCCTAATTTTGACCTACACCAATGCAGCACAGCAGACCAAAGGACCATCAATCCCACGCCGACACCACATGAACTGCCTGAAACACACCATTTCAGCTGAACACAGGTAATTCTTCAGAGGCTACAGTGAACTGTTAAGAGCCACAGAGGAATGGGAACCTGTTTAGAAAAGTCTGGAAAGAGGTCTTGAGTATTTAGCAATGACTGGTTACCTAGGTGCACGCACAGGCAGTCCTTATCTCTTATCACAGATGTTAGCCATCTCTGTCCTCGCTTGGATGCTCTGCAGATGATTCTATCAGTGACTGTAAGGTCTGCACTGACTGAGGAACATAACAAACAGCAAACACCCACTCTGGAGACCAGCTGGGAGACTTCTCATGGCCAATTAAACACGGCACACTACCATACATTTTTCCTCTAACAGAAACAGTTTTCTACCCTCCTCTTCACACGGACAAAAATTCCATTTAGATGTCAAGAAAAAGACTTTATTTCACTGGAAGGAGGGAAAACACTTAAGAAAAGCCTCGGTTCTGAAAAATTATAAAATAGGACATTGAAAATCCATTCCTGCATCAGCCAGACCTATTTAAAACATGTGATAGATTCAACTCTTTGTGCGTTATTATTGCATTACACAGAAGAAAGATCAAAGTATTAATTTTTCAGTTCAAATCAATATGTGCAAGAAAACTAGAAACATTAGCTATGTCACTCTTGGTAGCCATCATGAAGCACCCATCAAAACCTTTTAATGCTGACAAATTGCTGTTATTTATGACACAGTTGGCAGTCCCTCTTTTCAGCCTTGCGGACAGGCACCATATAACGATTCAAATCAGACTGCCTACAAAGTTGTTGCATATTCAGTAATATCCAGGGTCATCGCATGCCTCGGTCCTTTGGGATTCATCTCTGTGGATGCTGAAATGGTACCAAAAGATGCAGCCCCATGTACAGCATCCTACACAAAGTGAAAGTGGTCATCCAAAGGGTCTCCAGTCTGGAAGATGACATAGGAGGCTTATGTACTGGATAACTGCATACCAAGCATATGACAAATAGTCACAGCCCAATCAAACCATTTCAATACCACGTTTAATATCTGCTCATTTTGCGTAATTAATGCACTTGTAGTCATTTCTACTAATATTAACACAGGAAAGTAGAACCCAACATTCTTGAGTCTGACATATTTGATCCCAAATTTGGCACCCAGATTATTTTTTTCCCTTCAAATGATGAAAAGGGATAGAAAAGCAGTGTAGAGTTAAGTTATGGGGTCTCACTTTACACACTTTGGAGAAAGTTTTCAGCAAAACCATTATATTTTATTTTTATTATTATAACCAAATTATTAACGTTTCCACAGTATTGAGGATAAATACATCTTCAGCCTGGTGAGATGTTGCTTTGGTACTGGAGCACACACTGCTATGGAAATATTTTGAAATGACTTAAGAACAACCACCCTTGCTTGTTTCATCATGAAGGTGTAAATGACCCGCTTCACTAGTACATGCATAAAACAATATATACGTATACATAAATAAGCCAGGTTATGTATATATATAAACAACCCAGCTTTTGATATTGGACTGTAAGGAGAAGCCATGCTTTCTCCGTTCCAGTTTTTTGTGCTTTCAGGCAAACAGGTTCAGTTCCCGGGCAAAGGCGCTTCTGCCCTAGCCAGGCTCTCTCGGTGTCACTGCGGCAGCAGGACAGCGGTCAGCGGGGAGGCAGGTGCCCGACTCCACAGGAGGCTGCAGCACCGAGCCAGCAGCTGGGCACCCATCACACATCCCGTGCTCTGTTCAGGTCAACCCGCGGCCGCTCCCCCTCCCCGGCATTTCACGCCCTTGGGAGCGGAGCCGCTCCGTGGGGACGGGCACGGGTGACGCTGCCACGGCCCCCACAAACCGGGACACCTGCGATCCAGGCCCTTCTCCACGCCCGCCGCCCTCCCGTGGCCCGGGCCGCGCACGCCCCTGGAACACCCCCGCCAAAGGTACCCACCTTGTTGAGGTGGGGGTTCCTGGTGATGTCGTAGCCTCGCTTCTTGACGGCCAGGGCGCGGCCGGGGCCGGCCGGGGTGGTGCTCCCT
>WEIT01011795.1:12672-52521 GCA_013389985.1 Dryoscopus gambensis
GGCCCGCCCCCGCCGGGGACAGCGGCACGCCTGCCCCGGGACTCGGCGGCGGGAGAGGAGCTGCCCGGCCGCGGCATTGCGGTCCTTGCCCCTCTGTACCCGCATTGTCCCCATAAGCCGTGGTAAAGGGCATCGGGAGAGAAGAGCCCGGGCCCCGCGGCGGGCGGGCGCTGCAGCGCCTGGGGACAAGGACACGGGACCCCAGCAGGACACGGAGCAGCGGAGGGGAGCAGAGCTTCTCGGAGGAGTTGTTAGTGCTTAAGGAGCATCTTCAAAGAACTTTTCAGTCCAGGGGTGTGAGCAGGTGTGGTTGGTTAGGCATTTCAAGCCACATATAATCCATACATTCTCTATGTGAAATTTATATACACAGTATATTGTACATTTAATGTATATACTATATATGTAGCTATGTATATAACCTATGTTTCTTTATATTGTCATTATATATTTACTGAAGAAGGCAGGTCCCTGCACCCTCCTTTTCTTTTTCAGATAAATGAGCTCTTTACAATATCCTTTAAAATGGTGAAAACATCACCACTATCATCAACACTACCACTTCTCCTATAAAAAAAAGTCAGTGCCCTGGTTAGTCCCACCAAGGGGTGGAAGGTTCATGTTCAATTTCGTCTTGAGGTGAACAATGCTTCCATACCTGCATCCCCATCATGACGTTCAGGTCTGTTTTGCTAGAGGGATGCTCTCCAGCTTCTCCTTTCATTAGTGTTGCTGTCTGCAGGTGTATTTTTTAATATGCTTTAATATACTTGTGGATAAATGATACAGCCAATGCAGGAAAGAATAGGCTGCAGAGCAGATGATGGATATGTTTGTTTTTCCTTGTCTAGGCACTCAATAGAATAGATTAGACTGTTGCAGTTTGATTCCATGACCTTATGATTTCTCCCTAAAGAGGAGATGGCTTTGTGCATTGTCCTCGGTGTGTTCAGATTATTTACACCTCAGCTGTAAGCAATTACTATATTCAAACTGAAAACTGTGGCAACTTAACTACTAGAACTATGGGGGGAAAAAAACTCCTAGAAGTAGGTTTGTTTGTCCGGTCTTTGGGTATTTCCCTGAAAAATTGGTCATAAATGGAGACACACTCCTGGGGAGACCCAGGTGGTGGAGAAAAGGAATATGTACATCATTGAGGCCAGATTATGATCAGGGAGATAGTTAGTGCATAGAAGACATAAGAAATATACCACTATTCTTTCTCCTTTTTTTTGTGTAGCTGTAAACTGGAAAAATCTTGAGGTTTTGATCTCCTGAGGAACAGTTTGCATAAAAACCAAGTCAATATCATGCCAGCTTGCCAAAGCTTTCCTCCTCCCACCAGCCAGTTGGAACACCAGCCACTATGTCGGTACTCTGACATCTTCATGGCCTCCTCTGGACTTGCTCCAACAGGTCCTCATCCTTCTTACACTGGGGGCCTAGAACTGGATGCAGCACTCCGGGTGGGGGCTCATGAGAGTGGAGTGAAGGGGGAGAATCACCTCCCCTGACCTCTGGTCACACTGCTTCTGATGCAGCCCGGGAATGTAGGCAGGGGAATGTAGGAATCGTTTGCCTCGGGCTACACAACAGGTCAAATGGCAAAGGTGGGGATTCCTACACAGCCCTTCTACAATGGATTGGCAAGAAGTGCAGGATGGGGAGTAAACAAAGTGCTTTATCTGTAGTGCCTCACTTCTAGATGGGCTGCAGAAATGGCTGCATATGTGACCTCCCATTACTGACTGCTGAGGTTGTAGGACAGGGTTATTTTTAACAAGTGCACAGGATTTTAAGCATTTTTGGCTCATGCACACACTGCTGCAGGAAGATATGTACACATATAGATGCTTTTGACTTTATTGGTACTGTGTGGACTCTTTCACATACTTTATTTCCTTAATTTTAAAATTCTAGCTTCTGTGCTTCTCAGAGCAGGGATGTATTATATATTTATAAGTGTAAAAATATTTTTTTTTGCAGCCACAAATTTTCTCCCTACTTTTGTGCAGCCACCGAATAGTGCCTTGCGGGGGCTATCTCATGTTTTACTTCCTATTGGCTGAAAGCAGCCATCAAGCTGACTTTTTCATCTTTGTGAGAAATAAATTACAAATGCTGAGCCTCTAAAATTTACCTGGCACTGCAAAATAAAGCTTGAATCTGATTTAGATTCATTATCTCCATGCTGCAGAGTGCCTGCTGTCAGATGCACATGAATGTACTTCGTCTAATGGGCAAACCTCTCTTGAATGCAAATTGGATAAAAGAGATGGTCGAATTCTTGATTAAAAAACTAGAAAGAGCATTACAGAAAAAGCCATAAAAGCAACGAAATGCACACTTATATTCATCATTGAGGTCTTAGAGTTTTATTAAGCTATTTTTCAGCAGCAGGAAGGAAACAATAGCTTGTGGAGTGGGATTCCATATACACTTGGGGATTTGAGGGTTGCTACAGAAAGAAATTGAAATTACAAAGCATGTTACAAGACCCAATTTATTCCTCCAGTAATTTAAGAAACCTCTTTGTGCTGTGGCCTTGCATTTAACAGTTTGGCATCTAAGAGAATGGCAATGAAATACTCTTTAAACTTACCAGAGAATGAATCTCTGACATATAAAGCAGAACTGTATAGTGTCTATTCTTCTATGGCATTATCTTTCCTTTCGCAAAATGAATTGAGCTGCAGTTATAAACTTTCATTGTAGTGATTTTCAAATCAGATACCTTGAGAATTCCTGGCATTGTGCAGCCATGTGTCCCCTGGTTTATTAGATTTTGAGCAGACTATATACTATTCAGACTGTTAATTAAAATTCACTGTGACATGAGAAGCCTAACACAACAGGAGTCATGAGTTTTGGTTGCGACCAATCTGTACAACAAATAGTGGCTAGAAAAACTGTAAGTGCTGTAGAAGACTGGAGCCAAATGGATCACAGGTAGAATCACAGTCATGTAGATTTGAAAAGGCCTAAAATCGTTGTGTCCAACTTTAACCTAACACTGCCAAGTCCATCACTAAACCATGTCCCTACACACTACATCTATATGACTTTCAAATACCTTCAGGGATGGTGAGTGAACCACTTCCCTGGGCAACCTGTTCCAGCTTGATCACCTTTCAAGGGAGAAATTCTTCCTAGTTTCTGATCTGAACCTCCCCTGGTGCAACTTGAGCCATTTCTTCCTGTCCTGACACTTGTTACCTGGGAGAAGAAGCCAGCCTCACCTTGCTACAACTTCCTTTCAGGTGGCTGTAGAAAGTGAGAGGGTCTCACCGAGCCTCCTTTTCTCCAGACTAAACACCTCCAGCTCCCTCAGCCATTCCTCATCAGACTTGTATTCCAGACCCTTCCCCAGCTCCGCTGCCCTTCTCTGGACACGCTCCAGCCCCTCAATGCCTTTCTTGTAGTGAGGGGCCCCGAGCTGAACACAGGATTCGAGATGTGGCCTCACCAGTGCCAAGTACAGGAGGACAATCACTGCCCTGGTACTGCTGGCATTTGAAGACACCACAGGGACCATTGTGCCAACCTCCCCCAAGTGCAAGCAATTATATACTTGATGTTTAATCCACAACAATTCACAAAAGTCTGTTTAGGATGCAGCAGCCCCAGAACCCTTCTGTTCACCTTTAACAAACACAAGAGCCAAGGTTACAGATAGAATGCCAGAGATGATCGTATGCTGCCATAAAATAGCAGATCCCTGCAATGTAACATTGATCCTCTCTGGTCTTAAAAATCCTTATTACTGCATCCTGTCCCATGCATTAAGTACAAACCTTTTTAAAAAAATATAAGTGGGGTTAATGCCGCTGTGCTAATTCCATGTTTTCTCATACACATTACAGATGGAGGGACATGCAGAGGATTCTTGTCCATGGTCACATACTCAGACAGTGATGAAGCTGGGAACAGGATCCATACATCCTGGCTGTCAGTCCCTTGCTTACTCTGTCTTCCATCACTAGGCTGCCGTTGTCACAGTTTACTTCCTTGACGTATGCTCTCATGTTGTTATTCTTCAGCAGTGAGAAACTTCACTGTCATCCAGACAAAAAACATCTGCACTTATGCAATTAAGGCCTTAATCAGACTTCTGGACCTCTTTCCTGGCTTTGACTAATTTTAAGTGATAATGATGATACTTACTAATGATTATACTTACACCTCTTAAAATGAGTAAGGAGGATGGAGATAAACACACTTCAGTCAATAAATTCTCCCTGCCTCTCTAATGTAAATGCTGTCGTGTTGTTGTTGTTGTTCTACTCCCTCTTACTACATAGATCCTAAGCACCGCAGTAACCCTGTAGTGCACATGCATGATCCTCAGTGTCCAAAGTCTTGAAGAGAAATGGACAAAACAGCAAAGACAATGCACTTTTAAATATCTCAATCAATTTGTAGTGATATACAAGCATTTAATTTTGATTTATTTTAAAAATAATTTTTTCATAGGCATAGGCTTCAAGCTTCCTCCCATGGAAGGTAGCATAGATTTTACAGCTGGCTTCAATAGGACTTAAACACTGCTATAGTCCAGCTATAAATTTTAGTCATATTTTAAATTTAAAAATACTTCCATATACAATGCAGGAGTACAATTTTTAATCTATCATAATACTATTTTTGAATAGCATTGTACATATCTAAACAGAAGGTTCTGAAGTAAAAAAAATAGGTGACTAATCTTTCTTTTTTTAAGTCAGTTTGTTATTTGGAGGAGCACAACTGACCTTCCAGCTGCTACTGTGGCACAAGTCTGACCTGGGCCATTATTTTTGCTAGAAAATTTTGAGCAGTTGAAAGATTGAATCAACAATATGGATTCATTAAAATGATGCTGAGTGAGACTTTGCAGCTTACAGGGAAAAAAAAAAAAGCGGTGTCCCAATAATGTCTTGTGATATAAAAGGAGTCAGGGAGGTGATCAAAGACTCAGACACATGAACAGGAGCTGTTATACAAGTCACTGAGGGGTAAAATTACTGTGTCAGCTGGTCCACCCATGCGCATCCTCACTCGCTGCTGCTGTGAAGGCAGTTCAGGGTGGGTTATCTACAAGTGAAAGTGCACCACAGTGATCTCTCTTATCTTCAGCCTGACTGAGGCAAACACACAGTTAAGGTGTTTCTGAATAGCTCACATTTGTCATGATATGGGGACATACGTACATGTAAAGCTGATACGTAGCAAGTTTAACAATTCATGGTCACCAAAGTTTTAACAGTCCTCTCTGGCTTTAAAGCAATAAATATTTATCTTCATACCACAGTTTGGTCAGAGGAACTTTAAATAACAGTTTGCTACCAAAAAAGTGAGCATAACATGTTTCTGAAAAATCTGCTTAAACTGTGCGAAATTGCAATCAGCATTTAATCAATTCAGTAGTTTCAGACTAATACAAGGGAAATATTTTTTTATGATGAGGGTGATGAAACACAGGAACAGATTGCCTACATATGTGATGGATGCCCCATCCCTGTAAACATTCAAGGTCCGTTTGGATGTGGCTCTGAGCAACCTGACCTAATTTAAGATGTCCCTGATCACTGCAGGGGTATTGATGCTAGATGGCTTTTAAAGGTTCCTTCCAATTCAAACTGTTCTATCATTCTATAATTCTGTTTATTTCAGGTAATGTTCTGGCATTCCTAAGTCTTCCAGGGCAGTATGAGTCTGTATGATGAAAGGACAAAACTTTTAATCAGAGAGGTTAGTTTTACTTCATAAGTGTATTCATTGGCGTCTTTGACAATGGGATTTTTAAATGCTTTAATTGTATGTGTGAAAAGGCAAGGTTTAAAAATAGCTATTTTTGATCACTGCAAAATGATAAAATAATACCAGATTGTGATAATAAGTGAACATTCTGAAAATGCCTTCAGAGCCAGGTAAACCTGGATATCATAAAAAAAAATATTGTGAAGAAACCAGCATGCCTACATGCACAGCATTTCTTCACTCCTCTTCTACAACCAGGCAGCTGTCATCCCTTCATGTTTTTTTAACCTCATTCCTAGAAGACAAGGCTTACTAATGTTAGGTGGAGCACTCTCCAAGTGCTATATTTATATAATGCTTTTTATACTCATCCGTATCCCAAAGGATATCTTCCTGAGCGGGCAAGTCTCCAATAAGAATGGTAGTAAGAATAAGGACTGGAAGAATTCATCTGTTGAAGATTTCTCAGGCTCTTAGAGAAACTGGTGCTGGTGTGGTACAACACCCTCTTAGAAATCTGCTCTAACTTGACTGGCCTCTGTATAATTGTATTAGCGCTGCCATTAACAATCAGGAGCTATCAAGTGAAACTGCAACCACGGCCTGCTGGTGAAACCATCTCATTAATGCTGTACCCGAAAGCGTGCCTCCTTTAAACTCTTCGGGAGTGGGAAAACACTGGCACAAAATTTCCGAGCGATAACCCGTTCACAGAGGGCAGCAGCCTCTCACTGACCTTTGCTGTGTATCCAGTTATGCATGACAGAGCTCTTCAGAGCTCTATTGATGAAATACAGGACTGATAAGCAAAGTAAACAGCTGAAAGTGAGAAGTAGCTTGAAAGGTCAGCTGCAGAGCAGGTACAGATGCACTCAGCTGCTGGCACGCTCTCCTACCTGAAGCAAGAGCTCTCAGTCTCTCTCAGTCTTGCTGCCATTTAAAAAAATGTTTGTAAAGTCAGTTTTGCAGAGTCCTATGCAATTATAAAATAGTAATTTTTTAAAAAGTGACAGGCTTCTAAATCATATGGCATAAAAACATATTATTTACATAAGTAAAGAAGAAATGTTTGCTGGTTTTCTCATTAAGTGCTCTTTTTTGGCAATACAAAGATTTTCAAATTTTTTTTCTGTTCATCGAGTCTTCAATTAATTCTCTAACCTCCAAAACAATCTTCCAAAAAGCCTTTGGATCTGATTTTAGGAGACTTTGAGTCTCTTAGGCATCTTAAAATAAATGAAGGCTAACATTTTTTAAGTCAATAGGCCTATATTTTTGACTGGTATAAATTAACATAGCTTTTTTTGACATTTCTCTTATTTCAACACTAGCAGAAGCTTAGCGGCCTTGTATCAATGACTTTATCTCTTCATTCCAAACAAACAGCATTTCTCCCAAGTCCTTGTAGTTAGAAGTACCTATTTATTGCAGAGACAAGAAAACCAGAAAGTAGGAAACGAACACTTTAAAAGGCCATTTAATAAAAGTACACGAAACTTGCACTGGTAAAAGTCAATTAATTTAGGTGGTTCACTGAGAAAAATCTCTCAGGTTCTCTGCTGAGTACTGGGTAATACACTTTATTTCATGGAACCTGCATGCATGAGACAGCTGTAGAAAGGAATTTAAATCAGTGTGTTCATTTTCTAATCAAAGCTGCTGCCCATCATTAAAAAAAGTGGCCTGCCAAGCTCCAGCTGAAGCCCAGTTTTGCACTGAGGCTGCTGGGAGCTGGGCAGACGTGTTTCTGCTGACTGCACTGAGGAATCAACTTCTGGCAAAGGAGGTGGATAGCAGCTGGCTCTGCTCATGCTGTAAACTCCTGCAGCACGAGTTGCCAGGCCTATGTGTCAGAGAGGGGTGTTGTTGTTTTTGGTTTTGTTGTTGTTTTGGTGTGGTTGTTTTTTTTTTTGTTTTGTTTTGTTTTGTTTTGTTTTTTTTAATGGAAGGGGTAAGGCAGCAATTGTAACATTGAACCAGGCAGAAATTAGTTTGGGTTGGTTTGTTTTTGGTTTTTTTTTTTTTTTTTTTAATAGACATTCTTTAGGTCACAGTGGGGAATTCTGACATTGCAGAGGGGATAAATGAATTAGTAGGCAAAGTAAGAAGAGTCTCTACTTGTAGCTGTAATGTGCAAATGCTGCCAGCACATCCGTACAGGCTATTGGATCCATGTAGAAGTCTAGGAGGCTTCAAAAAGCTTTTTACCCTATGGAAAATGCCACTTGTGAAAGTTAATGCTTTATGAATAGCCATGAAATACAAGGGGAAAACATAGATCATTGTCATGGTGAACATAATTTATGCCATAATGAATCTGAAATGATGAACTAATTTGTTTTATTTCTAAATTAAGAGGGAAGAATATAGCAAGCCACAGGCCCATCCCTAGGGAGCTCAGACCTAACTCCACCTATTGGCATGTGCAATGCTGATGAATTAGCTCATTCTCTAGGGCTGAGTGGAGGCAATCCATCACTGATACAGAGAAATCTGCAAGAAGCAAAGATTGCAATGAGCCATTTATAAGTGAGGAGACACTTCCCAGGAATCACAAAAGGCAATTTGATAGCAAAATAACATAATGTCCAAAACTTGCATCAAAATCAACGTGAAACTCTATGTTTGTTTCTCAAGGTCACTACAGACAGCGATGGAAAGAATAGGAGGTAGAGACATTCCAATTTCAAAGTGCACACACGAATTATAGGTAATCTCTAAAATCTGAAGACCTCTAAAATCCAAACATTTGCACAGGATACATCATGCACCTAGCAGCAGTGTACGGGTGGACAGTGTGCAGTAGTGGATATTTCGCTGAAATGGAGCTGTGAATGTTAACACAGCCAACTCCTAAGAACTCTCCTCTCTTTTGTCACTACAGCAGAATATGTAAGAGTTCAGTGCAGGGAGCAGCTGAGGGTTAGTGGGACAGATCCTCAAAACTGAGCCACTAGAATAATAAAGAGGAAACTGATACCATCTTTTTATCACAAGATAAAATATCACTTGCATGAGTGTCAAATTGCCAATGCAGTGTAATAAAAAATTGTATAACACAACAAAATGAATGAAGGACCTTTGAAGCCCAATATCATACAAAATACTCCTAAGACATTAGATGTTGCTTAACTGCTGAAAACAGGAGGGATAGCCTAAGACAGGTAAGCAGAGTCTAAACTTGAGCAAATAGAAAGATATCTCCAGAGGCCACTTTCTCCCCTCCTAAGATAAGCACCTAAGGGGCTGTGAATCACCAGCTAGGAAGTGCCTGACTCCTCTCATCCTAAAGAATGGAGCTGAATCTTCAAGCTGCTGATTTAAACAGGCAAAACAAATTAGGATTAACCCTTAGAGACTACGTGTGACAAGCCCGGTTTGTGTGCCTTGTTCACTACAGTTTATAAACTGAGTTACAGCAACATTTCCTCTCACTGAAGCTGGCTGCCTCCATTACTGTGTATTCACATCAGTATTCCCTGGGAAAAGCTAAACTTTTCCTGCAGCAAGAGAAGAGTCTCTACTGACAGCTAACTCCTGGTGAGATGCTGTACCTGTAGCAGTGACATCTTGATAACTGAAGGATTAAATCTGAAAAAGAAGGTCTATGTGTGTGCTGGAAGGAGGGTGGAAGAGAAGACGAAATACAGAAGCGAAATTCCTTTGGAGTACTAAATGTGCTGGAGCCTCTGGTATGACAGTCTGTGTACCAACAGCCATAACTTAAGTGCAGACATACCCTTGCAGCCTGCCAGGCTTCTCCCCCATTCCAGTACAGGCAGATACAAGAGATCTTCCCCTTCCCACTCACATTCTCTAAAACCTGGATGCTTATTGACACTTGGCTGTATTTCAGAGCCTGTGTGAGTCATTGAGCAAGGGTTTATTACTCATTGCTGAGCAATGGCTCAGGAATTAAGGGCTCCGGGGTTCATGTGTTGGTGGTCACTGTATATGTGATGTTAAATAGAGCAGGTTTGCCTGGGAACCCTCCGACTCATCCCTGGGAACCCTCCGAGTCATCCCTCTTTTTCCTTTATTTATTTATTTGTTTAGTTAGTTAGTTAGCTTTCAACAGGGTTCAGGGACAGGGTGTTCCTGCTTTCTGGGTTATTTTGTTACCCGAGGGTGAGCGAGAAGACAAACTGTGCAAGAAAATGGATTTTATTCATTGTGGGAAAGTCAGTGTATATGGGGGAAAAAAAATGTGTTCCACATTCTCTCCACATGATGAATTTAAGATTCATGTGGAGATAAACCAAAAATACCCATGAAACAGCTTTGGTTTTTGCATTTCATTTCCACGGGAGATTCCCAGAGTTGTTTGTTTGAAATAAACAACATAAAAGGAGACCCTCTGCCCACTCTCTGATGTGAAGCAATTAAAGGCTGGATCAGCATTTCCACTCTTAATTCTGCTTTTCATATGGTTTGTTTTAAAAATTTGCTCCAGTCATGAACTTACAATGTAATAATACTTAGCATTTAGAAAAGTCTTTCATCTGAACAGCACAAAGTGCTTTGAAAATGTTAGTCAATTAAGATTCACAACAGCATGAGAAATACAGGCTTTTTTTTCCAAGAGAAACGGAGGCATTCAGGGTGACACTGCGGTGACATTTTGCATGGTGATACGACAGAGTATCAGAAACCCAGACTTCTGTTCATTAATTCTGATAATCACTTGAACCCATCACTGTTCTACTTAAAACCAGCCTTTTTCATTTTCATACTGAGAAGAAATTTTAAACAGTTATTTCACTAAATTTTTTTCTATGTGGCTAGATGCAGGTTTAGGATATGAGGTAATAGATTGTAAAAAATATCTTGTATTTATAATCCTCATTAATGATTGCAAGACTTCATTGATGAAACAGAGAAGTCACCTGCTGTTGATCTGCAGTCATCTTATGGGTGTCAAGCATCAAATATTAACAGCAGACTACCTCTGCATTGCAGCAGAGCCTGCAACTGATAATGCAGATGGGAAGAGGAACTGTAAATTATACTTATCTGGGGCAGAATTGGCCCTTTGTCTCATGATCCTTGAGAGTCTGGATGGGGTTAAGTCTAGGTAATTTAGGCAACTAATTTACACTCTAAATTTCCAAACCTGACTGTAAGAGTTCCTGTCATTACAGGCTGGGTGCTCATTTCCAAAGGCACTGAAAGTTTCCAAAGGCACTTCCCTCTTTCCATTGACCATACAGACCACGGGGGTTCTGAGGTTCTGACTTTTTAAAAGTTACTTCTTATCTGGATACAATTCAGGGCTACCACTTGGTTGCTTCCATTAGGCAGATTGGATGCACGTCTCCTTATGATGTTCTGCAAAAATTGCAGTGGGATCTACAATGCTTGAGTGTCTCCTGCTGATTTCAGCACTTGCTGCAGCATTTAGGACTTGCTTAAGGATGTCTCGCCCCAGTTTCCAGAGCTGATCTTCTCCATGAGAACATGTAAGTTCACAACACAATACAGCCAAACTACATATGAAAATCCTATTTTTACAGCAAAAGAAGCAACTCTAAAAGTCTTATTTTTTTTCTTGTTCATTTTGCTGAGGTAGAACAGCTGCTAAGATGTTTCGTACTGTGGCAGAGAAGATTGCCCAACCATACCCTGCACGATGTGACACCCAGCCCAAGCCCGTGTGTGCTCTGTGTATTATGGGAACAACCTATAAAGACACAAGTCAGAAATTACCCTTGTCCTTCACAACCTTGCTTCCTAACTTAGGGAAGATTGCAGAAAGTGGTTGTATCATGCAATCAGGAGGAAGGGAGGAAAGAAAATAAATTCTATGTGAGCCCACAGGATTTCACAGCTCTCTTGAATGCCGAAACAAGTAGTTTAAAGTAAAGTAGTTACGGAAGAGTGAAGTATATGAAGGAGACATAAAATTGATGAAAGGGAGATGAGATGCCTCTCCTGACCATCTGCCCAGCTGGAACAGCTTGGCACAAAAAGTAGTGGCAGGTGTGGGAAAAGCTGGCAGACAAACTGGAGGAACTGGAGCTGGAGCTGGGCTATTAAGGACCCAATAATCTCCCGAGTCACAGAATTCCCAAAATTAATGGGGACAGTGGTGCTCTGATATTCTACTTGGTTTGTGACTTTCAGTTTGACCTTCATATCCTATTTTGGAACAAGACAATATCATTACCTTAGCTGAGAAACAAGAGTCCCAGAAAGAAAACTGTAGTAGGCTCCATTTGAGGTACTGCAAGGAGAACCATGGAGCGGGGACATAAGTCCTCATTAGTCCTGTTAAATCTATTTCTCTTTCTGAACATGTTTTTTCCACCAATTACAACAACTGATCAAATTTCAGTAGGCAAGGACCACCACATCTGCTCCTTTCATAGTCCAATCTGCAATGCAGAGATTAATTACCCATGTTTTACACTAAATGGCATAACTAAGAACAAAAATTATCAGTATATCAGTAAGTTTCCCTCCAAACAAATAAATTTAAACTTTGTTTTAACCATGAAACACCAGATTGGCAGGGACCTCAAGGATCATCTGGTCCAACCTGTTCAAATCCCCTGAAGACTATAATACCAAAGTCTGCATATAAACTGATTCCCTGACCTTTATCAGGAGAAAATGGATTTCAGCTTTAATTCTGGAGAGGCAAGGGTAAGGAACTTGTGTGACTGCTAATAAGCTATGCAGCACACGATGTGCTGGGAGGATTGCAGAGTCATGCATTACCCTAATGACTCTTAAGAGGGAGTGACAGTGCTGCTCCACAGTATATTGATCACCAGAGCAGCTGCCAAACAAAACGGCAGTGACACATTAAATATACATTGAACTTGGCTCTATTTAACACAGTATCTTGTTCCAGGGTTTGTAACTGAACAACTCGAGGCATGAAATAGTCCTGTTTGCGTTAACTGTGTGTTCCTTCTGGGGAGCGCTCTGTAACTATGGTGTCAAAATGTTTCCCATCTTCTGATTTGTAGTTCTTGCTCCCGTCTCCTGTGATTCCCATTTTTCAGAAGAGGACCTGCACCATAACCGAACAGGGTCTTTTTTAGGATCACATGGGAAGGGTGTGTCAAAACAGAGGACTTTCACCTGTCCTTCATAGTGGCCTAAGAGCAAAGCCATCTTTCGATAGGTTCTCAGGGATAATCCTTTTTCCTGCCAAACTATTACAACGCTGAGTGCCATAGGTCTTCTGACTGCAAATGCAGTAGATACTAATAGAAATAATCCCTGTGGCACTAAAGAAGTTGGGGAAGGTGCATGCAGTAACAAAAGGCGACTCTAAACTGATGTATAGCACCAAGCATGGTGGCACCAAAGGGACTGATGTAGGGATTGTCCTACATCCTACAGAAGGTACATCCCTGCTGCGGACAGGGCTTAGAGTTTCATTTGTGTGGAAGCTTGTTATGTTGCAGCTTTTCTTCTTTTTTCTTTTTTGATTAATCTAGGGCCATTGTTGGTGGTACAAAATCCATTTAACAGTTTGCTTAGGGCATGGCCCACTGTGATCAAGGGCAGCACGTTCAGTCCCTGTCATTAAACACTGCTGCCTTTAATCCCTGAAGGTGAATGATGTTACATATTTTTACAACGTGACAAATGCATATGGCAATATTCAAATATGGGTTATGAGAGAGCGTTTTTAACAGGCACACATGCAAACATGTAAAGCCAGTCTGAGCAAGGTCAGAATAATTCACGATATATATTTTGGCTCAGCTAGAGGATCATCAGCAAAACCTGCATACGGGAAATAGCAGGCAAGACTAATAAAAATTCTAATAGTTTATTATGATTTGATTTAATAGCCATTCCAGCTGCTCTTTTCTCATGACAATAAACATTGGCCATTATCTGCCCATGAACCTTTGTTTAGTTGCCATGAACCACACCTCAGAAAAGACACCACAAGAAAGCTTTAGAGGAACTTTCTACAAGGGCGCATAGTGATAGGACAAGGGGGAATGGTTTTAAGATGAACGAGGGCAGGTTTAGATTAGATATTAGGAAGAAATTCTTTACTTTGAGGGTGGTAAGGCACTGGCACAGGTTGCCCAGAGAAGTTGTGTGTGCCCCACCCCTGGACACGTTCAAGGCCAGGCTGGATGGGATTTTGAGCAGCCTGATTACTGGAAGGTGTCCCTGCCCATGTGTAAAGACTTACAGAGCACAGTTGCCTGTTTCAAACACTGTGAAGGCCACAGAAGGACTTTGCCATGAGATAAGTACAGAAGGAAGAGACAGGATGATACTAACTCCAGTCCTAGCACAGGTGATATCTGGTTAGCACATCCTGGGTAACACATCCAGAAAAAAATTCTCACTGAGGCAATCTGTATGAAGAAGTAACTGCTTGTTTATATATCACTGGTCAAACAAAGATCACCCCAAGTTATGGGACAGATGGCATCTGTGACGACCAACAACCACCAAAGCCCCCAAATACACCTGGAACCCGGACTGTAAATTAAGCTGCCGCAGCAGGAACTTGAGATAAGATAAAGGTAGTACTATTGTCTTGGGTGTTATCTCAGACTTAGGGGAAGGTTAGCAAAGCTGGGGAAGAAGAATGTATCACTGATAATGGAATGCAGAATTTATGGGCCACAAGGAAAGCCAACTTAGCTGAAATCAGCTTGGATTGGGCAAAAGGTAATTCTGGTAGGGGGAGATTGCAACCCCCAACTCACAGATCAGCAACCCAAGAAACCCACTGCACTCAAAAGAAGAGAAAGACAGAGCATGTGGACTAATTAGCATTAGAAGTGAGGGAATAATTTAAGCAATAGAAAAAGAAAACTGTGTCGCCAATAGGCATTAATTCCTTTGTTTGCTAAGGTATATAAGTAAAGAAAAGTTTTGAATGACCTTGGGACCCCCACCACCAAGAAATTAAGGGTGAAGAAGGATGAACAGGACAGGATGCTGCTGGATCCATGGGTTGAGACTATATTCTCATTGATCCCTCTCCCTCTCTCTTTCTTCTCTCTCTTCAATTTCTTTCTCTCTCTCTACCTCACATCTATTGTTAAATAAAATTGTATTGTTGACTTCCACATTTGGTCTTGTTTGCACCTTAATTCAGGCATAGGCATCTCTCACTAGCTGGATCTTAACACCATGGCAGGGAGGTTGAAGCTAGATGATCTTTAACATCCCAACCCAAAACCATTTTATGATTCTGTGTGGGAAGAAGACACTCAGTGGTCTGGAAGAACCAAGCCAGATCTGGTATTTTATGTCCAGACCCAGAACAATTACAAAGGAGTAATTTCTCTGTGTCAAAATGTAGTTTCAAAACACAGTCTTGTTTATAAACTATTCCTTTCTAAGGTTAATTCCAGAACATTAGATGCCTTTGGGTAGTTTTACCTACTGTTTTGTTTGTCTGATAAAAGTCCGACTTGAATATTTGACATTTATCCTGGGGAGCACAGTAACAGGATACGGTCACAGCAACATCTGACTGGAAGGCTCACTAGCCGTGAACTTACAAAACCTCAGCTATTTTGTGGAAACAGCCCTTTGCATGCTTCATCCCCAGGCGCCAGGGAACAAGCTCCCTGGATCAGACCACATTTACCATGGAGTATGCTCCAGCAGTTACCGGGATGCTCCAGCAGTTACCGGATGCAAACCCACATCCCAATTAACCCCTCAAAAACATGTTCACGGGCCTAAGACCAAGACATTTAATCTGCAACATACAATAACAGGGACTCTTCAGCATCAGGTAGAGGATGTTCTTGTCATGTGAGAGATTTTGGATGTTAACAGAGGGTGGGAGCAATGGCTTTGCCAGTGAATGGGTTTTGAGACAAGCTTTGAAGTAACACAAGGGAGGATTCTTAGAGTGCTGAAAGCCTGAAAAGCTAGGATTTTTTTTCCCTCCAAATAACAAACAAGGCTGAGACCACAGAGTCTGCCCATCTTGAGTCCCTGGGATACTGGCGGGAGATGATGAGTGATTAGAAACAGCTGAAATACAGTTTTAAACATCTATTAATTAATCCGGTAGCAATCCCACTGTCTTCAGAACTTCCTTCCACAGGAAGTTTTCCTTCCATTCTCTGAATGCTGGAGACAATTTTTTTTCTTATTATTATATGTCAAAAACTTGTTTTGAAATGAATTTGTCAGATTGCCCTGAGTGATGCTGTACCTACCAAATAACCCTGCAAACGTGAAGAACCACCACAGAGCGTTAAACAACTCACTCCACCTATAGGAAACAGCCTGTAGTGCATAAGCAACGCCTCCGGGCACGCTCACATCTGCGCTCCCACTGCCAGGTATCCAGCTTGGCAGGACACCAATGTTCGGCTTCTGAAAACAAACCTGTGACAGCAGCAGGAGGCTGTCACGGGCTCTCTCCCACAAACAGTTTTAGTCGTCTTCCAAAGCTGGGGCTGGGAAGCAGCCTTTGAAGAGGTGCCAACAAGGAGAATTTCCTAAGTATCCTACAGGGCAAGTCTGCACCTCAGGATGTGTGCATATGGATCCCATCAGTACTTCTGCAGGTAGGACACCCAGGAATCGTAGTGCTGAGAACCCCAACAATTCAAGTCCCTCATATGCAACAAAAAGAGACATGAACTCACATGAAATAGGTGTTAATTCTGTTGTTCTTGCTCTGCACAACACTGACTCATTCCCTCCATTTTGACAGGCTATATCCGGAAAAACAACTCTCAGTGATGTCTGGTGCTGCCTGCAATCCTGGCAGAGATACAGCAAGATAGATCATACCTCCTTTTATAGGTGTAAAAAAGCCAACGCTGAGAAACAATCAAGATGGAAGAACAAATTTTTGTTTACTCTACAAAGCTGTTTGAGAAGTGGACACATGCTATTCTGTCCTTTCCACCCTTTTTCCTGGATTACTTTGTCACTGGGACAGGTTCTAATCTCCCCCACATGGAGATAAAAACACGGGGGCAGTGTAAGTAACGTGGCCTTGCATCTGTGAGCTCTGCTTGCACTGAGCTTGCTTTGCTCTTGAGTGTGTCAGCTACGTGTGTGTCATCTGGGAAAGCCCAGAGGATTTCTCTCAGACTCTGATACAAAAGTCACATGGGAATAATTCCCTAAAGCAGAGGCACAACCTCATAATGGATCTCTACGCAGAGAGGGGAAGAGTGCTGGGAAGAAATGCTGAGATCAGGAGTGGTAACTGAAAGATGCAGCTGATGACAAGAGGAGGGAAGAGAGTCCAAAGAAGCTTAAAAGAGTGAACCTCAGCTATCAAAACACCTTGCTGCTGTCCTGCTCTGAGGATAACCTAACTCAAATACCTGAGATTAGACTGGCAATTAAGTGTGGTGTGGTCCTCTAAAAGCTTATGGGGTATAAAGCAGTGTGTGAGAGAAGGATGCTGTCCCTTCCCATTACACAGTGGTTCGCCCATGACCATGTGGTGGAGCTGGACCATGGACATGGTCTGAGGAGCCCCAGCAGCCACAGCCAACCCTGTTTGCTGGTTGCAGATGCTGTGCTTCTCTCATTGACTGAACGAGGCCTGAACACCACAAATGTCCAAAAGGCAGAAGTGTTAAACTGGTATTATCCCACAGAGAGAAACAAGAAGCAGCACAAACAGGATCATGCAAATCCATGGGATTATTAACATTTTTAAGAAAAGAAAAATAACCCAAAAACCCGAACATACTCAGTCCCAGCTCCCACTGCAGCACGCTGCAGTGTGTTCACCTTTACCCGCAGGGAAGGGATAGGAGAACAAATACCAAATGCCAGATGGTCTATTGCATAATGTATTACTGGAAAATGGAATAAGGATGAATATATAAATCAGTGGTGAATAATACAAAATAAGTAATAACAAAATTCACTGTCACGCAAGAAGCACTATAGTTATCTACAGGAACCAGAGGAAATTCCATCCCTTGTCAGAGTTTCAGCTAGATTTGACAGAGTACACTCATCAGAAATACGCCTTGTAAACGGATAAATCATATTACCTGGATCACTTTAACATGTCTAAAAAAAAAAAAATTATAGAAAATTCTGGTCTAATACATTCAATTCACATACAAATGGTCTGGTTTTTTACTTGGTAAGATAACTTGGCGGAAGCTGACTGCCTTATTTACTCCCTTGAAGATTTTCCTGTGTTAGATAAGAATTAAGAAAATGTCTTTCTCATCTCATTGAAGAAAAAAAAAATTACTTTAAAAGTGACTGCTCCCCTTCTTCCAAAGACTAGAACTCATTGTAAAACAGGCCTATGATTAATCTCTTGATGTAAATCCATGTGCATTTGCCCAGACCACCAACTCCTACCTGATGGAACCTGAACCCTGAGTCACAGAGTTCCATGAAAACAACAGCTAACAGGGACTCTCCTGTGTTTCAGCAGCTGCTTTCTCTGAGCCACATGTTCATTCATGGGGTGAAATTTTAACTATAGCTTGAAGGCAACATCTCTTCTGAGAGACTTTAGGGTAAAGGGACCAGCAGGTACTGAGATTGCATTTTAACAGATGGTTTCCCAGGTTCCTATGCCACCTACTTCTAAAGAGCAAGGTCTGTGCCATGCTTTAAACCCTAAGATATGATTTACACAGAGGCAAACAGCTTGGTGCAGCACAGACTACCTTTTGGCAGAGCTGTTGAAAGTCATCAATTGTTTTCCTCACCTCTACTTTTCTCCATGCCTTGCTCCTTCTGACTGTTTCCTGACTCCAGCATCACTATTTGAATACACCGTGAAACCACACACTGAGCCTGAGACTATTTCTAGAGAAATGCTTGTGATACCTATCGAGAAAGGGCATGGCAACAACAGGAGGGTGGCAGATGCCAGGAAGAAGGCATGGAGAGGGAAAAAAAGAAAGCTAAAGGTACAGAAAGTAAGTTTCTGCATATTGTCCTGATGAATGCAGTAGAAACACCTTAAAGAGGTGCTGGAAGTGCTGATACAGGAGCCAGTGCAAGCAGGTGGACAAAGACCAGTCCTCTGAGATATATCAAGTAGATTCATCCTAATGCTAGGGAAAGAGAGGAAAAGGGAAGCACAGGCTTTGATAATGGTATTACTAAGGGCTTTGTCATCTGGGCATCCTTGCACAGATGCTAAAGTTCATGGTTTCATGCTGTAGAACAGCACTGAGGCATTGAACTTCGGGGTTTGGGAGGGAACATGGGGTTAAACCAGCTTGCAGAAGTGCAACAAGAGGGCTGTGTTACTACAGCTTGATGAATGACTACCCATCAGCTGTACATGCCAACATAAAACAACTTCACCTTTCATATCTGAGAGACAAAATGTGTGAACTGACCCTAAGATGAAGGTGGATCCCTTCCAAGGCACTGTGAGAGGAGTTTCAGCAAATGCATGTTGATTGTTACCCAGACAGGCTGAAAACAAACCTGAGGTGCATCTTACTGGACAGATGGCAAAGTCACAGTATCCACATTGCTTTTATTCAGATAGTCATATAAATAACCATGGTTTTGGAACTGATGGGCTACAGTTTTTTCCCCATATATCATGGACTTTCCTTATAAGACACACTGAAAAACTGCCCAAAGTTATTTTTCCTTTCTTGGACCCTGTAGAAATATGAATATTATAACACTGCCCTGGGAAAAAGAGAGAGGACTGAGTTTCATACCAATAGCTACAGGTTTTTTTTTTTAATCCAAGCCCAAATCACAAGGCATCCCTTGTGTATTATAAAACACTCTGTGTAAATAAATCATAAGCCTCTGAGGTGGAGGAGGAGTTAGGGACTGCTAAGCTTTCCCTTCAGGGTCTGTTCTCTGAGTAATTTAGGAACCTCTCTTTTTTTGTGCTCCAGGCAGATGTTTGAGTTCAGCTAAGCTGTTCCAGCAGATATTTCCCAACATTTATGTACCTTGGGATACCCTGCATCCCAAGCAAGCAGTCACTGGCATGGCTGGTGTATGGTGAGATCACTCACCCACTCTGTTAGCAAGGGACTAGTAAAAGGATAGGGGACAAAGCCAAGAAAGCAGCTAAGTGTCACTAGGCCTTTTTTTAACATGTTCATTCAGTTTATGATGCAGAGGTAATTTTAAAAATCGTCATTGTGTTGTTCCTCAATTTGGGTGTTAAATGGCATTTTCTGGTGTGAAAAAGTCTCTATCATTCTTCTATCTATCTAAGGAGTTTGATCCTTACATATTCAAGCACCAGTGGTTCCAGTTCAAACTGGACTGCTGAATAAACAAGTAAATGTGGCCAAATTCAATAGAGGCCATGTAAACATTGCACACACAAGCACACTCACAGATGAGGGGGAACTGTACATGTAAATAGTGCATCTGAGGCATATGTATGCTTAAATAGTGGGTTTGTGTGCCCTGAATACTGTACACTTGAATGAACTTTCCCTCAGAGTAAAAGTATAGTTTTCCATCTTGCACTCATAATTTTTTCCCCATAAAAATATTTTAATGATTTAAGTCCCACAAGCCCAAGAGCTCCAGATGCATATTTTAGTTGTTTGTCATAAGAACTATGCAACATAAAAAATGACCACCCTTTCAGCCAGAATGAGTTTGCACAATGTTTAATGTTAAAGTGAAGTAGAAGAGTTTTTCATTATAGTGAATTAAGTCCTTGTAAAAGTGTCATTTGTGAAACTTTAAAACCAGCAGTGGAAAAATAAGGGGGTTTTTGCCATCTGAAATTCTTGAAAAGGAAATAGGTCTCTAGAAGGTCAACTCTTGTTCCTATCAAAGGCAGCAATAACCTTACAATTGATTTCAGTGGTGCTTAAGTTTTAGACAGAGATACAGCTTTTAGCTTTTTCACGTTTTGGTTTTTTGGAGTCTTGAATTATTACCATCCAACTGGTAACTCTTTTGGGGAGAACTCTGTACCTACCGCATTAACCAAACTCTCCTGCAAGGGTAAGTAAATAAAAGTCATAGATGTTTTTCCTAAGCCATCCTAATAGATGAATGAAACAAAGCACTGATTTTTCCAGAGGGCCACACTACACACTGCTCACTAGCCTATAAATGTTGCTAAATCAAAGCAAGGCATGGATCTAGCTGTCTGGCTTAATATTTCTTCACCTGGGTGCATCCATCAATTTTTGGGGGGGCCTGGGCAGGGATGCAACAGAGGAACCCAACAGAATTGCATGTATGGATGGAAATGGATGCATGTTTCAGAGCAAACTGGACTTGCACTGATTTCAGGAGGCAAAACTCACTGTCATCTCCTGAGGAACAGGATTTGGATGTTTCTCTTAGGATCTTTTCTTCCAGACATACCTATCTCTATCTCTCAGTGGGAAGTGCTTGCAGAGGGACATGCCAGAGGGAGCAGACTTCTTCAAGTCAGATGTGGTTAATGTAACATCCGCTTCTCATCTCTATATAAGACAGCGCCACCCCTTTCCCAGTTTTTTTTCAAACTTCTTATTTTTCATTCTGGGTTAATGATTTTCCCCTAAGCAGTACTCCTTGTTTCTGGAATTACTTGGGTGATGCCCACTTAATTGCCCTCTGCCCTTTTCACCTTGGGGTGAACTCAGATATGGAGAGTGATTTACCTAAAAGGGAAAGTTCTTGCAGTCTTCAGTTAAATATTTACTTATGCCTTTTTTGGTGTGCCTTGTCCTTGGTATTCCCAAGTCCTCTGAGACATCAGTATCAATTCCCACTGACTCTACAGACACTCCTCTCCTCAAGGAGTGTTACTCAATACTGTTTTGGACACATTTTCTGCTACTTAACTTGACTGCAAATATTTTTGTATTTGTGTTACTAAGGTCAACAGAGACCTTGTGGACAATTTCCTCCTGTTCTTAGAAAAGTATCTGCAAGTGTGGTTAGGATGCAGACATTTCAAACTGGGTTCAGAGTGGACTGCAGGACCAGGCTGAAGAGCCTTGTGGCACTCAAAGAGGTGTTTCCCACCTCTGTGAAAATACCTGTGTGCTGTCAATTTGAAGAACGCTGTTCAGGGTAGCCGCTGGCTGAGGCAATCCAAACCCTCCCATTTGGATCCTCACATAAAAGCACCTCAGGTTAGAAGTTTTTTGTGTTTGTCTTGAAGATGACTGATCTGATTTAAGCCAAGCTGTTTTGAACAAGCCTTGAACGTGCCCACAGGCAAGGAAGGTATTTGGGAGGGACAGTGCTAAGCTGTCTTTGTAAATGTTTAATCTGAGGTTGCTGATGACATTTGAAAATTGTGGCAAAACGCTCATTGCACAGTATGTCCAGTCCTTGGTGGAAATGTTGTTTTCTTCCCCTAAAGGTGATCAGGCTACTATCTGCATATCACAGGATTTCTTCGAAAGCTACCCAGTGATGCTTTTCCCAGCGTGCTTAACTGGTCCATGGAGCTTGTTATTAAGAAGTCCCACTGGCTGCAGCTGTACTGCTAAATGCAACAGACCAGTGACTGCTGCCTGGCACGAAGCCAAAGGCATGTTATGATTCATACCCACCTGACTAAACTCTTTTAGCCCTAAAAACAGGGTTGCCACACCCAGCCACCCAGCCTACCTTTTGGGAATGGTCCCAAGAATGTGCCGTTCTCTACACTGTGCTAACAGGTATGTATTTTCTGCTGGCTGATGCTAATCCATGTCAAGGGACCACGAAACAACATAGACAAGCATGGAGCAGTGTCAGAAGTGGTGTTGTGGCCCTGTTGATTTTAGTGGTCTAGACACAGCCATTAATACCAAGAGTTTAGCAGGATTCTTGGAAGGGCCAATGTGTTTATATGGCCAGTGAGAATATCCAGAGGAATGGGAAAAATATTTCAAAAGCAAAAAAAACCACAACCCAACCAAGATCAGATTTTTGGAACTGGTAAAGTATTAAGTTCTCCTGGGATCAGATTACACAGAGTTTCTGGTATCCTCCCTAGCAGCATCTGGTGCTGCAGGTTTTTGGGAAGAGGATGCTGGACATAACAGCCCTCTGTCCACTCTGCTATGTCAGTCCTGGTGCAAGCTACCACACAGTGTTACACTTGTGGTAGAATCTATGGGGAAAATGTGAAAATACGTCTCAGGCCCTCTGATTTCCTTGGCTTATTCTCTGATATGAACAGGGAAAAGCCGGGAGGTGAAAGCTGACAGCTGGCTTCTGCCCAGGGCTCCATCAAGATTAGGGGGCCTGAGTGCACCGGCCCTGCTGAGTGGAGCTGTTCTGCCTCACACCTGGGTTGGTACATTGAAACAAATGTGGATTTCATTTCTAAGGCAGTTTTACTGCCTAATATCTTTATACTTGTGGGAAGGATACATCTAAGCTGTGTCTGTCACGATTTTTGCAGTGAATTCTTCAACTGATCCCCAGCTTAAGCTTTTTCTCTTGTTTTCTTATTTAAACCTATCTAAACAAAGACATTTAGACTCCCCCATGCACACATACCATAGCTTGCCTCCTGCATCCCTTCTCTTGCCTCCAGGATTCAGTTTGGGATCTTGTTCCAAACATGCCTGTGCTGTGATGAGTTGGGGAGTTTTAACTTCCAGTTGAGCTTCCTGTTGTGAAAGTCCATGAGAAGCAGCAGCTGTAGAAGAGAGGACTGAAGCAGCTGTGTAGAAATGGCACCATGGGCAGACTCAGTCACTCATTCTTACAGCAGCCAACCCACATGATTGCCCTGGCTGGAAATACCAGTAGATTGTGGGAAGTTCAGAATAGCCACAAACATCATCTGGACCCTCCTTCCTGAAGGTAGAATCTGGTACACAAACATAGATACCCATTAGAGGAAAAAAATACAGTGATACCTGAGTGAAGAACCAGTGTTGGCAACTCAGCTGGAGTCCCAGTAGCAGGATTCCAAGGGAATTGCATGGACAGGTCAGTTTGCATGGCCATGGTACAGGCACAATGCTTCTTAGTGTGGGAATGAAGACATGGATTGTGTAATCCCCATGGAAGACCCTGAGCCAAAATTCCTCGTGTCACACCGTTTCCTTCAGGTGAGTGGCGCTGTCTTTGATAGTTGGTCTGCAGATACTTTATGTGCAGTGTCCATTTACACTGGAGAAAATATTATCCTGGATAATACATCTGTATGCCCCTTTCATTACAAAGGCAGATTTCAGGTATGAGGTGAAACATGAAATCACATCCTGTATCTCACGTTGACCACAAATTCCCACCAAAAAGGGCTTTGGAAATACAGAATCAGACCCAGGCAAAAATTAAATGCAGTTTGTCCCTGTTCTTTCTTGTGGGTGATATTCCATCCATTACTGAGGCTTAGCACAAAGCATAGCCAACACTTAAACCCTCAGCAGGATGTTAAGTGGTGTCTAGGCTTTGTGCTGGGTCTCTGCACTAGCATGAATTTTTACCAGTGAGGAGAAGGGTTGCTTTGTCCATACTGAAAAGTACACAGCCAGACTTCTCTGTAGTATGCCTCTTAATTTAGTTTTGATTTAATCCTTTGCATTGAGGGGATGCTGATTGCCCTAAAAGAATAAAAGCTGCCACTCTGAGACATGTGCCTTTTGCTATCCATGTGATCCAAATAGTTACATTCAAATAAAATCAAAGCACTTCAAGGGCCAAATGTAGAGCTGTTTTTCTTACTCGGCATGTAAAGTTTTAGTTCATTTTTTCAATATTTTAAGGCAAATTAAAATAATTCTAAATGCTGAGGATTAAGGACAGTAGCCTCATACATGCAAGTAACTCCCACACTTCTTACTTCATGTGATTTTCCACTAGCAGCTGATTTTTGGATGCTGGGACATCAGATGTGGCCATATATCCTTTGCATTATAGGTTTCTAGTGAACGACTCAAGGATTTGGGCTGTGAAATAACTATCAAGTAAAAAGAGGAGCTGAAAAGCCCCAAAAAACAAAATATAAAAACAAAGTTTTGGTTCAGTGGCTTGGTAAATATTCCAGGAACTACTCTTCTTTCTATGGTATTAGGGAGGAAATCCTCCCTCCTTTTCCCTGTCTCTTTGTGGAGGCTGATGTATCTGGTCCTCATTAGGGGGTGGTTATAGCAGTGGGATCAAACTAGCTCAGACTATAGTTGTGAGGCACTGCAGTCTCCTGGTTCAGGCAGGGGGTTGTGGCTCAGACATCCTGACCTGCATTCCTGGCTTTGTCTCACAGTCAGGCTGTGGACAAGTCCCAGGTACCCAGAATCCTTTTTACCTGTGTATCAGGTACACAGAGCAGTCTCCAGCTGTGTGCAGAGGCTGGGAGATGCACGAGGTTCTCTTGAGTTCCTCTGAAGTATTTAGTGTACACAGACTTACCTTGACAACATAGATGTTGGTCTCTCCCTCTTTCCTGACAAGCAGGATTGTCACATGGCTACAGGACGGAAAGAGTTAGCCCCATCCCTCACATAGCTGTGTTGTTCTAGCACATCTCAGCTAACTTCAGAAACTTATCTCGTACATCTAAGGGTGTGCCTCCACCAATAAATTAAACAAGCCAGGGAATGCTGCAGGGCACAGGATTTGAAATGCTGCTGTGCTGTCAGAAGGGCCCTTGACACTGGTGTAGTGGAGGGCACTAGCCATGTTCAAACAGTCCCCTGTCATGACCCCACACAGACACCTTGATGAGGAGAGCAGGAAGATTTCCTTGCCTGACTGGCAGCTGTATGGTGCAGTCTGGCCTCAGCTTGGACACATTTAACTTCCTAATACAGACCAAGTCTAGGACCTGGAAATATAAAGACACTTTCAGGGTCTGAGTCAGCCCAGCCAGGATCTGAATCACTCCTGAAGGTGTCTGTCTGTCTATCTGCAGTGGAAGACTTAAGTGTTATCTTCTTCAGTAGCTGCCTCAGCTGTAGGTATACAGTCAGGGCAGAGGAATCTGGGCAGGTAAGGGAAGCCAAGATATATGGGATTAGACCAGAGGAGTGTATTTTCCCTTGTACTCTGCCAGATGATAAATTAATTAATTGATTGATATTGGTTTTAATACTCACATCCTGGTTATTCAATCACTAATAAAAACATTTAGTGCTTTGAAAGCTAATCTGAATGGTTTTGGAATATCAGAATTTGGTATTTGCATCCACCCAGCATCACAGACTGCTTGATAAATTGTAATTCATTTCCAACACATTCTAAGAGGACTCTGAGTAGCACTGTCCCTGCTCGATGAATGTGTAGACTGAGGTGAGAGGTGAAAGCATGGTTTGTCCTTTCTTTCCCCCATATATCTATTCAGAGATGAAGCTGGAAGTGCAGGCCCTGGGACTCGGTTCCTACTCTTCCAAACCTGCCAGCCAAGGAAGTGTCTTGCTTTGTTTTAATGAAGCTCTGTTTGCCATTTCATTTTACAGACTGTTAGCCGAGAATAATGGGAAGTGGATACCCTGATGGACAACAGGAAGCCTTTATAATTTGTCAATCTACAATTAATAGCTGGCAAGCTCAAGACCAGCTCTCTGTCAGTAAATACCATTTGGGCCGAGTTACTTAAAGGTTTCTGTCCTTGTGCTTCCAAATTGGCAAGGTCAGCTGCAGCTCAGGCTGGAATCTGTGCAGAAGCAATCCTGATCCTGTAGAGCCCTCTTAGAAACTATATCCCAGGCTTCCAAGATCATGAGTCTTTTACATCTGGTCAGAATAAAGGCAGAGAGACAGTAAGAAAAGGGCAAGGTCTGATTTGTGTTTTTAATGGAGTTTTGTCCTCAAGCTCTTCTCCGAGCTGAATTTTCTTGCCAGACATTATCAGCTTCAGTGGTTTGGCTCAGATTTTTGCTCCAGATTCTTTTGTCCTGTTGACTTTTGGATCAACTCTGCACTGGCTCTGTTTTGAAGATTGCTTTACCCATATTAATGTTTAACTTAAGCATTAAATCATAAGTTTAACATGGAAATGTTTTAGTCTCTGGGCAGTTCCTTTCCTTGATGATTTCACACTGTACATAAGTACAGCTTCACTTGGCAGGATTTTGTCTATTTGGTGCTGGTCTCATGACACTCTGTTATTACTGTGGCCTTAATTCAGAAGAAAACAATAAAATAAACCCCACTATGGTGTTGTAGGCAATACTGTGGGTTCCTGTGAGTCAGAGTGGCTCAAAGTAGGGGCCTCAGGTGAAGTCTGAAACTAATTTATTTCACATTATATCCTTGAGTCTCCACACACAGTGTTTTGGGACTGGGAACCTGGTGGTGAATCTAGAAGCTGTATGAGGAAGAAAAATGTCTCTTACTGTTGTCATATACCTCTGTACAACTCATCAGTCATGGTTTGATTACCAGGTACCACTAACAATAGAAACAGGAGAGAAAAAGAGATATAAGATGCATTAGGACAGTTATCCTCATGAAGAGTATCTTAACTTTCCATGTTGGCACTGCTTTGGGCAGACTTTCCAGGGAACACAGTGATAGAGTTCTTGTGGCTCCCACTGCCCTGAGTTGCCTGCAAGATCTCACAGAATCACAGAATATGCTGAGTTAAAAGGGGACCATCAGGATCATCGAGTCCAACTCTTAACCCTGCACAGCACCATCCCCAAGAGTCACACCATGTGCTTGAGAGCACTGTCCAAATGCTGCTTGAACTCTGTCAGGCTGGTGCTGTGACCACTTCCCTGGGGAGCCTGTTCCAGTGCCCTACCACCCTCTGGGTGAAGAACGTTTTTCTGGTATCCAACCTAAACCTCCCCTGACACAACTCCAGGCCATTCCCTTGGGTCCTGCTACTGGTCACCAAAGAGAAGAGATCAGTGCTTGTTCCTCCTTTTCCTCTCATGAAGAAGTTGCAGACTGCAGTGAGGTCTCCCCTCAGTCTCCTCTTCTCTAGGCTGAACAGACCAAGTGACCTCAGCTGCTTCTCACACGGCTTCTCCTCAAGGTCCTTCACCATCTTTGTGGCTGTGCTTTGGACACTGTCTAATGGCTTAATGTGTTTCTCATATTGTGGTGCCCTGAACTGTACATAGGGCTTGAAGTGATGCTGCACCAGAGCAGAGCAGAGGGAGACAATAACCTCCCTCAGTCTCAAAGAAGAGCTTCCAAAGGCTTAATATCCTGAACAGCACAGGCTTACCACTTTCCTTTTGTGATGTTACTTCGTATTCTATTTTTGTCTGTACTAGCCTTAGTAGAAGATTAATATATAGCAGAGTGAAAAAACATCTTGCCAGTGTTCAAGAGTCATGGCAGAACAGTGAAAATAAGAGCTAAGACCTCTCCAAATGGCCTCAGTCCTCATTTCATCTATGGTTTTTTGTGGGAAAGGTTTTTAGCACACCCATCAACCAACAACTCTGCCTTCGCTCCTGCAGGTGAGGGTGTCATCAGCTCCCATTGCTTCAACTCCCTCTCCTGCTGTGTCTCTCCTGGGACACATTTTGAAGGAAATGCTGTTGTGCTCAGTGACAGAAAGGCAAAGCAGCCTGGGAGTGAGACAAGGAGCTCCACACATTAATCACAGGTTATTATCTTGCTTTTCTATCTCCGTCTAAAGCCCAAGCAGACAGCTCTGCCTTTGTAGAAAGCCATCCTCCCTAGCATGTGAGTGAACTCTCCAGACCCTTCTACTCTCTCTGTACAGCACATCCTACCTGCCTGTTCACATCCACAGCAGAGTCTTTGATATTGCACATAAAACACACCAAACCACAGATAACTGAGGCTGCTGACCACCTTCTGGGGCACAAACGTGCCTAATGCAAGTGCCTAGTGCCTACCTTGTTCAGGTGAACTGGGGGACAGTCCAAGGGCCTGGAGCTGTATTTCCCCTCTTGGCATTCTCCAGAGCAGTGAGCAAGCTGCTCACGGCCTGAGGGTGCTGGGGCTCTCTGGGTTCGCCAAGCCCTCTTTCCCACGTTTCGGGTTCTGGGTGGATATGCTCGGGGTTTTCAAAAAGCTTGCAATTTATTGTATGACATTCTCAAAACATTTTATAACTCTAATACTTAAAGCATGCTCTGCTTAGCACTGGAATACTCTCAGCTAGGCTGGTGCTGAGCAGAGCAGATGCTCCAACAGCGCTGGTATTGCTGCTAAGGCCAGAGAGTGATGGGTAAGTGTCCTACTGCTGCTGGCAAAGCACTGTGGATAAGCACACTGTACTTAGGTTGGAATTTGTCTAAGGCTCAGAACTGAACAGCTTTGTCTTACAAAAATATTTCAGGGTCTTCAGGGAGCCTGGGCTGTTTGGTCTTCAGATTTATGTCCCCTGCTCTCCTGGCAGTACATGGGCCATGATACACAGCAGGATGTTCGCCTGCTGCTTAGTCCAGTAAAAGTCACTCTCTGTGATGACTGGGAGGGTCTTTTGGAGCCTGTCTACTCCCTCCTGACTTCTCCTGCTGCTGCTTACAGGATACATCCCAGCCTGAGGGTAACTCTGGCATCTCTGCCCTGTTTCATAAAACAGATACCAACAGTATGAGTAAGGCAGGATCCCATGTGATTGTATAACCACTGCTTTCCTTGGGAAGATATTTCTCACATTAGAAAGCCCAGTGAGTGGGAGGGGGGAAATCTATAGCAGTGGTTTGGCTTGTGACTCTGGAAAAGATATGTGATGCAAGCTAAACTACTGTCCCCTCTCACCTCTCCCTGGCATGGGAAAATTTTTCTTTCCAACTCTCAACTAGCAAAGACTGTGCAAATGGTTATCTATCAGAAGGTGCTGTCCTTCTGAGTTCCTCACTGTGTTTTGTATTTTATTAGATCCAAAAACTCAAAAACTTTGGCTTTGTTGTGGCTATCAATAAAAAAGCTGGTCAGAATCATTCCTCCAACAGAGTTCCTCAGAAAATGAGGAGGAAGTTCACTGAGTGAAGTGAAAGGGGTCGTAAGTGTAGCTGTGTACATTGTTCCTCACTCCAAACAGCTTATTGAGACAGCTTGCCAACCTCGCTCATCAATGTTAATGTATTCCATTTTCCTCACCATGACATGTGAAGTTCAAATTTATCCGAGCAGCAAACAGAGACAGAATCTCTATTGACTGATTTTGGCCGGAAGTACATTTTCTGATTTCCAACCAAATTGTTCATGGAGGTTCAGATTATTTTATGAAACAACCATATCTTCCTGCTTTTATGAGAATACAGCTGGATTCCAAAGAACAGGTGTGAGTCCCTGCCCCTAATGTTTTAGTCTATATTGAAATAAGGGATTAATGAAAAGTGATTAGATCTATCTGAAACCTCAAGTTTCCATTCCACATGAAATGCTAGTCAGTTCTATTATGGTGAGAACAAAGAATACTATTGTGACTTTAGCTTTTGGGCGTATTAATATAATGTAATATAGAACAAAATATGTTTGGAGACAGCAAGTTGTTGTGAAATGAAAAATCAGTCAAAGAAGTCAATCCAAAATAACATCAAAGTCACTACTGTTATAGAGGAAGTTTTGACTGTAGATGAAACCAGAAAAAATGATGTCAGAATATTTTCAGGCAGTCGTAGATGCTTTAACTGCAGCTGCATTATCAGTAGGTAGATGAAATAAATGTGCAGCCCTTCTCCTGGCGAAATCCAGCTATTAAGTCAACATATCCTTTGATTTGCTCCTATACAGTGTCAGCAGTCTAGTGAGAGACACAGCTAATACACACACACACACACATACATATATACACATATATATAAAAGCTTGGTACAATCCAGCAAAAAGGTGGATAGGAACCTTCCACAGCGACATATTTCCAGGGACAGTGCAAAATGACTTTCAGTAAGAAAGTCTTCTGCTTTGAGGAGACCTCAGCACTGATATCTGTGATGGAGGAATAAGCTGTCCTTTTTGCAGTGAGTGTTTACCTGGGGGGATGCTGTGGAGGCAGCTGCTCTCCTCATGAGCACTGCCCACAGCTCCTCCTTGGCTCCAGATGGCACAAGCTGTGTATCTGTGTCCCCTCTTGCTGTTAGCCAAGTATGTAGGTCCAGCCTTATGCTGCAGCCTGTTCACAGAGGCATGTACATAGGGCATGGGACTAGCTGAGTTGCTGAGTTGCCAGGTTTTGGATCACCTGTTTGCACCAGAGGGATATTTTCAGGCTGCCTGACCCAGAAAAGATAATGTGTCCCTGAGCCATGGAGCACAAGCAACGCTGACATTTTAGAACAGTTGGCACAAACCACTGCCTAGCCACTGGCTCCTTGTCCTTGAAACCTTCAAGTTCACATGTAATTTTGATTTGATTTCTGGATCCCAGTAACTCCTCTTTGCAGCCCAGAGTTTCAGCTGCTCACTGCACTTCACTGGATTCCTACAGACTATCAAATTGCACCTCTCAGCTGCAAGTAACTTGGTCCAAATTCCCTTATGGCAGTGTTGTGCATCCTTCCTAATTTGTACAGCTTCTTTTCTCCACACAAAGATCTGGATCCTACAGTGGGAAGATCAGAGATAGAAAAAATAAAGTATCAGCACAGTTACCTATACACAGCTTGCTTTATCATTTGCTTCTTGCCACTCCCTTTCTTCTGCTGGCAGACAGGAGCAGTGTCCAGTTCCATAACTCCACAGAGCATTTGAACTTGTCTGCATTCAGCTTCTTGGAAAAATCTCTTGTGGAAAAATTGTCTTCTGACCACAGAGTAATCACTAAGTGAAAAAGGCTTTGCCAATCTGCAGTCACTCCCAGTTCAAAGGAACTCTTCCTTGGAAATCACTGGAAAACATAAATGCAGAATTAAGGTGACAACCACTGCCCATTCCAGTCTTCTAACTTCCAGAAGGCTATTTGTGACAAGGTCTAGAAGCCTTGGCATCCAAATAATGAGGAGGCTGTAGGAACTATCCAGAGCAGTTAAGCGTGAAACTATGTACTTCCTATCCACTGCACTGAAACCACAATTTAATAAAACAATTAACTGCTTTTATCCTTGGACATAAGTTTTCATCCGCTCTAAATTAATATAATTGAATAGACAAAGTGATTGGTCTGAGTAGTTTTTGAAAGGCTTTATGAAAAAGGCTAAATACGTGCTTTCAAAATTTCACAAGGCATGTCTTTATGCTATGGCTCTGGTTGTAGTATTCCTTCAAATAATGGTTTGCAAAGCTGCTTGAACATGAATTTTTATTCCAGGTTACTATTTGCTGTAACAACAGAAAATTATCCTGCCTGCAGCTGGGCATGGGAATGATTATGGGCTTCTGGGCAGCATGGGCAAAAGCTCCCTCTTCTGATGGCTCCAGGGCTGAGGCCAGATGGCCAGAGGAGAAGTGAAGGACTGGGGGAGAAAAAACATCATCAGGCATTTCAAGGAAGCTCCAGTTAAGGGTAAAGCAACTTGCAGATGTCAGTACAGGTGTAACTCCCACTGTTTATCCTATTCCACTTTCTTAGTACCTTCTACCCCAGTCCATCCCTCCATGAGACCCACAGCTTTAAATTCTTGTTGTGACTGCATCCTAACAGACTTTTGGGCTTTTAATATTTCAAACTACTAAAATGTCGACTTCTAATTCAGAAAACCTGTCCTACTTCTACTCTTAGCATTTAACCATTTGCAGTTTCTTAGGTTGCCCTGTTTTCCTCTAGAAACTCAATGCTTTCAAGAAGCAACTGAATGTGAGACTCCAAAATGAAAACTAAATCCTGATCAATATTCCCAGATACAAGTGATGTTTCAGCAGAGGATGTCAGAAACTTGTCTTCTTGGCAGTGTCTTCATAATTCCAGTTTAATCACTAATTTTGGCAAATGACCAAGAGGGAAAAATGTTTTCTAGCAGAATGCAGGGGGGATAAACTGTGATAAGGGAAAATAGGCAATGTGGGCTGGGCTCCTGATGAGGGATCTGTGGGGCTGAGGAATAATCCTCCAAGGAAAATGCATCATGGGGAATTGTAGAGAAATTGAGTTTGTAAAGGACCTCTGGAGATATCTAGTCATTCTGCACATTAGAGCTCTCCTTGGCAATGAGCACAGCCTTCTTCCCATCTTCTCTGTACTTCCTGGAGAGTGAGATGCATGCATTGCAGCCCCACCTGAGTACATCTATGCGCTCCAGCCATGCGAACATCCCACCACACCTCTGTAACTGCAGCGATGGCATAGCCCGGCAGCCGCTCAGTCCTCCAGCTCCTCCTATTTAGTTCCCAGGTGGTGTATTAGTATTCAGGGACTCCCCAGGAAGTCCTCTGCCTCTGGGGAGCATAAGGGCCTCCCCAGTGCCCTGTCTCCTCTGTGATTTCATCTCCATACACAGATGAACCGACTTTAAAGTCTTCCTCAGTGAGTTAGAAAAGAACCAGAGGAGCTTTTTCATAGAGCCAGACAATGGCACAGGGAGCTTTCCCCTTTTGTCAGGCATTCAAATCAGATCCAAGGCAGTAGCAACAGGAGTTACTGCCAGCTGGCAATTTGGAGACACAGGCTTGTACTATAAATTCATCTTCCAACAGCCCCACTTTTTGACATATTTATCAGTTGTCTCAGCAGAAAGGCCAGAAACTGAGTGAGGGAGGAAGACCTGGGCGTCCCCTTGCCTCAGCACAGGCACTGCTGCAGGTAAAGGAGCAGGGTACTGATGCTCAAGAGGTCCCTCTGATGCTACAGTACACCACTGATCCCCAAGAGAAATCACAGAGCTTGTTTCCTAAACTGAGAGTCTCTCTTCAATTCCCACACTTCATGATCTCTGTCAAACTATGGCATTAATTAACCACCATGAGGAAACAAACAGCTTCTCAGATAACTTTCTGAGAGAAACAGGTTAACCTCAAAAGCTGCTGTTTTCCAGCTCCACATTTCTTTTGCTTTCCGTTCCTCAAACATTTCCAGGAAGTAAGAAAATCAGTTCAAAAAATTTACTGTTATCTCCTCAAGCACATCAGAGACAAATTAAAAGTTCTGTCCTTCACTAAATGACACATGGGGTGGTATTACAGAATCTGACAGTCTCCTGAAACTACTATGAGGAATATGGAAGAATATGAAATTCAAGAGGGAGTTAAGTCCTAAGGTTAGGGATGTAGCTGAGAAACCCAATTAAATTAGAGTAATATTACCCACTGGAGGGGGGTTCTGGCATGCTGACTCTATTCCAGGTTGTGCCAGTAACACAGTGTGCAAACTTAGACAGATAGACTATTTTTTCCTATCATGATTGCAAAATTGAGTGAGACAGTATCTTTTATTTTTCATTTTTATAATGTATAGCACAGTGCAGTTCCAAACGAAGTTAAGACTTGTGGATTCCAGAGAAATACAAATAATATATGAACCAACATAATACAATACTGTTCCTAAGCAGACAGAGCTCCCATTTATTTCAGTGAGAATATTGCCTGCAGGATCAGGTTGACAGGTTTTAATCAGGGCTCTGTCAGCTGTCAGCTTTCCCTGACAAGCTGAGTACGGGGGATTCAACTTCATCTCACCCTCCTTCTGCCACTCCTCTGCCCTCACAACAGAAGCTCCGTATTCACATTCAGAACAAGAGCACTCACGACACACTGATTTCATTCTGGGCAGGCCTGGCATTTCCCGTCTTTGTTAGCATCTGCGCCTGCCTCGGTGCCGTTTATTGTAAGCCTAATAAGTACATAAAGGCTGAGGAATGGGGATCCGAGCAGACTCACAGCAATGAGCCTCCAGGAGCTTGTTTGCCCGGGCAGACAGACTGGGTAAACAATTAGCTCCAGCTCCAACATTCAGGTCCTGCAGAAGAATTGGATGCTTGGCACTGGCCGCTCTCCATGACATTCAAAATTTGGCTTTTCTCCAATCAAATATTTAAACATTTGCAACCGTTTGTCCGGACCCAAAGCCTCGGTTAGGAATTTCTGCTCCATTCTATTTTTGTAAATGGAGATTTGGTGATTATTTACTAAGAACTTTGAAAAAAAAAATGCACTTTAGAGCATTTTAGAGCAAGGGTAAAAGAGATTTTGTTTGAAAGTCATATGATGGAACAGGTCAGCACTACCAGCATATACTACCAACACTATAAGCAGTGTACACTTAGATAAAGTATAACTTGGAGTGTTGCTGTCACAGACCTTCTGTGTTCATTGCTGGTAGCAAATAGCTGGCTTTTAATGGAACATAATAGAGAATTTGTTATTTTAAAACTGCCTTTCCATTTATAATCATGCCTGTTGCAGTACAATGGAGAATTGTATCCTTATTCCTTCATGCTGGCAACACAGGAAATATTTAACAAGTGCTTGTGAAGTATTTATTTTCAAATACGTTAATGATGTGTCTCCAAATCAGTAAAGTTAGTGTACATTGAGTTATGCATGCAGGTTGTACCTTTTGTATCAGGACTTCATGCTTATTATAATCCATGTCTTTTATAGCTTCAGATTGATACAGTAAAAGATACGTGGTATTATCTAAGTCAATCTCCTGCACTTCACAAACTCTTACATTTCACTCTAATTCACTCTATCCAACCCATCTCTTCAATGTGAGTAAGGACCCTGAGTAAGTTCTCAAGGAAATTAACATTCTGTATGCCACAGATGTGTCAAGCCAGCTTTGACATGGTAAATAAATAAATAAAATATGGTAAACAAGATATGAAAATTTGCAGGAAAATATTTTTGATTGGATGTTGGAAGAAAGTGAGAAGAAAAGGTTGCTTGTTTTCCTGGCAGGTCGGATATGAGCTGGCAATATGCACTTGCTGCCTGGAAAGCCAAATGTATCCTGGGCTGCATCAGAAGCAGTATGGCCAGGAGGGCAAGGTAGGTGATCCCAGCCCTCTGCTTTGCCCTCATGGGACCCCACCTGCAGTGCTGCGTCCAGCTCTGGGCTCCTCGGCGCAAGAAAGACACAGATCTGTTGGAGAGCCACTAGATGACTAGGGGGAAGGAACACTTCTCCTATGAGCAAAGACTGAGAGAGTTGGGGTTGTTTAGCCTAGAGAAGAGAAGGCTCTGGGGTGACCTTATTGTGACCTTCCAGTGCCTGCAAGGGGCCTGCAAGAGAGCCGAGGAGGGACTTTTTACAAGGGCATGTACTGACAGGGCAAGGGGGAATGGCTTCAAAATGAAAGAAAGAAAGTTTAGATTAGACAAAAGGAAGAAATTCTTTACTGTAAGATGGGGCCAAGTCACTGGCACAGCTTGCCCAGAGAAATTGTGGATGCGTCATCCATAGAGGTGTTCAAGGCCAGGTTGGATGTAGCAACCTGGTCTGGTGGAAGGTGTCCCTGCTCATGGCAGGGGGATTGAAACTAGATGATCTTTAAGATCCTTTCCAGCTCAAACCATTTTGTGATTCTATTTTTGTTTTTCACTTGTCTTTGAGAGCAGAATCAAGCCACTCTCACACATAACCACTAAACTTGCTATTAATTGTTTTCTTCAGCCATCGACACAGAAGATGCTTAGAAAAGAACAGAGGGTATGGGAAAGATCACTCTGAAGTCTCAACCTGTGAGGCTGTATGTTCCTGTAAAGAAGTCACAACCTGTTCAAAGGCAGAGGATATGCTTGCTAGATATTCTGCAAAAGAGGGGGTTTATTGGTCTTAAAAGGGAAATCTAAGGCTCAAATTTGGACTTGGTCCTGCTTTGAGCAGGAGATTGGACTGACAGACTTCTAGGGGCAACCTAAAATATTCTGTGGTTCTCTAAACAGACGTAATGACTACTGATGCTCTAGATACATACTAATAACAAGTCATCCCATGTGCTACTGGGAGTAGAGATCTCAGTGGGGAGCCACTAAAAAGAATGTTTAAGTGATGTGGAAGAACTGATAGGTGCTAGTCAGAAGCCAGGTAAGAGCAAGGTAAATAACTGAAGTTAAAGCTGAGAAATATTCCCTACCTTTCCTAGGAAAATGTGCAGTTACATGGGCTCCAAATCAAGAGAGAGGCATACAGACTTCTCTGGAACCAGGCTGAGGCACTAAGCTGGTAGAAAAAGAGCAGAGCGAAAGTAGAGCAAAAGCACTCATTTGCACAAATTTAAAACACCATGAAAGGAGTCAGCAAAGCAACCACCAGACTTGCAAGGAAGAAAATACCTACTTTCCTTAAGCTAATACTCAGTCTGGAAAATAAGCAAAAAGAGTTTGCCTGGTCAATAGTAAACATCAATTTGACCTAACAGCTATTACCAAATTTAGTGGCAGGACTTCTGTGACCAGACAGTTAAAATCACTTGCTATAACTAAAACAGCAAGTAGTGATCTCAAAATAGCAGAAACTGTATGCCAAAAGGGCCATCAGCTCTTTCTGCCACTGGTAAGGGAAACCATTGATCTCAAATGTTTTTGAACCACAGGATAAGTATCTACTTAAAACATGTCTCTGCACTGTGTAGAGAAAGTGACTTAAGCTGAATAATTTCCTCTGGATTTCCCACAGTGACAGTGGGACTGTCTAAAAATTACTTACAACAGTTACCTTGACTAAAAGTCAACAAAGAAAATATATGTTAGCCTTGCCAGGTAACAAAGGTATAATTCCAAGAATTAAATATTGTTGCTCACAGATATTTTAAAATTAGGTATTTCCCTAAAGTTACCAGAAACTCTTCAATATCTCTTGACCATTACTGCCAATTTTCAATTAGTCCTAAAACAGAAGGAAAACTGCAAAAGTTTGGCAGGAAGTGAGGGTGATATGAGTATTTGAATAGGATATATGGAATTATCCAGATAACTGTAGGCTTTTCTACTTGATTTCAATCTCAGATCACACAATCAGATTGACAATATATTTCACAAAGGATCAAAGTAATATAATTTAGAGTTATGGAAACAGATTTTGTCAAAGTATTATTCAGCTTTTGATGTAACTGCAGGTTTTAGAATGACAGGACTGATACATATATAGTATATATATGTAGTATATATATACTGATACAGTACACTAGGACTTTTAGGGCCTTTGACCTTAAGATCTCTTGCTAACCAGCTGAAGTATAAATAGAAATAACTAGACAATGATGAACCAAAGGCTGTAATGTACACCTACACTGTGATAATTTTAACTCAAGACTGTTCTTTAAAATGTCTTTCTGGCTCAAACAAGACTGGCAACCAGGGGCAGAGAACTCCATGGGTCAGGCTGGATGTCAATGCCTCATCCAAGCTATAAAACCCTCTTCAAGTGGGTAACTTGACTATCAAGTGAAACACCAAAATGTTTTGCATCACCTAAGGTACTTCTGGACAGGGGGTATTTCCTCATTAGCCAGGTCAACTACTCCAATAGTTCTTATTAATAAACTGGGGTGAGGGCAGTTTAAGGACCTTTAGCTCTCCTGAGAGCAGCTAAACTACCATTCTAGGGGTATCTGTGTAGATGTCTTTGTTGGGTGTACTGCTCACTCCCTTTCTGTCCCAGGAAGTCTCCTGCCAAGGTGGCCATGGAAAGTTGCCATGCAGTTGTTGAAGACGCCTCTCAGACTTACTGGCTATTGATAAATGTAGGTAGATACCTAAACTCTGCTTGTCTTAGTTCGTATTTTCAATGAGAATTAGAAAGTAATGTGGAATTCTAAATTATATTTACAGGTTTGATGCATGACTGAGCTCCTGGTGCAGACCTGGTCCCAGACTTGGATTTGTAGTGCCTGTACCTTTATCTGATTTGTCTTGTGAGAGGCTGTATACATGTCATTAAAACCTAAATTTTTCCACTTAAATCTTTCTCCTTAGTTCCAAAGAGAACCCAGGTTAAATGCAAGAGTATAGGCTGGGTGCCTATATTTAACATTTTGGAGATAGAGAAGAAATATTTATAGACCACCAGTAAGCACCTGGTTCATTGCATGGAGCAGCACAGGGTTGTTTTTATATATTCATCTTTGAGCTCTGAAATGCACTCAAAGGCAAACTGTGCCACAAATAAGTTATAAGACTTGCTATAAATATTCCTCACGGGATATAGCTCTGCAAGACATACCATCAAATGGTTTGCCAGACTTCTAGGCTTTTACCTGTAGATTGCAATAATTAGTGTTCAGAAAGATCTATTAGATTTCCTAAACTGCTACATGATATTCAGGATAGTTTCCCCTTCCTAATGTTTTGCCTCACACAGTTTATGTATCTGGGGCTCAAGGGGCAGAAATCCCCTGGGATACTATTTCACAACCAATTTGCACAGTCAGAGATTTTTCTTGTGATGTTTAGCTCAAATTTGTCTTTTCTAATATCATTGCATTAAACTCTTGTCATTATACTCCTTAGTGCCTTAGGGTCCTATATGCTCTGCACTGCAAGTGCAGACTGTTAGATTCATCCTATGATAAACTATGCACGTTTTCTTTATTCACCTTTAGTGTACTTTTCTTTTCTTATTTACCTCCAATTATCTATGTCTCACATGGAGCTAGGTAGCCAGAACTAAATACAGTCCTGCAGCTGCAGTCACAGCTGAGAAGCATGAAATTGCAATTAGTACCTTGCAAATGAAAGATGTCATCTATCACATGGGAAGGAAAAGGATCATAGGTTAGTGAAACAGGCTGCTTATTTGGGAGAAAATTCATCATTCTCTTTACAGTTGGATACACTAGATTTGGAAAACAACCCAAGTTCATCTTGACATGATGTGAACAAGAGCAACCCAAGAGCAATTATGGTGAGGAGCACTTAACTGTGAATAGTATATTGTCATCTAACTTTGAGAGTCCAATGTCCACTCCACACAAGCTGTCTAGGCTGTCTCTGTTGATGCCCAAGAGAAAATAATTCCAGATTATAATTCCATAATAACATCAGCATCTAACATGGGTGGGCTGAATTGCATCCACTTCTCTACTTAAAGATGACCTTCCCTAAGCTATTGATGTAATTTTTAGATGGCTAAAATTAGCCAAGGCTGATTTTGTTTACTTGTTCCCAAGCTAATCATAACTGACCTCTCCTGGTTCTACTATGACTCCTCTTCACGTTTCAAAGCGGAAGCCACTTTCAGATGGTCCCATGTGCTGGCTTTGGTGGCTAAACAGCCCTCCTGCATGCTTTGGACCCTTACGTTCATTTCCCTTAGAAGCACTGATCCATGTGATATTATAGGGACTCACAGAAATTCTACCAGCAAAAGCTTATTTGACCAAGAAATTGAGACAGAACCACTCAATAAAATAGTCCCAAACCCTGATTAGTTTTCCTTTTTCTTTGCCTCCCTAAGATGGGGAGATAGACCTGATTTTGATGTCCCCACAGGGCTTACATCCCTTGCAGGATGATCTT
>WEIT01011795.1:57742-115379 GCA_013389985.1 Dryoscopus gambensis
GTCCCCGCTGCGGGTCCGCCGCTGCGGCGGCCGGCGCCGCTGCCAGTGACCAACTCTGAAAGGACGGCGGGTGAGGGAACAGCTGGGATAAAATTCGCCTTTGCTGCTTTTCACGCTTGGGAGGCGTCTGAAGGTAGCGCTTCGCTACGGTCCTATACGGGGATTGATCACTGTGTCTGAGAACCTTAGTGTTTTTGGGGTAGCTTTTTAAGACATACGTGACACGAGCTCTTCAGTGAAGAAGCTGCTGGAGCCGAGGGCAGTTGTTTCTTGCCTCCTGCCCCGAGCGAGGTCCGAGGGATTGGTAAGGTCCCACCGGGACCCAGCTTGTGCAGCTGCCCCGTCACTCAGGTGGTTTGGAAGCCATGGGGATGTAGGTCCTTCCTACAGCTTGCCCCGTTATTCAAACTGACCATCACGGTCTGCATGTAATGCAGATTGCTCTTCTACCGTGATACCGAAGCTGCTTGACATGCAGGGAAACAGAAGGAAGGAAAAAAGGAGGCAGTCCTAGGAACTGGACTAAATGGAAGCACGTACTATGCTCCCTTTTCTCAGTGGGTGCATGTCAGTGACACACGTGCCAAAATAGCCGCTGTGCCCAGTGTGTATGTTAATAGACACACCCATGGCCTGCTGTTATCAAAGTTAGTTTCAGGTTTTCCAAGGCATCTCTTCCTACAGCCCTCAGTCGAGCAGTGTAACCCTCACACCACCCTTGGCATCTCAGGCAGGCTAATAGAGTTGTTAGATTTTAATGGCAGTAGGGCTTCTGTAGTTATTAAAGTGCAACTTCATTATTTTTGCTGTGTTTTAACAAGTTCTGTGACCAGGAAAAGCAGCAGAGGTATTTTGGCACGGCACTGACAGTGATTTAGTTCTCCTTTTTAATTTGGTTTGAGGCAGGTTTTTCTCTCTTGCTGTCTTGGTTTTCTGTCTTCATTTTTTTTGCTATGGTAATCTTTCTGGCTTCCAGCACCGTGGAAAAACTTTCTTCATTTCAAAATGTAATGAAGGCTGTTCAGTTCATGGGCTTTCATACTGGATGATCCAAGATTTATTGTTATTTAACCATCTATTACAAGAACCACCCCTGAAGTGGTGAACTCTTGCAGAAAAATTACTTGCTTATTAGAAAATTATTCATGTCCATCCTGAACAAGGCAGTTTTCTTTCAGCAGCATCTATCTTGGAGCGTGAATGCCCATAGCAAGCAGGAAAATGTGTCTGTAAAGTATTTTAGCGGCGTGGGGAGCCCCGGGGTAGCTGTCAGTGTTTCCATTCTCTAAACAATTTTAATGCCATTAGTGAGTGTGATTATGTACAAACCGCTTCTAGGGGGTTCCTAGGCTGGATGTCAGAGCAGGGCTTTGTGCTGAGTCAAAGGGTGGATTGAGTTTATGACACAGTTTAAATAGAAACAGAAGAGCAGAGCTACAGTAGAGCAGCACATCGTAATTCATTCAGTACCGCTCTGTGATAGCCGTGCAGGGAAGTGCTCACTCCTTACTAGTTGGTTCGATTTGAAAACACCTCTGAGGGTCACCCGTGAGTAAATAGCTGAGGACAGAGAGTTTTAACCCTGGGGGTTTTTGCAGCTTTTTGGTTTTGTTTCAAATGAAAAGGAAAAGAGAAAGTAAAAGGAAAGAAGACCCTTACTGGAAAGTCTCTGTTTAAATGTAGCCTGCTTTTTCAATTCCTCCATTTTTAAGAGGAAGGATCTACACAAAAGGAGGTACTATGCACTAATTTGCATCGTGTTATAAATAATACATATTTATTCTATTTATTGCTGCCCAGATCTGATTTAGTACCAGTTATGTCTCCAGATAGGAAGTAACTATGAAGACTTCAGTAAATGCCTGGGTTTGTGAGCACCATTTAGCTTCTACAGTCAGGTATAAACTCACAACTGTATTTTATTGTCAGGTTTAAATCACATTTTAAATAATAGAAAACTTCTGTAACTGATGAAAAGGCTTTTTTTATCCCCTAAAGCTGCAATGTGATCACAGCACAGAAGCAGCAGGGGAGGGGGCTTCGGAAGGCTTGCTCAGAGACGTAAAGTGGAGTAAGTACCACTTTACGCAGCACAGACACAAATACCACCTTCTGAAGCCTTTTTCCTGGGACCAGCTCGAGTCCCATCTCCTGTCTGGTTCTCTTCTTAGGGCGGCTGCCCTCTGCTGTCTAAAGCTGCCCTTCCACGTGCTGGCGATGCTGTGGTGGTGATGGTGGGGAGATAAAGGAGAGTAGGTTGCAGGGAGAGGTAATCTCTTTTCTCAGGCCAGATGATAATCTCGGAGGAAGCGGAGGAGCTGTTGGGCACACAATCCCTTCATAGGGTCGCCATGCTGACAGGCATGAGGGAATCTGGTTGCTTGTGCAAATAACAACTGACGAGACGCTTCTAATTTTCCCCTGCCAGCTAAATAAAGCAGCCTAAGGCCAGCAGAGGCTCAGGTAGCATGAATGGGTTTTAGCTCCAAGAAGTGGCACGAGTGGTGCAATTCAGAGAGATTCTGTGTGTCAGGAAAGCTTCAAATGTAATATGTGGGAATAATTTTGGCATGAAGTAGATGAGTGCAGACATGCTCTTAATGATGGAATTGGTCTGATGCACAGTGTAACCACGATTTAGTCTGTTCTCAGCTTCTAACTGTGAAACCAGTAAGCACTGCTGCATGCAGCCCTCACTGACACAAGCAGCACAGCTAACAGTTGACTTTTGCCAGTGTATATTGTCTTTGTGGGGATGGAGTGGTATCACTTGGCCCTGTTACCTTCTTTCTCTTTGTCTTCCTAGTCACTGTTATGTAACAATATATTTGATAATTCAGCAGGTGTTCTCTGTGCCATCCTTGCACCAATGTGAAACTCTCTCATTTCATAGCTTGCAAAATGCAGCCTCATCCAATATTAAAATTTGCTGTGGAAGGAGTCAGAGGAGCTGGTGGTTTTCTTTGGATACCAAGTATTTTCCAATTTTGGGACATCCAAAATGAGCAATTCTGATTAATGTTTAAAATGGCTTGTATTTGCCAGCATGAGTCATCTGCTAGGTATAAAGCATCACATTCAGTAGAGCCTAACCTAGAAAAAGGTATGTTCTTTTAAAGATGTCCTGTTTGTTAATGAAAAAATTGCCAACAGAATGTGTGGTCCCTTCTGGAAGAGTCAGTACATGCCTCTGTGTGTATCAGTAGCATCAGTTGTGTTCATCTATGTCTGTTTTTTGGACTTAAAGTTTTTTGATCTCCTGTGTGAGTCAGTTGATATTTTAAACATTTTGTGCTTTAATGATAGCCTCTATTCCTGAAGAGGATGGTACCAAAAATCTAGACCTAGTATTTGAGTTGAACACCACTGGACTTCAGCAGCCTGTAGCTTTCAAAGTCTTTTTTGGTGCAACTTAGGGGTGGAGTATTCCTACAAAAAGCATTGGAGAGAAGGATTTTTCTTTTTTTATTCTTAGATAGCTGTGGTCATTTCCTGTGTGATTTGCTTCGGTTTACTCGTTTGAGACATTTCAGGAATGATCTTGCAGTTGTGATCAGTGTAACCTCAGCAGGGTTTTAAATATGTGTAAGCTCAACATAATTGTGAACTTTTGTTTGAATAATCTTTGTGTGAGGAAGATCCTGTTTGCCTTCTTGCCCAGGGCACGGTGCCTCCTGCAGTGATTCAGCTGTATGGCTAATTTTCAAATAAACTGAAGTTACACATTTTTTTGATGCAGGACTAGTGCACGCTGTTCTCTGCAGTCTCAGGCACTCTGCCTGCGGTTCATAAACACATTTACAGTCGCATTTGCCTCCCTGTGCTCAGAGGGGGTTGGTTTGCATTTCTAATTAATTGAGTTTGTAAAGCAATAAGCCAGTGTGTTAACTGAAAATTCCCTCAAGAATTGTAATCTTCCTTCATTAGCTGCCTGTGTGTAATCATATCACCCTTTCTCATGTAAGCCTCGGGGAGAGCCAATGCCACGTGAAGCAGAACCTTTGTCTGGTGTGAGTTGCAAGGGGAAGCGAGTCTCCCCTGTGGTCATGTTCTGCAACCCAGCCCCTGTCAGGTCACCTTCTTTGTCCCCCCACCTGTCCCTACCATCAGCCTGATGTCTCTGGCTGAGACAGCAAATGGTGTGAAGAGATTTAAGGACATCTCTCAGCAGTCAGAGAGTAGGGGGGAGCTTTCAGAAAGCGTTCTAATCTAGCTGAAGACAGGCACGTTTACTCTTTGCAGGAGCTCTGGTTTCTAAATGAATGAATTTCAACAGAATCTGAATTTTCTTTAAGCCGTGTGAAGACAAGTACTCTAACTTCCCACTGACGTCAGCTGGGAGTTGGTGGCTCAGCACACCTAAGGGTTAAATGTCCTGTATTTCAGTGTTAACCTGGGACACTTGTTTCAAGACACAGGCGAGGGCATTAGTTTGACACTGAGAAATCTGAGCTACCTAACGTAACTCCATTCAAATCATTTGACCTTTATTATATTTATACTTGGTTAGCAAGCCATTACTTAGAAAGGTGCAACAAGTTTGGGTGAATAACTGTACTTGCTTTTGCTTTCCACAGACCGGCATTCAGAATGGCAGCCTTGTCCACTTTAATCCTCCTTTTGTGTGCTGCTAAAGATGTGATGCCTTCCAGTCCTCACTGGAAGCCAACTTGGCCGTCTTACAGAGTTCCCGTTATCCTGCCACAGTCTACCCTGAACTTGGACAAACCACAGTTTGATGCTGAAGCCAGACTGGAAGTGGTATCTCCATGTGGCCCAGCATGCCACAAAAGTTCTCCGCTGCCAACTTATGAAGAGGTGAAGAACTACCTGTCCTACGAAACCTTGTACGCTAATGGTAGCCTCACTGAAACTGAAGTGGGCATATATATTCTGAGCAACGGCGGCGATGGGGCTCGAGGCAGATCTCGAACTAAGAGGCAGATCTATGGCTATGACAGCAGGTTCAGCATTTTTGGGAAAGACTTCTTGTTGAATTACCCATTCTCCACATCGGTGAAGCTCTCTACAGGTTGCACAGGGACGCTGGTGGCTGAAAAGCATGTTCTTACTGCCGCTCATTGTATCCATGATGGAAAGAGCTATGTCAAAGGAGCTCAGAAACTGCGGGTGGGGTTCCTAAAGCCCAAACATAAAGATGGCAGCAAAGGGTCCAATATCACCAACTCAGCAATGCCTGAGAAAATGAAATTCCAGTGGATCCGAGTGAAACGGACACATGTCCCCAAAGGATGGATCAAAGGCAATGCCAATGACATTGGCATGGATTATGACTATGCCCTGCTGGAGCTGAAGAAGCCACACAAAAGAAAGTTTATGAAGATAGGTGTGAGTCCACCAGCAAGACACTTGCCTGGAGGGAGGATTCACTTCTCTGGCTATGACAATGACCGTCCGGGAAACCTGGTTTACCGTTTCTGTGATGTCAAAGATGAAACGTACGACCTGTTGTACCAGCAGTGCGATGCCCAGCCGGGTGCCAGTGGATCTGGGGTGTATGTGAGGATGTGGAAGAGGCAGAATCACAAATGGGAGCGTAAGATTATTGGTATATTTTCAGGCCATCAGTGGGTGGACATGAATGGCACCCCACAGGATTTCAATGTAGCTGTTCGCATTACACCCCTCAAATACGCACAGATCTGTTACTGGATCAAAGGCAACTACCTTGACTGCAGGGAAGGATAAAGACAGTGAAACTCCTTGAAAGCACTTAATGACTGGTTTTAGTTACTCATCTGAGGAAAGGCTAGACTTGTGCTGCAAATGCATGTGATCATGTAACATCGGGAGGTGATACGTAGCTTTTCAAGCCAACCACCTTGTTCTTAGGACAGGGACTGTGTGGTGCTATCATTACAGCCTGAAACTGGGGAGAAAGGAACGTCTGCTGGGTGGGGAAGGAGCAGGTGAACTTGCTGAATTTGCAGCTGAGCAACTGAAGATTAATTAGGGGCGGATCAGTAAACAGTATGAAAACAGAACCGTCTCCAAAGAATCTTGTAAAAGGGACGCTGTTGACTATCTCATGCCTACAATGTTTGTTTTAATAAATCCTAGGATTAGTAGAAATGCTTTGATCTGAACTTTTAAAAGAAAATATTTCTATGCTGTTGGGGGCTGAAGAGGGGCATTTAATGGTGTTTGCAACCCAAACATAACAGCTTTGTGTTCCTGCATGAGAAAAGGGAGTGTGAAAAGGGCAAGGCATGCGCCGTGGGAGATGAATGCCACACAAATAGCGTGAAGGGTAAATAACCACATAACACTTCTAACTTCCTTTCAGCGTGAGTGATTTGAGACTTTATTAGTAACATAGTTTAGAAAAATGCTTTTTGAGCAAACAGACCTTGATGTTGCAAGGATTTGACTGTGAAGATGATGTTAGTCGTATGATCAGTGCCATTACATCCTGCTTTGGGAAACACAGATTGCACATGGGATTAAATCTTTATAGGAGCTGGGACCTATGAGGGAGCAGGATCCCTATGAATATACTAGAAAGCGTGTGGGGAAAGGGGCTTTTCTGTTTATGACCTACTTAGGTCTTTTAAGGAAAATCTCATGTCAGCAACTCAGATTTTCAGGGGGGGAGCCTGTCTTTGGTCTTGCTGTCTATCTGAGTTGCTGCCTGCAGAGCAGATAAAGGAGAGAGCAGGACAAGGGTTCTACTGATATTTTCCCCCTATTTGTTGAAGATCCTTGCTGTTCTACCTAATAATACACCACGTAGAGGGACCCTAGACTTATAAGTGTCTCTCAGCCATATCCCTTTGACAGTGTAATTTGGGCATCTTGACAAATGTTTTGTGTGGTTTTGGGGTAGGAGTCCTCCTCCCCACCTAACTGTTGAGTTACAAATAATTCTTGACAAATGCACAGTTCAGTAATTCTGCAGCTGGAATAGAACCACTTTATAGGATGCAGCCTAAGTTTGCTGTGAAGTGATCCTCTGCTGTCTCTTACAGATAACAGTGACTTATATTTTTACTATAGAAGAATTAGAGTTTAAAACAAGAACTGTCTTTTTTAGGTAAAAACAGTGCAGCCGAATACTGTAGCTCAGCAAACAGCATTGGGAAGTCAACATGGTCTGTACAAACAGCCTTTCTCAGATGGATTGTGCCACTGTATTTCAGTAACATGGTTAAGGACATGATGCCATGCCAAGATTATTTTTTTATGTAGGAGGATGGACACTGGCTCTGGTTCCGGTTTGTCTTCCATCCATCTCTCACTGTCTCCTGAAGCTTCCCAAGTTTCCCATGGTGCTTGGTGTTGTGGGGCAAATGCAAGTCCCTGGTGAGAAATATCAAAGCTGGGAAGGAATGAATCCAAGCAGAGCTTCCCTATGCTCTACCAATACAAGGAAAATGGTAATTCAGCTAAGCCTTTTTTACACTCTACTAATTACTACGGCATTTGTAAACATATGCCTGATGGTGCTTTATCTTTGTGGTGGCTTTGGCTCTAGTTCTGACAAACATTTTCGCTGGAGCTGCCTATGATTATTATTTTTATAGAAGCAGTGTACAAAAATGTGGACTGTCATGTGGGTTTTTGGTGCACTCAGATACAAGCAGTTACTAATGCTTTGAAATATGAATAATCACCGTATGTATCTGATGGTCTTTTTCTGACTTTTTATTTTAATTTCCTTTACTCTGTGGCTGTTATCTGGAGCACTTTTGTTTGAATGTATCACAGTGAATAAAGAAAAGTTACGGAATTTCAATGCAGACATTCTTGTATTTGTGCTGTATTGGGTTGCACTTTCAGTCTCTTTTCAGCTACTTATTTGTAAAGACATTCAGATACAGATTTATTAAAATCCTTGGTGCTGTTTATTTTCCTTCAATTTTCTTCTTCTCCTACCTGTTAGAGGTTTTTGTTTTGGCGTATTGTTTTTGGTTTTCTCAGTGGGCTTAATTACTTTATACATTTAGATGCTAATAATCAATCTTAGCTTTTGCATGACTCTTGCAGTTCCAAAGCCAGTCATGAGCTCTGATTAGTTAGGGCTGAAAATAACCTATTAGACTGAAGAGCCACATTGTTTTTATGAACTTTAGGGTAAATAAACTATGGAGGAATGTGAACCAGTCAGTATAAGGTCATAATTGAGGTCAGTCCATCTTCTTTTTCTTTTAGTTGATACAGTATGAAAAAAGTTCCTTTGAGGCCAACAGTGAGACCCACAGTTTTTAGAGAAACAGTGCATGCGGAAAGTTTTTCATTTTGAAACTGCTGCCTGTACAACTTTCCTGACCTCTCAGTGTGCACACTATGTCATGTGGGCTTGAGAATATCTGTCCTGATTTACTGGACATATTTCCCATCCACTGATCCTGTGTTCTCAACTGCTTTGTCAAAGTGTAGGCTAAGAACTTTTCATAGAATCACAGAACCATTTAGGCTGGAAAAGATCTTTAAGATCATCAAGACCAACTGTAAACCAAACACTGCCAGGTCCACCACTAAGCCATGTCCTTAAGTGCCACATTTTTATGTCTTTTAAAAACCTCAAGGGATGGTGACTCCACTGCTTCCCTGGGCAGCCTGTTCCAGTGCTTGACAACCCTTTTGATGGAGAAAGTTTTCCTAATATTTAGTCTAAACCTCTGCTGGCACAACTTGAGGCCAATTTCTTCTAGAGTAATGTGAGCAAGGTGGAGATTTTTGGTTGTTTAGGTTTGGTTTTTTTCCCCTAAGACTAGGCTGCAAGTTCAGTGTAATCAGGAGTGGGAGAGTCTCTTTCCACTGTACAGCCTGTGCAAACATTCCAGTTTTGGAAAGAAAAGGAAATTTCAGATAACATGGGCAGAACTGCGGTGCTGAAGTTCAGCACTGTTTCACCTGTGCCCACCAGGGCTGGTGGTAATTTTGCCAGTGTAATCCTTGGCAGCAAGGTTTGGCATGCTAGGCAGGTTTGGAAATTGCATCCTGAGGGTATTTGCTTTGATGCTGCAAAGAGAGCTCCTTTAAAACCAGAACTTTAAACTGGAGAAAGATAGCTGTGCAGCCAAAATAAGGCTGATCAAGAAAACACAAGTAACTAAATTATATACAAGCACGGCACTTGAAATTTTGTTGTCTGGCCAATGACTGCCTATGACCTGCAGAACTGAATGAAGTGCCTCATTATTCTTGTATTTGAAGGCAAGACAGTTGATGGGTATAGAGGGGCTATTTTGACTGTGATTGAAAAGGATTAAAATCTGCTCCTGCATCTGTAAGAAGCTGACATATGAAAAATTTTACTTAATTTGCTATAAATCCCTTGGAGAACCGTGCTGGAGATGGAAAGTGAGGTGTCGAGGAAACACAGACCCTGCTGAGCTGTTCCCCAGCACACACTGCACTTAGTCTACTGAAGACTGCACAATATCATCAAGTTTCCTTCTCAGAGAAAAAGTATTTTCCTTGCATCTGTAATTGTTTTCCAACTGAATTCCCAGGCTGCCTGTTTAGAGGGCAGCCCTCATCTTAAAGTTGCATGCTGAACCCCAAGCAAGTATAATACATGCTTGAAATTCTTTTCCATGTTTCCACTTAATCTGCCATTTGTTAGCAGGTTTTGGTAGTGTGCCAACTCAATATGCACAGGCCTTGAGAAGAGAAGCTTTCAATGAGTGCATAAAGTATGTTGGGTGGGTAAAAACTTCTTTGCTTTTCTGGAGGAAAAAGGAAGCGTGGATGAAGAGCAGCAGAGAGTGAAAGGGCAGTATGATTTGTATCACAGAGGGAGGTTTCCTAGAGGATCAGTTTAGTGGATGTGCATATGTGTAGGGTTTTTATAAGTAATACTGTTAGTTTCCATTCCTAGTTCTACCGGGAGGAGAATAAGACCTTAGGAGCCGAAGTAAATTAAGTCTCTTCAAATGAGCATGTTAATGCCAGCTCTGAAGCCATTGTGCAGCACGGATGAGAAGTTTAGGCTGTAACTTGTCTAGTAGATACCCAAGAGAAGAGTGACAGTGACATAAGCACTAGGAACCTGATCTCCTCCTCCCAGAAGATGCTTTTTGCTGTCTTACATGGTGACTATTAGGTTGCACGTGCTTTGTGCCTGCCGGCAAAGGGAGTGTGGTCTTTTATAGGTAAATGATTATACAAGGGAACAGAAACACCTGAACATGCTCCAGACACTATTATCAACACTGGCTATTCCCAGTATAAAATTATCAGTGATGTTTTGGGGGTGCATTGATTTTTTAACTAAATGGGCATAGGTTGAGCCATGAAGCAGGCTTATACTGGTTTTTTTATCTTAAGATCTCTAACAGTAATTAAGTGCTTGTGGCTCAAGGGGGGAATGGTGAATGTTCCTCTGCAAAATTTTTATGGACAGTGTTTATTCTTTTTTTGCAATAAATTCCATTTATAAGATTTGTGCATAAGCAGAGATCTACAAGAAGTTAAATGCTTCTATTAGTTCACCAAGCAAATAATCATGATATAAAATAGTCCATTTAAATAGCACATGTAATATGTAATATCTGAGACATTTTTTAATGACATTTGCTCGTTTGCACTCATTTCAGTTTTGGAAATCACCATTTATGCTGATTTGGTGAGGAGAGCATATTTTTCTAGCAAGCCTGACCAACTCAAATACAAAAAGCATGTACAAGAAGTACTGACTTGTGATAAGAGCATGAAGATTGTTAGATCACATTGGAGTGACAACAGTAATACGGCATAGTAATTTTTTTTCAACTTTTCCTAAACAACTTCCTACAACAGTTTTATGCCACATTATCTTAGATTTGGTGGTTTTCCGCAGGTTGCACACATGAAGAAGTTAATGTAAGGATGATTTAGGTCCTGGTTGACATAAAGTTGAACATGAGTCAGCAGTGGCCTGGCAGCCAGGAGGGCCGAGCGTGTCCTGGGGTGCATCAGGCACAGCATCGCCAGCCGGGCAAGGGAGGGGATTGTCCCGCTCTGCTCTGCAGTGAGGCGGCCTCACCTCAAGTGCTGGGGGCAGTTTTGGGTGTCACAATAGAAGAAAGGCATGAAACTATTAGAAAGCACCAAAGGAGGGCAACAAAGATGGTGAGGGGCCTTGAGGAGAAGCCACATGAGGAGTAGCTGAGGGCACTTGATCTGTTCAGCCTGCAGAAGAGGAGACTGAGGGGAGACCTCACTGCAGTCTGCAATTTTCTCAGGAGGGGAATGGGAGGAGCAGGCACTGATCTCTCTGGTGACCAGTGACAGTACCTGAGGGAATCGCCTGGAGTTATGTCAGGGGAGGTTTACGTTGGATATCAGGAAAAGGTTCTTCGCCCAGAGGGTGGTTGGGCACTGGAACAGGCTCCCCAGGGAAGTGGTCACAGCACCAAGCCTGACAGAGTTCAAGGAGTGTTTGGACAATGCTGTCAGGCACGTGATGTGACCCTTGGGGTGTCCTGGTGCAGGGCCACGAATTGGACTCAATGATCCTGATGGGTCCCTTCCAACTCAGCATATTCTATGATTCTGTGATTGTTTCACATCCCTTTACCTTTGAAGCCAGATGAATTTACTGCTATGGACAGGACAGAAAAGCAGAAAAATGTTCACATTTGCAGAAGTTTGGTAAAAGGTTGTCTAACATAAAGACCTGCTTCTGAGCTGAAGTTGAGGAAGGGCAAAGCGAATTGGGATTGTTCAGCCTGGAAAAGAGAAGGCTTTCGGTTGACCTTATTGTGGCCTCCCAGTATCTGAAGGGAGCCTCGAAGAAGGGTGCAGAGAGACTGCAAGAGCATGTGGTGACAGGACAAGGGGGAATGGCTTCATAGTGAAAGAGAATGGGTTTAGATTAGGTATTAGGAAAAGAATCTTCACTGTGAGGGTGGTGAGAAACTGGAATGGGTAGCCCGAAGAAGCTGTGGATGCCTCATCCTTGGAAGTGTTCAAAGGTTGGGTGGAGCTCTGAGAAATGTGGGCTAGTGGAAGGTGTCCCTGCCCATGATGGAGGGTGGGAACCAGATGGTCTTTAAATCCCTTCCAACTCAAACCATGCTATGATTCTATATTTGTCATCATAAAGAATGGGGTAGGTTTAAATGGGGTAGTTTAGATGTGTTTAAATCTGAGCTAGCTAGAAAAAGGGTTTATTTTAGCTGTTTTCCCAGATTTTCTATCCTTTTTCTGTTCCTGCCCATCCTTGGAATTTTTTAAAATTTATTTATTTAATTTATTTAAATTTCCTGTGATGGAAAAGAATGGACATCCTTAAACATGAGGGGATCAGGTGCACTTAAGAAAACCTATTCAATCTTCATGTTTGTGCTTTCCTGCTGCAAAGAGGGAGCCTATCCAACAGCTTGGCTCTTCCAACTTTTCTGGGACAGGCAGGTCACACTTGCTTTGGTCTTGGCCAAAAATTTGCACCTGGATCAAAGAACCCTTTCTGATAAAAACTAGTTTGAAATCAGGCTGTTTCAAGAAAATCTTTTCTATTAACAGTAGTTCATAGAAACCAAACCTATTTTTCTAATGAATTTCCAATCATACCAGGCTTCAGGTAATTTTTCCTGCTGTGTTCTTGTGCCCATGGGAATGAGGATGACATGCCTGCTTGGAAGATGATATTATGTCTTATCAACAGCATTCAACAAAATTATCCTGTCCAAAACTAATATTTTTCCTGAATTAATTGCAGTTTTTTGCACTCTGAATGGAGGATACAGGGGCTGGTTTCGTTGTTGGTGGGACAAGGAGTACATGAGAAAATCACCACTGCAGTGAAGGATCAGCCGACTGTGGGACTGGAGCCCACAGAAACAGGTGGAGCCACAGGGGTTTTCTGGCCTCTGCCATCTCACAAAGGCTTCACTCAGCAAAGAAGCGTGGGGTGGAAGAAAATGTCACACTGGGCTTCATCCCGCACCCACCAAGTCTGCTATTGTGTTGGGTGGGAGCAGGATTCGTGCGCAAAGGGATCTGCCACATGGCTTAAATGTCACCAGTCGTGTGGGAGCACTTCTCTCCAGCTAGCCCTTCTGAGGGATCATTGTGGGCAATGAAAGGGCAGGAAAGACTTTTCCAGAGAGTGTGGGTGGCAGAAAAGCAACCCTTCATGCTGGGAACACATCAGATGTGTGAAAAACTCTGAAATGTCTTTTCCCTGCACTAAAGAGCTAGGCTGAGTGACCTCTGCAGGTGGAAGGAGGGCAGCTGAGCTCAGCAGGACCACTCCCCGTGCCCAGAGGTGTCTCTAGCAACAGCTGACAGGATAGGGATTGCCACACTTTCACCTTTATGGATGAACGACCCAATACCTGCCATCTGCTTCTGGTGGGAAGTAATTATTTAACAGGAAGAATAATAAAACTTGAGAGAATAACCTGAGAGAAACTGAGATGTGTTAGGTCCATTGTTCCAATAAATAAGCTGTTCACAAACAGGTACCCAGAGATACTGTTATTTTTTCTAATTACCTGTGGCCACTGTTGTTGTTGCCAGCACTAAGAACCTTAACTGCATGGGCTGGACTCAAGCATGTACTGTGGAGACAACCGTTTTAGAAATTCCCATTTCCCAGGCTTCACCATAAAAACAGACTTTGTGTCTCCTTGATTCCACCAGACCTCACTCAGGAAACACAATCCCCTTTTAAGTACATGATCTTAAGCTTTGTCTAATGAAATGTCTTTAGGGTATTTCTCAGTAATCGACTCCCTGAGTTCTTCCTTTGAGACATTCTGCTGCTCTTCCCAGCTTTGTGTCATCAGCAAATTTCCTTAATGTGCTCCTTCTTCTTGTGCAAGTGTTGCTGGTGAATATATTTAGTTCAGACCGGCTAAGAGTGATGCTTGAGAAGCTGTGCTTGTAACCTCTGTCTACCCTGACGTTTCCCCTTTCGGCACCTTTTGTCTCTGGTTCAGCCAGAATCTTTTGTTAATAATTCCCTATATGGCACCATTTTAATTGCTTTGCTGAAATCTAGTTAGATGAGGTCCACCAAAAGCAATTATTATAAATTAAATTATTGCTTGAACAATGCTAAGAATCTGCAACAAATTATGTGCAATATATTTGGCCTATTTCATCATGCTCACTTTAATCTTCACGAGAAAGATATCACAGGAACTAAGATTACAGTTTTGGGGCATAGATTTAGTGTAATGTTATCAAAATAGCTGGAGGTCATATGGGACAAAATTTCAAAATTATCTAGGTTTCAAGCCTAGGAAAAAGTTATACACATTCATTTTTCTTAAACTCTAATCCAGAACATGAACACTGTATTGGTTCTCTTTCTTCATAGACCTGATTGTTTAAAAAACCACACATAAAGCCTAAGGACACAAAAGGGATTTTTTTATTCCATTGATGCCTTATTTGCATTGTTACTGATCTGAGCAGATGCAAGATCTTTAGCATCATCGTGATGATAAAACAGCTCATTCTTTTGATGTCAGATAAAACACACTTTTCATGTGATTACGAAGCCAAGAATCATAAAATCTGTTGTCGTGATATCTTCCCCTACAGTTAAAAGGGCTGTGAGACATCTGGAAATGGAAGAATCTCTTCCTTTGCTTCCATAAAAAAATAGTGTTGCCTTCTTTTTCCTGTCAGTTTTGATTCTTGCAATCTGGAATTATTACAAAAACGCTTGTGAAGTCAGTTTATGGAAGGCTTTAGTAGAAATCCTCAGTTTGGGGTATGAAATATTTTGTTTATTTGAGTGGAAGAGCTGAATCAGGAATCAAAGTCAGGATTATCATCGGCCCTGTGTTACACAATCCCTTACTGTTTCAGAGCTGCTGCTGATGAGAGGGTCAGGGTTCCCTGCATCACCACTTTGCCTCTGCCACAGCCTCAGAGGGTTCTCCAGGACACAGGGGTGATCCGGCATGAGCCAGAGGCTGCCAGGATCCTTGTTTACCCCACAACAGGGCCGTGGGAGCAGCCTGGGTAGTCCTGGCTTCTTGGCCCAGAGCTGGGATTTGTGTTTTCCACACCATCACAGTGCAACAGCCAGAGTCACGTACCCATCTGAAAAAATCCTGTTTGATAACTCTTAGGTTTGACTAAGGTACTCCGATGGCAAATATTTGGTTTGGGATTTGTTTTGCTCATGTCTGTTTTCAGCTGCTCCCAAATTCCCATAATAATGCTTTTTCTTGTGATACAGTAAGAATTGCAGCGTAGGACTTACGTGCAGGGAGACTCCTTGTTATGTTGATACCAAGCACTGGCACCTTCACTTAGTCACTTGCATTCAAATGCATTATTTTTTCCAGGAATCCTGTTGCTGGTGGACAAGCCACAGGAAACCATATGCCCAGCAACACACGCTTGCTTCTATGAAAGATCTGTAATTTGAAGGTGAAATGGGAACAGGCTGCCGGAATTAATGAACTATTTCACATGATCCCTCTGAACTGATTCATATGGTGGCTTCAGGTCTCACAACCTTTCACAGGAGACCAAGCACCATTGCTACTATAGTTTTTAATTAAGATGGAATTCAAAGTCTGCAAATTCTGAGTTTTGCACATATTTTTGCTGCTTAGTGCATGGCAGGACATGATATATTACAAGGCATGTCGAAGAGAAAGCATGGCTCACTTTGATCTTGGGGGTTCTTGCATGACTTGCCACTGAAGGTTTACATTTGCTCATCATACACTCTATGCAGTTTGTTTGGCTTTCAGTAGAAATGACAGGCAGAATTAATAACAGGTCTAATATCTCATCAGGAGATGCATTCCAAAAATTTCTATCTACACAGTGAGTGTTTGAAAGCCTATATGGGATCCTTGTCAATAAAATTCTTCTGCTTCACTCAAAGAGGGACTTTTCATTAGTCTGGGGAAATGCTTTCCTCATTACAATGCCTTACTTTCATGAATCCAGAAGGGTATTGAAGGTAACTGATAATTTCTAAAGAATAAGCCTTTCACACTACTACAGCCCATGCTTGCCTTTTGTTTCTTAAAAAAATATTGAAAGAATATTCTTTGTAGCAAAGGATGAAGCATGTTACAATGCTCTGGGACACACTAGAGAAAGCACATGGGAGCATTCAATTAAGAAGATTTATCAATGTACATGAAACTTGACTTAAAGCTGCATGGGCCAAGAGAATGCTCACATTTCTGAACTTTGGAGGAGTTCAGAGACTGCAAACTTGGACTGTTCTGCGGGGATCTATCTGGTACCCACACTGTCAGCAGCACACACGGAGCACTGTTTTACACACACACAGACACTCCATCACTTGAGCAGAAACTGCATCACTAGATGGCTGAGCATTTTGAGGAGGGGCCAGCTATGTGACCAGAGACAGGAGTTATCTTTGTCCTTATACTTCTCAGACACTTCCTGACAACAAAGGAATGGTAAAACTTAGGACTCTCAGATTCCAATCTCTGCCCTAATGAACAGAAATTCCTCTGCATATTTTCTGCCAAGTTTTATCTTGTCTGCTGCACTCTCCATTCTTCCTCATCACTACCATCTGGTGCTGGAGACATTCCACTTTGTGTTGTCTAAACTGGTTATCAGAGAGTTAATGAGTACCTGGATAATACAGAAGGGAGACATGCTTTGTCCTTCCCGCACATCCTGTTAGTCAGTGGGATTTCCCCCTCTCCTTGGCTTTATTTGTGATGCAGTAAAAATAGAGCAGGAGTTCCATGCAGTATTGTGAGCAGGGTTTGCTTTTAATCAAGCTATGTGGTCTTTTTACAAAATCAGTGACAAAGCTGCTATTAAATACCTTTGAAGTCCTTCATAGCCTCCAACCTCAAATGCTTCGGCAAAACAGATCCATTAAAGCTTTTAGCTAAAAGATAAAGAAGGTGAGTAATAGGAGCTTGGAAACAAAGCTGGCTCTGTTTCCTCTGGAGTGTTGAACAACTCTTCAAATACCAATGGGCATGAGCAAGCCCAGCCTGGGAAGGAAGATAAGAACATGTTTGGATGCCATCCATTCTCAAGATGAGAGCAACATTCTCACAAACAAAATCATAGTTTTGTGTCAAACACAGTGTCAAGGCCAAGACTGTATGTCAAAAATGGAATTATCCACCAGCTGCTGTGTGGTCTGAGCAGCAGCAAGTTGAAAATGACCCTGATCTCCTAAACTGCATGGGATTTATGTCTTATGGGATCCAGCTTGTATCCACAAGGTGATAGGTGAGATTCAACCCTTTCTCTTTACTGGCAACTGTCCAAATACCAAGAGCTTTTTATAGTAAGGTCAAAGTCAAGAGGTATCTATAAAAGGGCTAGATCAGGAGGCAGGTGAGAACTGGACTCTGCCTGGAGACAGTCTGTCTACCATGGGGAGGAGCTCTTCTATAAATCAGTAAGAGTCCAATCAGCCAGAAGAAACCAAAACATTAGAGATTAAAATCATGAGGCCATGGTTCACAGGTTTGCTGTGAATGTGCCACACCAGAACCCTTCTCCACCCCAGCACTATTTCAGCGGGAAATACTCCTCCCCTGCTCATGTGGAACATTAATCAAAGTTATTGCTGGAAGCTCCTTGGAGAAGACAGTGAATGCAAAGCCTTTGTCTTAGGCTTACTCACTAGGCTTCTCAGTCCAGGTCACATCTCCTATTACAGCCAGTTACCTGTTTACTAGCTTTTTCACCTCTTTTTAAGCTCATGCCTTCACCTGGGCTGGTTCCCATCACGAGTGATCTGAGCTGGCTCCTCATCTCCTGACAAAGACAGAAGGGGATGATATCCTGGCCAAACATTCCCTTCTTCAGTCTCCGTGTCACCTCTGTATTGACTAAAAATCTGCATCCTTCACTACCTTCCAAACCAGATTCCCCAAGTCACAGTTTCATATGGGAATTTAGATCCTTCTCAACTTCTCTGTCGCTTCCTCTTCCTAATCCAAAATTTCCAGCTGCTCTGTAATCAAGTCCCTTTTCCTACTCTTATTTTAACATTTCCGTGCTGATTTAAAATGCTTCTTTCTCAGTGCTCCTGAGAGCCTGTGTCACCCAGAGCAGCGCAGATCCCAGCCCTTGGTTCCAGCACCAGCCACTGCTCTTCATCATTGGAAAGGTCAATGTTTGTCCCTGGTGTCTTCAACTGGAGCAGTTGCAGAGGTGTGGTGGATTGGATGCCTTTGCAGTCAGGTTAACAACAGGCCCTGGTTGGCATCATATCACACTCTTGAGGGTGTAAATGATTTTAGCACACAGGATAAAAATGAAAGGTTTGAGCACACGCAGTAGGGACTCTCTTCAAAGATGGGACTTATTTGCACAGGAGAAGCCTCGGTAGAGCAAACACAGGGTTGGGTTTTTTCCTGAACACTTAGCAGTTGCTCAGATTTGGGCAGACTTTTAGAAAACTGTTAAGAAGTGATGCATGTTGGGGTTCCTCCGCCTGCCATGTGGCCCTGGGGGAGGGGGAGGCATGCCTTGGGTCACGCTGGTTTCTCTCACGTGCTGTCCTTGTGATACTAATGCACCCAAGTCCTGTTCCCTGAATGGTCCCAGGTGTTTCCCCCGCCCTCTGTGGTTCTGGCTTAACTGGGAAGTTGTCCCACGAGTCGGGGTCTTTGGCTTGGAGTCTCTGCCTGGAGCCTAGCAAGGTGCTAGGCTCAGAATAAACATCTATATGGAAAAACATAGGCAAAGATCATATTTTATTCTTTCCCCAAGGATATAACTGTCTCCAAAAGGTTGCAGAGGAACCCCACTGCAACAGATGCAAACACATTTCTATACCCAAAATGTTGCATTTTTTTTCCTTTTAACCTGTGCAACAATCTCTTTCATCTCCTCATTTCACTACAGGAGTGAGTGAAGTTTCCAAGAATATGTCAGCAGAAGGCTGAACATCAGGAACCTCACCATCTTAGAGCTTGAGTTTGCCAAGGTCTTAGGACCTTTAACAGGATCTTCTAAAAGAAAGGAGCAGGAAATCTCAACAACAGGCAGTCAGTGACATCTGAGACTTGTAGCAGAGGCTGAAAGGAATTACAGAGCAAAAGATTTAAGACAGGAGTTCAAGAGTTCTAGAGCTGCTCAAAGTGTTTTGAAGGCAGTGCCAGGAAAAGCTGCATATGGAGTTGGAAGAGTAGAGAAGAAGGAGTGTGAAGGCAGTAAAAAGGATGTGAAAGATGGACTGGACATCTGTTTGCTCATTATGGGAATTGTGGTTCAGTTCCAGGTAGGAGTGGATGGAAAACCCTCCTCTAATTCCCCAGTGAAGACAAATTTCTCTACTACAAAGGGGGATAAAATCAGCATGGAGGAAAAGAGACATACATGAAGGGAAGAGAAAGGTATAGTGATCTTTTTCCCTTGGAAGTATGATGTTTTAGTTGAGTTTAAAGAGAAATTTACTGAACAAAATTAATACCTGAATTATATCCCTGCAAAAAACCCTATAGGCCATTTTCACCCCATTATGCAGCTTCATCTAACTTAGAGTAAATGATGACAACTCAAACAGCTGTAAAGCTTTCTGACAAGATTCAAATGTAAATATCTGAAGCAAAATAATCAGGACAAATGTGATTTTAGACAGATTTGGTATGTTGCAAATTAGAGACAGAATTAGGATTAAGTTCTAAATGATAGACAAATTAGTTCTGAGCAAGATTTCTAATATAGAGGAAGCACTGAGATTTGATCTTTGGAGGATATTTATGTTCTGTTGAAGAGAAGAACTCAAACCATATTGGCGTATTTGGAAAATTTAGTTGTAACTGAAATAGAAGCCAAAACCAAACCATTTCTCCTTTTATACCAGACCCAGAAGGAAGATAATGCCTGGAATTCAGACCTGGATTTACTTCCCCTGTCTGTGTAACCATGAACAGATTTGGAAGACATTTCAATGTCAAACTCCAATGAAATAAAGAGAATTAGTCGGGGCTTTCGTTTCTCTGGATGCAATTTGGGCTGAGTAAATGCAGATGTCTATGATGTGATAAACACTTCTTCACAGTCAATAGAGAGGAGAAGTCGTTTTGTAGGTCACGATTTGTTTCCGTAAAGTTCATGTTTAAAATAGGTCAGATGAATCACTGAATAATATTGTTTCTGTCTTTTGTCTCTAAAAGGAGCTGAGGGCTCTTAGCTCAGTTGCAGGAGCATGGAACCTTCCTGTTTTGGAAAGGTAGCTGACAGCTAAAACTGTTAAATTTGGAAGGTGCTTAGACACTGGTCTAGCAGCATCAAAGTACTATAGATAGATTTGAAAGGTCAGCCTGGAACACACTTTGTTTCCTCTTCAAATTCAAAGCGATTCGAGTCAGATGTGATCTCCACAACACACTGTTAGGGCTTCTGCCCATTTCTGAGAATTGTTTTGATTTCCTGGGATCCAGTGAAAGCCATTGATGGGAGGGAGGATTGGGAAGTCCTCAAAGGAAAGTGCAAGCCCTAGTCACCAAGCAGACCTGTGATGGGCCCCTGCACAGTCACTCCCTTCCTTTTGCCACTTAACTTGCTGTGCCACAGGCCAAACGCATTTAAAAACTCTAGCGGAATGTGAAGGAAAAGAGGCTCCTGCATCTCTGCTGGCCCTTGTGGCATATCTGGAAGAAAGGTGTTGGCTCACTCAGGTACTTTCTGAGCTGCAGCAAACTGCGCAGAGTTCTTGGTCATGCTTTCCTTTTCCTTACTGCTCCTGCCCCTCTCACCTCCCTCACAGTTTCTCTGGAGCCTCAGGACCTCTTCTCTGGGTTGGGACATTGTCCTTGCCCCCTCTCTACTCCCTTACCATCTGGAGACACTCAGTTCCCTTCAGGCAATGGATGATTTTCCACACAGCTGCTCTGATCACTGAAAATGTGATGTGAACTGGAGCAAGCAGACCAGAGCTGTCTTCACAAGCACATTCAATGATTTTGTCCTCTAAGCAGATTTGTTTTCCACTGCCTTGGCTGATCCTGGTTCCTACCTCAACATGTGCTCTGATGGCAGCTCCCAAGCCTTTTCCCTCTTTAAAGGCATTTACTTCGTTGTTCTGTCCTTTATCCAGTGGTTTGGGGAATTCTAAAAGTTCATAGAATTTATACATTGGGTGAACTGCACAATGTGCCAGCAGGCCTGACAGTGCCTTTGACTCTTACAGCTGCTGAATTTTTTTTGGTGTTTTTTTTTCTTCAACACAAGCCTTACAAGAGTATTATAAGTCTCTCCTGCTATCATGTCCTTAGCAGCACTCTAATATCAGAGACAGTAATGGCAAAAAAGATTTATTTTACCATCTTGTTCATCCCTCTGCTATTGCACAATTATTCCCTGGGGAGCACTTTAGACTCTCATCCAAGAAGTTTTTATGTTTAGCTTCAATCTCAAAAGCAGCTCTGCGAGCATGATAGTGCAAGGCTCACTGTCAGCCTTTCAGCCATTTCAAAAATTAGTTTTCCAAAAGTACAAATAAAAGGTTATTTTATTTCCCCTTCCAGGCAGTCAGACCCATAAACCGTTTGAAACATCAAAGCCAAACTGCATTTCTTCTGGCTCTAACTTCATTAGCCAGAAAGCATCTGCAACTGGAAATGAATCTGCAGCTGTGTTGATGGTTTGCAATCCAGAATTAAAAATCACTTCACTTTCTCATAGCTCTGTTAGTAGTCTATAGCAGGCAAGAGGGGAAGGAAAAAAATATTGTAATTAATATGGGTAATAATTTTAGAAGAGTGATCTTTATTGAGTAATGTTTGTATGTATCAGTATTTCAAGGAACTCAATTTTTAAAAGGCTGCTTGACTCCAACAGTTACTTTAGGTAAGATACAAATCATAATTAATTCAGATCAAGTTTGATTAGATGTACTGGCTTCATTAGTGGTAGGAGAGAGCAGGGACAGGTGACCAGCACAGCTTGGTAAGACAGCAGACAGATTTCTTCTCTTGAGCCACCATGGGGTAAGAAACTAGTTTTTCTTGTCTGTGTCTCTGTGACCCTTCTCTGAGGAAATATCATTTACTGGATTCTGGGTTTTGCCTTATAAATGATGCAGGTGATATGAGGCACCTACAGATGCATGGGTAGGCCCCAAATACTCATTTTGTTGAATACAGAGAAAATGAACAGTGCAGGGTCCCGCCCTGTCCTTGGAGTATGAGACATTTTATGGGATAGTCACCCACACTCAGTCACTGGGCTAGCGCGAGGATTAGTTCATGCTTCTTGTATGTATTTTGTATTTTCAAGAGCTTCAGGAGTGTAGTGACAAAGCTCACATGGCCAGAAATAGTAAAAACTACTGCAGATGCAATGTGTTTTTCAGACCCTTAAGACAGATTAACCTAGAGATAAATAAATGCCATGTGGAGGCTTTCCCATTGCTTTGATCAAAGAGCAGGGTTTTTTATTGCTTAATTAAAACCCACAGGTCTGTTATTCCCCTCATCCACCCATCATCACACACAGTTCAGCTGAAAAGGCACTGAGCCTGGAAGGCCAGATTTCCCACTTTCCATCACTTGCACCCAGAGCTTGCTGCTGTGCGGTTGGCTTCGCTCGGAGGGTTTTAAACTGGGAAAGTCCCTTATTACGGCTCAGCTTCTGGAGCAGGGTTGGCATGATGAGGAATGGCAGGGTTGAGAATTTGTACCAAGGTTGGAAGCATTAATTTCCATGGTGGGATTGCACAGAGAGGTTCACAATCCTGTGGTCTTGTTTGCTGCCAGGCGTGTGATGTAAGCAGTTTGGGAAGCCTGTCTGCATCTTTTGGGATACCTGTGTAGGACTTGGTGTTGATGGCTCAGGCTTTGCCGGGTGGCAGAGAGAGAAGAGGACCCAGATGGGGTGTCGGACTGCTCTCTCAAGGGCGATGCTCGAGCTGTGGGCTGCAGGCAGCTCCCGCCCACGTGCGAGCAGCAGTCTGTGCTGCTCAGGTCCTGATGATGCACCAGATGGGAACCTGGGACTTGAAAAACAATTTTGTTTTAAAACAGTCTGTGCCCCTTGGAATGTACTCCCCCCTTCTGGGCTGAGCATTTGCAAAATGTTACTTAATAGAGACATAATATAAAATCCCAACTACAGACGCATGCAGCTCTTGGTCCAAAAATAATCAAAATCTGAGTCTGGAGCCACATGCCAGTTTTGCAACTGGCTCTGTGACAGCAGTTGAACTATAACCACAGAATCAATCAGCTCAGCTCTTTGGGAGGTTGAAATCCAGGCCAGATTTTGAAATCTGGGACCTCTCTTTAGTAATTTACAACATGCAAAAAGAAATTCCTTAATAAGCCTGGTTTAGCTTCCCTAAAACCTTTGGGTCGACCAAAGAAGCACTTCCACATGTTCAGATCTATTGGGTCTCTCTGCTCTCTTTACAGTGAAATCTTTGCACAAGCACAAAGTGAGACAAGTCACTATTTTCCAAACTTTTTGCATGGATTTTAAGCTAGTTCCCCTTCTTCTCTCTAAGGAGGGATGGGTCCAAAGGAGGGTGGTTTGGATGGGCAAAGAGGCAGCTCTACACACCAACTGCAGTGACACAGTGGAGTGAGTGACATTTCTTTTCTGATCTCGTTGACAAGCTGTTTCACTCTGGGTTTGTTTTTGCAGCAGTGAATCTTTCCCTTCGCCTGGGACTTCTGGGACCTTTGTCCTGCAAATATTTCAGAACCATAATAAGCTTGAAAAACAAGAGTGACTGTAGGATATTAAATGCTTGTTGCTTTTAAATAAGCAGATGGTACTTTTACCAAATGCTATCACTTTGGCCATATTTTTCTTGTGCTGTCATTTCTTGATGGCTTGTTTTTACTGTAGAAAAGGTCTGTGAAGCAGCTGCCAGCAAAGCAATGGTAACTGGATAGCATCTGTACATTTGAAAACTTGTTAAATGATATGTGAGGGAAGTCTATTAAAACATGTTTGTCTGGAGTTCAAAGTTATTTCACATAGGGAATTGTTCTGTTGCAGCCTACATCTGCCTTTTTTATTAAAACACAAAGTTAAATTATTGTTAAGAGGAGCACTGGAAATGTTATTGGAACAAATATCACGAGCAATCACGAGTGATGTGGTGGCTGTGCAGTGAGGCACAGACCTGCCTGCACTGTACATCTCAGCTCGTGCAGAACAGGCTCCTTTGAAGCTGCATCTCAGCATATCAGCTCATGAAGTGAAGTAGTGATGAACATTTATATCTGCGTGGGATAAAAGTGATGAGAAGGACCAGCTTTTAGAGGTCAAAAAGGCTCCATGTGGAAACAAAAAGGATGCCATGTGGAATATTTCATTTCAGATATTCTTAGCAACTACTAGATTTCAGCACCACTTATTTTGTTGCCTGGAGGTAAGAGCTGGGAAGTCCTTCTGCAGCTCCTTTGAGAGGTCATAAATCTTCCTGATGGGAAGAACAACTACGAAGAGTTTCCCACCCATCTTTTGATTGCCACTTGCCCTTTCTCAAATTTTTTGCACCTTGTCAAAACACAAGTAATCTTTAATAATACTTTGCTATTTAGATACACTTTCAGGTGATAATCTACCTGAACACCATATCAAGAGAGTGTAAATCTGAGTTGTACACATTATTTTGTAAACAATTATGTGCTAACAGAATACACACACACGTGTATGACAGCATGCCTGAAAAATGGGCCATTACAACTTTGCCTAATTGCTGGATACCTTAGGCCTAAAGTGATATATCCCAGATTTCCCAAATCTGAATCTGAAATTGATAAGAATGCCCATGTCCTTTTGTCTGAGATGAGCTGGAAGAAACCATGGAAGTGTATGGATGTATGTACATCAAGCTGGTTTTCGGTTTGGTTTTGTTAAAAATTTGTATATACCACACAATTTACCATGGTAGGCTACACTATTTTTAACCTAACTATATCTATAGGTAAATCCACTCTTTCACTTAACTCCTTTCTTCAGAACTTAAAATTGGATGGAGTATTGAGTTGGCTGGCCTGGGAGGTGACTTGCAGCAAGGAGGCCTGTGCCTGCTGCCTTGGTCATAGGAAAGCTGCCCACCCCAAGGCTGGGAAGGTCAGTGAAGCAGAGTATGGAAAGCACTTTGGGATGACTGTAGGAGCCATTAGGTACTCATGGGATCCTCATGTGTGGGCTATGTACGGTATCGAAGTGTTTGCTCAGGAGCAGTAAGAGCGGGGCTGCTCCACAAGGGAGCACAAGCTGGGAGCAGGGTGTGAGCCCAGCACAGGACGTGCCATCCCTGACTGGGCAAAGTCACCAGTGGGCCAGGAGCAGTGACTACTCCCACTGACCGCCAAGTGACCATCAGACAAGGCAAGATCTGGGATCTATCCAGGCAGCCTGCTCAGGAGCAGCAGGACATGAAGCCAGAGACAGAACTGGAGACAAGGCTACTCACAGCATGGGGACAGAGAAGGCAGGCTGATCAGGTCAGTTAATTCAGGGCTATGACTGGTCTCAGAGCCCTGGCACTGCTTAGTACAAGCTCACCCATGAGTGAGAGAGGCTAGTGGAGGCAGACCCTGTTCCCCAGGAGGGCTGTGCAGTGGGTGCTGTCATATAAATCTCTCCCTCACCTTCACACCTGCTCTGCTCCTGTGACTTCTAGCCCTGTCATCTTGGCCTGAAATCTCAAAAGCCCTGAGCCAGCGTCCTCGAAAGTAATTTGGATTCTTTCCACTGGCTTCAGTTTTGTTGGAGCCAGCCAGTTACTGGGACGGGCTTTTCCTGGTCTCCCAGCACTGCTGACGAGTGTGCTGCTTTTTTCATCCACAAGACAGGCCATCATCAGTGGAGAGATTCAGGTCAGGTGGCAGCCAGGAAAGTTTACTTGCAAATGGCTGGAGGGATTTCAATTATTAGAAATTAAAACCTTACCGTGGAGGGATGGAAACAATTCTATCTGCAAGTGCAATAGGGTCTGTTAGCCAGAAGGTACTGCTCTGCTTTTGATTAATTCTTTCTCTTTAATTAATCCTTTCAGTTTATTATTCTTCTTGGAACCTTTCTGGAATAAAAAAATGACAAATCTAGGCAATCAAGTATGTTTTTGCAGGGCTTAACCCGCATATGTTTGCATTTGGCTTTCCCTGGCTGCAGGGAGAGCAGTAAAAGCCATACCTCAAATCATCGAAGTACTGCCTGCATGCCAGGGACTACCCTGGGCTGGCCATGCCCCAGGGGAAATGCTCTGCCTTACGGGAATGATCCACATTCTGCCTTTTGGGCTGACAGGAACAGACTGACCTGTGGCTGGACCGACCTGCACCCCATATATGTAAAGGAGAGGGTCTAGGTTTCTAGAGAACCAGTTCCCTTTTCTGCTGGGGTCCGTGGCTCAGGAAAGTCCCCTCTCTATCCTTGAGCTCAATAAGTAGAAGGGACGGGTTTTCCTTAACAGGAAAAAGCCACTTGGCTCTATTTGCCATTCTTCATTAACCTTATCTCAGTCCTTCTTTATCCTCCTTTCTCCTGTGTTGCCCGGTCACTGTAGTTCTTAATACTTCCTCTCTTGATAAAGATGTCTTGTTCAAAGTGTATTTATATCATTAGTTCCAACTGCCTTACATGGCAATGCGACCCTTTGTCATTGGCTTGGTTGTTGTTTTCTCAGGCTTGGTCTGGGGGGCAGGGTTATAAAAGTGCCCTATACATATGGTGAGGCCCATCCCTTCCCAGGAAACATCTCCAGGCTTCAGCCTGTGCTTCTGCAGCTCATCCCTGTGGGATCACATGAGGTCGGTGAGGCTGGGCTGGGGAAAGCAATGCCTAATGCTCAGCTCTCCAGCCCTGGCTCCAAAGGAAGCTGGGCCCCAGGAATGCCAATGCAAAATGCAGAGCCGAGAAGCTCTGACCACCAGTTGCTTCCCTCAATACCATAATCTTTTATGTTTCAGGACATTGTCTGGTTGTGCTCTGCTGAACACACTTGTCATAGTCTTTGGTGTCCTCTGCAGTGATGGTGACATCGAGGGCTCCGGCTGTTTTCAACTACCGGGACAGCCTTGCTTAAGTGTCACGCTTGCAGCATCGCTGCAGCCTCCTGCTGGGCTGCAGCAGGCGCCTCACCCTCTGTCAGCATTCCTCACCCTTTCGAATGTTTAACTCTGAGAACTTTGGGGCTGATTTTCCTTCTCTTCCTGTCCTTTGTTATATAGATTAGATATGGCAGGGAGCTTTGTGAACATAAGCCCTTGATTTTAGTGTCACCCTGCAGAGATTTAAAGCTCCATGTAACAAGAGCATGTGGCCAGAGTTATGATAAAATTTGCTATGGAAAATAGGTTGTGAAAACTTATAAGTAAAACTCAAGGGGAAAAGAAGAAACAAAACCTGAAGAATTCTTAAAAACATTTGGAAGCTCAGGTCAGTTCTAAGATGCGCCAGGGGAGTCTACAAGGAAGGTCGAACACAAGTTTTTGTATGTTTGGTTTCTGAGACTGGCTTTTATGGAAACAGCATGATACAAAGTAGTTTTGGTCAGGAATCTCAAAACCTATCCCACCAGCACAGTGCAAGGTAGATAGTCCAGGCTGTCAGTGCTAGTGCTGACTCTGTATTTCCCTGGTTGGAGTTCTCACTCGGGTTTCAAGCCTGTTACCTATGGACACAAGGCATGGGAAGGTAAATCTTGCAGCTTGGGGATGGGTTGTGTGTTGACCATGTGGGCAGAAACTTCTGGCATTTTGCTTTGGGCCAGGGTGCTGATCTCAGGTTTGGTTCAGGGGTACTTTGAGCACCTCAGCTTCCTTGCTGTGCAGAAACAGATGTGTGAGGGCAAGAGTGTGGTGTGCATTGAGCAGTAACCTCTGTATGGAGCTGTGGCTGCTGAGCCACAACTGGCTTGGACATGGCTCCAGACATCTTGGCTACAGTTACACAGATGGCCCATATTTTAACATCTGGCCTGGGATTCAGCTGCATGCTAAAATGCGTGAGTGCCAATGTGTACGTGAGGTCTAAATGTCTATACTCCCTTTATACTCAAGAGAGATCTATGTAATACACACACAGAGCCTTCAGTATAATTTGGTGTACCTTGAGTCACCTAGTCAGCTGAGTAATTTCCAGACTCTATTCACTATAACTTTATTGGAGGCACCATTCATATTTGCTGTAATGAGACCATAGTCCCTAGTTCACATGCAGACACCTACAAGTGGTGCTTGAATCCCATCCCAGTTTCCTTTGCAGTGCACACCTCCACTGCCTGTTAAATTTTAGGAAATTTTGTAGATGTCAAAATGGATTAATGACATTATTTTTTACCAAAGCCTCCCAGAAAAAAATTATCTTCTAGGCAGGCACCTGAGTTAACAAATCTTGACCACTGTTGTTATTCTCAGATTTCACCCTCAGTTAGGTTTGTCTGGTTCTGGATATGGAATAGAAACCTAATACCAAAATATTTCTCCAAGCTTTGCTGGCTTCTCCATGAATACCATAATGTGTGACTCATGCTCTTTGGCAAGGATGAGAAGCTGGTTTTAAAATACAGTTTTGTACTTCTTTTGATTTCCAAATAAAACCTAATGGAAAAATATTATTTATCCCTGCACTTTATGTATTAACTGACACAGTGACTTGGTTGCAATAAAAAACTGTTTAATTTGCTATATCCAAAAAACCCCCACAATGTTTTTACCATGCATTTTTGAGTCTGAAAAATCCGACTAGGTTTCTCATTACAGCAACCTTTTCTGATTAGCCCTGGCAGGGAAATACTTCTCTGCTGTCCTGGTGTCCCAAAACTAGGTTTGTGCTCCCTGAGAGGGTGTTTGGGATGCATCTCACCAGAGACTGGCAGGAGCTATAAAGCTTCTGACCTTTTAAACACCAAAGCAAAATCAGAAATCTCCACTTGTAAGTATTCACAACTTTAAATCTCAGGCTGTGTCTCTAACCTTGTCTTTAATTAGACACCCGGGTAATATCAGAGCAGAAATAACCCGGTGTGTCAGCACCAGCGTAGCCTTCAGCAGTAGGCGCAGATGCTGTTTGGCAGCCCGGCTTCCTCCAGCACTCACATTCCTTCTGTGTGTACTCACCTTCCCTGCTGGTCTACAACACTTCACCCGGGGCTCCAGGGTGGAATAGAGAAAATCCTGCAGAAATTCAGGAAGAAAAATGCAGCTTGATAAAGCTGCAGCTGGCAGAGTCAGAAAGAAAAGGAGATGAATGTTTTGTCTGTACATTTTCGACACCCAGGTCAGACAATGCTGGGTTGCTCATCCTCCAGGAAACAAGGTTTATCTTGTTGCTCTTAACTCCTAGGCCCTGTTGCCATCCAAGTCAGTGCCTGTAAGTGACCTTAGGGACATCACTTACAAACTCTCCCGATGCTTTCAAGCTACAGAATTATTGCTCCCCCCACTCTTTGCTCTTCCCTCTAGGTTACACCAGCCAGGCAGAGGGACACCACATCAGCACAGTGATAACCTGGTCATGCAGCCTTTGGCTCAAAGCTGGCTTCCATCTCACCTGCCCTGAGCCCTGGCAAGGGAGTTCACATCTGCCCAAGGTCTCCCAGGCAGATTTATCCACAGTGACCTAGCCTGAAGACTGGAAGTCATTAGTCTGTTGCACCATGCAGGCTAATTTATCCTTCTTTGCTGGAGGAAAATGGAGTGTGAAAAGAAGGCTTTTTGCCCAACTTAACTGAGCAGGACATTCACCTATGAAATGCTTTAATCTCTTCAACGTTAATCTCTTTGCTATTATGGGGATTGCCTCCTATTCTAAGGACTTTGAACAGTGCTTATCTCAGAGAAGGCTAATCTGAATTACTCTGTATAGGTGCTACTCTAAGAGTGACAATTATAATATAAAGCTTTGCGAAGAATAATAGCTTAAAAGCCCTTGCTTTCCATATTTAATGGCATTTATCTCATTTCCTAGTGTTTAGGGAAATTCAGGGGTTTTTTTCTAGTGGCTGGTTTTAGCTTTACTTAGGAAGTTCAGTATGTGACATAGTCCCATGGGAAGGACTATTTAGATCTGTGCAAACGGTGAGTGTTTTGAAGGGAAATAAAAAGCCTTTCTCATTTGCCTTCAGATGGGGAATATTCATCAAAAGTAAACTGAAAATATTTTAATCCAGACATGACCTTGCAGCTGAGACAAAAACAACAATTGCTTGCAGTGACGGGGGCTGAGTCACCTTTTGAGAGAACTGATCTGGACAGGAAGGGTTTACCTAATTTCCTAAATGTGCTCAGGGAATCAATTTGTCCAAAATGCTCTAATAGACAGGCTCCAGTCAAGAGAAAAAAATGCTTCTTTTTTTGTCTTGAGCTTTATCCTAGCTTTTTGTTATTCCCAAAGTAGCACCAGTATCTCAGGAAACAAAAATGAGCTTGACCACTGCTACTAGGAGCTCCCTGGGAGCCAGTGGAGACTTCTGTGTTTGTGGAGACCCAAAGCCTGGAGAAGGCAAGTTGAGTTGGACTTGTATTTTCTTCACATTTGGATTCAAAAAGGGAATCATGGCGAGTCAGTGGGAGGTATGGAACACTGAGACCTCATCCAGGTGGAAATAAGGGAATTTCTTAGCTTGCCAGAGATTATATAATCATAGAATCATGGAAAGATCATCTAGTCCGAAGCCCCATGCCATGGGCAGGGGCACCTTCTGCTAGACCAGATTGCTCAAATCGCCATCCAGCCTGGCCTTGAACACTGCCAGGAATGGGACATCCACTACTTCTCTTGGCTACACATTCCAGTGCCTCACCATCCTCTGAGTAAGGCATTTCTGACTAACATCTGTGGTGGCTTGAACCTGAGTTGATGGACAGTCGTTTAGACCAATAAGGCTTCTGGAAATTTACATATTTAAACCATGGGGAGATGCGGGAACTTCCCTTTTGTGTTTGAGCCTCCCGTGGTGGGGGCAGGAAGATGGGCCCCAGGCTCCATCTCTTGGAGCAGCCTTGGGCCTCCCCTCCTCTGGTGCCAGGGCACAGCCTTGAGTAGCTGCAGGAGAACCCCCTCAGAACTGCGGGCAGCTAAGAAACAACCCTTAAGCTGCTGCATAGGCAATGCCACCCAACACGGCTTCTAACGACTGGAGACCCCTCCCCCCTCACGCAGCTCCACGCAGAGCCGGCAGGAGCCAATAGAGCTTTCTGCGACCAACATAGCTTGAGTCGAGCTGAGGAGCCAGCCGCATAAAGGGAAAGAGGCTTTTTCTCCAACATAAAACCCAAAGAAAATCACAGCGACTTCAAGGTCAGAGGGAAAGAGAAAGTAAGTCATTGAGATGGAGCTGAAGATGGTGACTGGAAAAGAAGGCGGAGTCGCGCCCAGTGCAAAGCTTAAAAATACTTTTTGCAGGCCGTGGTAAAATCGATAATATCACAAACTGTCCTTTTCTCTTTAATCCACTTAGAGACGTGGTGGGGGTGGGGGGTGAGATTTTGTGTGCAGCCTGTGGGAAAAGGAAATGTGACCATGCCGGGTCACTTCGGAGCTATTAGAGACTTTTAGAGATTTTGTGAAGAAGAGAGCGGTTGCTTTTAAGCTAGAATTTGCTTATCCTTAGAAAAGATACACCCCATCTGTGGCCCGTGCTGGCAGTTGTGAGAAGAGTGCAAGATTCATGGGAGAGATATTTTTTGTGGCAGCAGAATTTCTGGGCGGGTCTGTTGCCCTTTGAGCAGTTTGGAAACCACGGGAAGCAAAAGAAAACCTTTTTTCCATAAATAGTGGAGAGACTTTTGAGAACTATAATACTGAGCAGAATAAATGTGTTATCCTTTGTGTGAGTTGGATAAAATGGGGAGGTGCCGGAGGAAAAAGGGGGTTTTGCTTTAATTCTTTGTTATTTCTTTTTACTTTTAATTTTGTTAGTAATAAAATTCTTTATATTCTTTAAAGTTTGGTGCCTGCTTTGCATTCCTCCTAATTCTTATCTGACAGAAGGTAAGAAATGCAAACAAACCCACTACACATTAATTTAAAGATGAAATAAGATGCTTTTAGGCACTGTTGTCCTGCAAGTTCTGAGGACTCCAAGTTGCTTCAGCATGGGAATAGCAGGTAGACCTGTGCTATGGATTGATGCAAGGTCAGTGTCTAAGTGAGCTCTCTAAAACATTCCACCTTTTTGACCAGCACCACTTTAGTCTTGCTTAGATTCATTTAAGCCATTGTTGCCTGAAAAGTGATGCTCAGAGGTGCTTGCTAGAGCTTGTTAGTGCTCATTGGCTCTGGACTTGCTGTCTCAAACATTGTTACGCTGATAAGAAGGTGAGATGCAATCAGGAATATTTCCCAGACAGGCTCCAGGCAGAAGCCATGGTTTCAGCTGTCAGCTCACTGTTGAAGAAAAATGGTTGGACCACTGCAGTGCTGGGGCCCTGCTACAGCACTGCTACTTCATGGTGTCCTGAGGCACCCCAAAAGGCAGAGGAAGCCCCTCAGAAAGGGCATGCCAGTCTTAGAAGAGGCCACAGCCATCAAAGATGTATTTTTTATGCCAATAGAGAAGTCCCTATGTTCCTGATGAAGTATTACATGTCTCCAGTTGGTTTTGCTACTCTTACTCTCTGAGAAGTCAACTTCCACACACAGCAAAAGAAGCAATAAAACTAAAAACCATAGTCTGCAAAGTTTCTGAAGTTGTTTGAGTAGGTTACTTGCCGGCACTGGAAGAGACACTGCAGTCCCACCTGTGGAAAGAAAAGAAGGATCAGCAAAAAGCCACATCACAGCTCATAAATGAATTTATCACACACAGGCCAAAGCAAGGCAAAGAAGAAACCATCACTTTGAAAATGGGAAAGAAAAATGGAAATAGAAAGGAAAAAAATGGGGGGGAAAGTGGAAATGGAAAGGAAAATGGAAAATTCTCACAATATTTGTGAGAATTAGAGGTGCTGAGCCAGCCGAACACACAGCCAGGACTGAGCAAACACTTAACTGTTTCTTATCTGGGCAAATTGTGTGTAGCTACTATTCCCTTGAGCCTAAGACATCAGCTAAAGCTAGGGAAGTCTTAGTGGGAGCAGGATGAAGATTAGGATTGAGGTGGAGTTTTGCTCAACTGAAAACATGCAAAACTTGGGAGTTTTGCATATGGTGGCTATTAAGTGACTATGGAGACGTGCAAACATGTCTTGCCCTTGCTTATACAACAGACTGAATTCCTGCGAGTACACAGGACCTCACTAACTGACTTGGTTGACTAAAATAGACTTGCCCTGCTTCTTCTCCTTGAGAGTACTGCAGGAACAACATAGGCAGAAGTGGGTTTCTGGTTTATGCATTATAAACATTTTTTTGTGAGTACAAACATTACTGGTGATGGAAAAGTTAGAGAAAGTTAAACACAGTTTTCAGGTTCAGTTTGTAGACTGCAGAAGGAATGTTTGGGGTGAAATCCTGAACCCACTAAGTTGTGCTACTGGATTCAGTGAAACCACGGGTGACTTTTTAATGAACTTGGTTCTCTTGCTTCAAAGACAATCAAGACACAGATAACCCTGACTTATTCCTGCCAGTAGATGTGCAAAGGCCAGCTGACTTTTCAGATGGAAATTTGTGACTCATTCAGGTTTAAAACAATCAGAATACATTGGGCAGAAAAAAAGATTCTCTTGGTGTCAGCTGTTGAAAAGTTTCCGTTCCCTTCCGTTCCCTTCCGTTCCCTTCNGGGAGCATGTATGGGAATAACCATATCCAGGAAGGCTGTCTGATGCCAGTACACCATTCCATAAGACAGGCCAGAAGGGTGGTTATGCTCTTCAACACGTTGGCTTTCAGTTTTTTAAAACTTGGTGTTATGATGCTGTCTGGAACTAATAAATTTCCTTTTATTTACAGCAATCTCATCTTGGATTGTATTTTGACTTTGATTATATTAGAAATGACTCTTTTCAAGGACTCATCTCCATGTGACTCCTGGCCCTGCTTCCATGGCGGCCTTCAGCAGTGTTGTGGCTGTTCTGGCTTCTACACAAACTGCTTTGACTCGTCCCTAGTTTGCATGGCTTTAATTCAACCCAGTGCTATCCCACACTGGTTTCACTGCAAAAATTAAATATTCCTTTTGTAATTTGTGGTTTCATCAGGATTTTTGTTTTCCAGTGCCAGTGATAAAGGGGACAAGGGAGTGATGGGGGATAAAGGGGAGGGAGTGTTTACTGGCAGCTGAATGCCTTCCCAGCCTCATCTTGGCATTTCCTCACACACACTTTGATTTTGCTAATATTGTCCCTCTAGTAATATGTTGCTTCTTGGAAGCTGATTTGCCTGTATAGAGCAACACAGATCTCTTTCAGAATGACTGTGGAGCTGGGAGATATATCTTTTTTGGGATGATTGTTTCATGCTCTTGTACCATATGCAATTTACTGAGTGAGGGTTAGGGAATGTAGAGCAAAAGGAACTACTATAAAGCATATAGTTATTGTCAGAGTCCCACAGAACTACATGAAAAATGCTCTAGACTGCACTTAATGCTATTTTCCCCCACTACTGTTAATGCTGACCCTGGTCCAATCCTGGTATTTTGCTTTGTGCTGTTCCGCTGTTGCAGAGGGGGTGAACACTTGCCCTAAGACTGAGTGCCTGCACTGGGAAGAGGAGGTAAAGGCTACATAGGCAGCAGGGCTGAAGCACTGTGTCACTTCAAGAAAGAGTGGTCCCTGCCTTCACCCCAAGTTGAGCATCCGTTTCATTGCAATACTCTATGCAAGAGGGCAGGAAAGTAGAAAAATGGCTAGGATCCATATTTTCTCCCCACCTCTTTGTGTCCCAGACTCCTGGTGAATACAGTGTGGCTGGCATCAAGAACTACGACCTTCAAGGCTGCTAACAGAAAACCTGGTGTCTTATCTGATGGAGACATGGAGAGGTAGGGCTAATATTTAGATTTCTACTAACAGTAGTAGTGCTTCAAAAGACTCGCCTTTCACCTACACTACAAGTGACAGCAGACTAAAGGTGACTGGCAGACAGCATTGAGAACCACTTGACATTTTCATTCTTAGTGTTTGTCTTTCTATTAAGAAAATATTTTTAAAATAAATACATTAGGTTTGCAAGAGACTCTTTTGATACGATTAAAACAAGCCTCATAGACCTGATCTGCTCCTGTCCTGTCACAGGACTGAGGCTACCTGCTGTCATCCCAGATGTTTTCTCCAACCCAAGTGCACAGGATGAACTTGTCAGCAGCCTCTCATTGCACAGATGAGTGGAGCAGGGTGCCTGACAGCTGGGGCCCAGTTAGCTGGCTCCAGAACTGGGAGTGTGCTGGGCAGAGGACATTGCACAGAAGCTCATCAGCCTTGCTTATGGCAGGGCTTGCCAGTGGAGCAATTACACCGATGCCGAGGTCATGTCGTGCTGCTCTGCACCCCATGGATGTACAGGCTCAGTGGGTACTAAATCATGGTCTCCCTGCAGTAATTCACTGCACCAAAAACCTGCGTGCTCGGATAGGACTAACAAGACCTCCATAACGAGGTAATCACCACTGGGAACGGCCGAGCAGCAGATGGCCCTGGGACATGCTTGAAAGAAATGGAAAGAGGAATGGGATGAAAGAGCAATACTTTATGTATCAGAGAATCACAGAATGGTTTGGGTTGGAAGAGCACCTTGGAGACCATCTAGTTCCAACCTCTGGGTGTAGCCAGGGATGCCTTCCACTAGACCAGGTTGCTCAGCCTGGCCTTGAGCACCTCCAGGGATATGAACAGATTGGAAGCATCCCTTTAAAAAACTGGGGATATTTACATTTCTCAGATAGGCTTAAACCAGCACTAACAGCTCAGAAAGTCAAGACTGGCAAAGCAAATGTGTGTCGAAAGTAACTGTCCTGCCTTCACCTCTGCTAATGCACTGAGCAGCCACTTCCTGCAGTAGCTGAAGTGATTTTCAAGGATAACCTAGGCAGGGCATTTCATGCTAATCTAATCTGCGAGCGAGGGCTATCAGACACTGACACCCCCGTTTGCCAAATTCAGACTGACTAATGCTTCCCTGACCTTGGCTCCTGTTACCATATGAATCCGCACAGTGCAGGAGAATTGGCAGCGTGACAGCAAGACAGGCACTTCATCTTCAAGGAATTTTATTTAGCATTCCTGTGAAGAGTGAGGGTATTAAGATGCCTGGTTTACAGAGAGGGTAGAGGTGACAAAGGACTGTGCCCTGGGCTGGGGGCCGCCTGCTTTGGGTCTGGAATTCCAGCTCAGGAATGTCCTAAGGCGAAACCCTCTCTGCATCTCCTTCTTGTGGTCACAGAAACAACAGTGCTGTCCTTTTCTAATATCACAGTGCCTTTTTTCCCCTCTTATTGGCAAATAATCTCATCAAGGCAGGATTCACCTTCATTTAATGTCTTCTCACAACTTCTGTACGCCTTTAGCCAGGAATTGTGTCAAAGCACGTAGCTGGGATTAACTCCTTGTGCTCCTTTACCCTAATATAAAGCAAAATTTGGATTGAGATTGCCAGCAGGGTGGAGTGCTTTTTCTTGAATTTCTTTTAGGAACTGTTCAAGACTCTAGGACACTCAGGAGATGCAATTAAAAAAAAAATATCTAAAAGGGTATTTTTAATCAGAGAGATTTCTGCAATGGCTTGTTAGCACTGTGATCCTTTGCCTGCTTTCTGGGGCAGAGGGAGGCAAGAATTTGATTTTTTTTTTTTTGGTAAAGGAATAGTACATGCTGTTTCCCTCTGCTGCAAATAGTTTTAACATGAATTGGACAAAAAGATCTCAGAAGCAGACTTCATGCTGAACCAGAGATTTATCCTGTATTCCAGATAGAGAGGTGTCATCATGTTGTTTTTTCTCTTTGGCAGAGGGGCCAGGATCCATCCAGAGCAGCTGCTGTTGCTGCGTGTCAGAGGCAGCCTCATCAAAAACTCTTCCTGAGTGGAAGCATTTGGGTTTGCTTCCAAGGCTTCCTCCCTGGGCCTCCCAGAAACCAGGCTGGCCCTGGCTTAGCTTTCTTTCTAACAAGTGAACCAGTGAGGGAAAAATAAAAGCCGAGGTGTAAACAGAGTCTTTTCTTTTCCTCATATGATCCTGCATAGCGCTGAGTATTTTGACCTCGCTCTAATAAAACACTTGCTTAGTGCCATGCACAGAGCAATTCCTTAGAGTTCACTGAGTATTCACTTAAGATTATGCAGATTTGGGTCAGTACTTTGCTGAATTCAGCCCAAGCTTCTGACCAGCAGCTGCGGGGAGCAGCTTGTCTGTCCCGGGGAGCGCACAGGCAGCTCTTCTCAGCCGCTGTATAACCATTTATAGCTCAGGCTGGGTTTGATGCATTCATGGAACTCCCTCTGGTGGATACCTTCCCGGGATTTTTTTGTTGATGGAACTCCTTTGCTGAGGCCTTTTTTCTAAGGACAGATTGTTAGTGGCAAAGGAAGTGTTACATTTTTAGTCTTAAAAACTAGGATTAAGGTGTTAGATTTCGGTGTAAACCACTGAGGCTTTTCAGCACTGATCCCCAAATTTTTTTGCTTCCCCCCAGTTTTCCTCCAACCTTTGTGATGCTCAACACTGCTGTCACATGCTGTGTAAAAATAACAATTAATCAGGCCTACTTTTTTTTTGGCTGAGTAGGCAGGGTTCCTGGTCTGCTCCCAGTTATGTCTTCCTTTCTGAAGGTTAATGGCAAATACAGAAGCAAATCCTGGGGAAAGGGAGCCGTGCCCATGACTCCTGATGCCCAGAGTAGTACCCTTACCACTAAGCTGTTTCTGTTTCTCCTCTGGCTGACTCATGTTAAATTAATTGCCTGGTAGAGGTAAGGATGGAAACTGCAGCCAGAGCTGCAGGCTGGTAGTGGTGTATTTGGTGGGAAATGCTGGTGTGGCTTCCCCCAGCTGCACTGCTGGGCAGATATGCAGAGGTCCTTGAAGGCGTTGGAAGTGCCCTGGGGTGTCCATACAGATCTTTGACAGAGGGACAAATGCAGGCTGATTGTGTGTCAAAACAAACTTTCCTTTCTGTAAAACCAGGATACCACAGGTATCTAAAATGGAAGCAACCAACCCAAACAGGTCAATGATCAAGAAGAATCAGAGTTATGCATTTGCTGTCTTTATTTAGTCACAGAGAGTTAAGGTGTGACAAAAGGGTTTAATGAAAACAAAATACAAACCACAAACCACAGAATATTGTGTATATATCTCTTCAAAACTTTTCTGTTGTTTTCACTGCTACAGTAGCTCATTTAATTGATCAGTGGTCTAACTTGAAGATGTACTATTTAGACACCAGACTTGAAAGGTAAGCCGTATTTATTTAAAAGGTGAGTTATTCTAAATTTTAGCAACTTCAAAATCTTTCTTTTGGCTTCTTTTTAACAAGATGACTTCTTGGTGAACTGAGATCCATAGCTGCAAGTAGCAGAGTTCTGAGGACCTTCATCAGATATATTTAACTGAAAATTCTTCTTTAATGAGGGAAGAATTGCCTTATATTTAACAAGAAAATATGGAGAACATTGTATAAATTCCATTTGAACTCTTTTTATATGGTTATATAGTTTGTCTTTCAATTCTATAATGTTCCCTACAACTTTTAGGGAACAATCATTTCTGGCAGACAGAAGTGAAGTAACCCAGAAGTGGCAACAGTACTAAGGGTTATGCACTGGGTCACGAGTAATGGGAGTGTCACAGAAAATATGGAGTAGAGGGGAGGAGATTAAAAACAACATTAGGGCAGGTGAATAATGAGAATGAATGGTCTACATCCTTAGTCTTGGCTGTGATGGGGACTTAGGACCATGGAAGTGATTAAGAATGTCTTTGGAAATGGCTGGAGGAGTCAAGCTCTGTGGAAGAGAGATGAGGAAATGGGAACACTGGGTAGGGAACAGTTGGGATTACCTCTGCACTCACCTTGGAGTGAACAATAATACATCATGAGTAGGATCTCTGATCCCCTACATATTTTCATGATTTCTCTTCCTATTCTTTTCTCTCCCCCTTATCCCTTTTTCCTATCACTAATATGGGTACATTTTAGAACATTATTATCTCATTCTGCAGCTTTCATTGCTTTAAGAGCTGAAAATCACCTTATTACTGCAAAGAAAATATATTCAAGAAAAACAGTTGGGTTGCACAGCTCTCTCAGAGCTAGCATGTAAGCCACTGGACTGGAACATAGTCAACCTGCTCAGTGAAATGCTAGGAACTACAACTTGGATGAAAGTAATGTATTAAAAGAAATATTGGCACACATGATCCTAATGAATGCAAGTGATCATTTCTCTCCTGATTTAGGTTTGAAGATTTTCTATGCGGCTGAATTTTGAAACAAAGAAAAGGCCTAAGTGGCTATTGAATACACTGCTATTTTATGTATTTTATAACATAGTAGATTTGCCAAGGACAGTCTTTCATCTGGTGGAAATTGGCTCTTCAGTTAACTTGTGACACGGATACACAGAGCTGCTGAAATACATACTTGAGAGGCAAAACACAATATACAGCTTTGACTTGGCAAAACAAACATATCAGCTTTAATCACAAGTAATGCCGATCCATTGCAGGCAAAATTTGGCTATGAATAATGGATTTCATTTGCACGGTGATATCCAGGTCTTCATGCAGAGCTGCACTGCTTTTTTTTTGGCCCTTTCCCAGAATAAAATTCGTCCTGGCTCTTTTCTTCTTTGCTGTTGGATTAGGAGCACTGGATGCCCAAGGGATGCAGATCAGATCCAAAATCTGCCTGGCATGCATTGCTGGCAACTCCACTCATCAAAAAAATGTGGATTGGCTTCTCCCACACAGGCAGGTTGCAAAGATAAGAGTTTCTCTTTCAAATTTTCCTCATGGGCATTTCAAGTATTCCATCTTCAAGCTTTTTTTGCTGTCAAAACAAAGACCAGAACGGTTTGGGTTTTGTTTTAAAGGAGGAGAGAAGACGTTGGCATAAAAGCAACATCTGCTGGAGAGGTACATTTGTAAGAGGGAAAATACAGCTGTAGTTTGTCTCAGTGAATGTGCCAGCGATAAACAACACACATGTCAAAGACTTGATGCAGGTAAATCTCAAGCAGGCCACCACTAGGATGTTTGCTTTTATTTATCCGTACTTCTTTTGCTTTGTGAGCTGCAGAGAAAGCCCCACAACCAGCTGTTCCAAAAAAAGCGCTTTTCTGTTCTTTCCAGTCCAGCTTAAACCAAGATGACCCAAAAAGGGACATTCCACTGATACTTTCTTCTGAACTTCATTTTCTTAGCTGGTCCTGGGAATGACAAAAAATGTCTGCTGTCATAAAGTTTCAGATTCATTTTTCTATCTTATCCAGATGTGGGTTTTTTTCCTCCACAGTTAGCATGGTTCAAACGTGGTACACTCACTGACTAGGACATGAGTTGGAGAATATCACCTGTACAGACAGAGTTATAACAGCTGAGAGGGTTTTTTTTAACAGTAAGTATAGTTGTGGGTCTGATAGATGTCCTGTAGCATCTTGGTTACATGGGAAAGATGAAATGGTTCCACAGCAAAGAAAAAGTGACACATGGACTTGAAAGATCTGTTAGTAACAGAAATGTGAGCACTTGTTGGCACTGAGTTTAAGATCAGAAGATCAACTTAAGATTAGAAGGTCAGAAGATCACCTGTTTTGACCTCTGATATGGTGCAAGCCGTAGTGTATCGAGTATATGGATTTCTGTGTATGGAGAGCAAAGTCTTGCCTTTGGGGTGCCAAAAGTGTGTCCAGTTTGTCTTTACGATTTCAAAAGATAACAGTTTCAGACAATTCCCAAGGTCCTTGGCTCTTTCTCTCTCTCCCCAGGTGAGAAAGATGGTGGCAGAACTCTGGAACCCCAAATCCATTATCAGCTATGAAAGCAGAGAAGTGTCAACAAAATGCAGTAAATCAGATAATAACGGGGGAGACGAAAAATGCCAAGGAATGCCAAGTGCTACTGAAACTGTTTTCTGTAGAAGCATTTAATCAGAAAACTTTGGAAGAAGATTCACTATCTCTATAAAAATCAATTAAAGATACAGAGAGTACAGTGTGGCAAACCCCTTATGTTGGATGGGGCTGTGCTTCTTGTTTTTAATATCCGCATAGCATGCCTACTTTACCTTCTGGGATTTTTTCTTGCAGATACTTCCTGTCACAGCTCAGTGGATCCTCTGATGAGGGAGATCAGACTTGTTCTTCAAACCTTCTGGGATCAAGTCTTCTGTCTGGTCCTACTTGGGTGGCTTTGCAGCACCCGGAGCAGATGTACCTCAGGAAACACAAGTAAGCACTCACCGATATGACAGTGGTGACAATGATAATGACTGTAGCACTAAGAACTGGTGACACCATATCTTCCAAAATAGGGCAGTGTCCTCCTGCTGCGGGGAAGGGAGGCAACTCTGTGTTCTCACCTAGTGATGACAGAGTAGTCACAAATCAAAAACTGCATCAGGAATTGAACAAAGCCCAGAACTCTGGTGGTACTTAAAAAGGAAAAAAAAAAGCACAAAGTAGGACACACTAGCATTTACCTCAGTTAACTTTACACATTTTCAGTGTACATGGGAACATCTGAACATCTTTCAGCTTGCTTGCAAGGAAAAGCAAGAAATATGCTTTTTGAGGGCACAATTAGTTTGCCTAATTTTTACTCTCTGTGCCATGAGATAAAGTGTCTCTGCAGAAAATCTAAAGGAACTTAGGGGGTGACTAGCTTGAAAATAGATGGCTGCATTTAGCCAAATGATTCTCACACCTGATGTATTTAATTCTTGGAAAAAGAAAACACATTGAAGGTGATTCTCTGGAAATATTCTTATGGATGGCACAAGAATAAAAAAAACCTAAAACTTAACTGCCCTGAATATGAGGATAGGCAGCTATAACACTTGAATTGTGAGGGCCTGAAAATAGTTTTGGAGTATTTCCATTCCTGAGAGAACTTTGAAACCCTTTGACCTTGATTTATCTTAATCAATTAATTTGGGCTGGCCGTGACAGTGACAATGACCCTTACCCTGGGGTTAGATACTTGCTACATGCATGCAAAATTCTCTAGAACTGTGAACACCCAAGATGTGTCACTTGGAAATTCACTCCAGACAGGTGATACTATTAAACTGGATTTTTGTTCATGATCGATTTACAAGTGGGTTTTTTTCAGAGAATACTGCTCAAAAGCAGCTCATGTGTCCAGCAGTACCAGCTATGTCACTCTTTTCCACTCTTATCCAATTCAGTGCCAGGCACCTCCTGCTTCAGAACTCTCTGGTACTGTCCCTCACCATGGGCCTCCATCAGGAGTGTGCTGAGCATGTTATGGACATATGTGCTCACCCTGAAATCCTGTGCTTGGGTTAATAATATGACCTGATTGCTTTAAAATCTATGTCTGAGCCTCCTTCCCAACCCCTGGTTTTTAACTTCCCAACCCTTGGTTTATCAACTTTTCTGGGTAATTCACCCCTAGTTTATAGACAAATCTCACACTGGCATTAATTTTTTAAATAATCTGATTACTGTGACAAAGAAAGCCCATGCTTGATGCCACAGGTTGCCCCTATGCCTAAGCAGTGATACGTCTGATTTTTGCACAGAAAGCCATACACATTCTCTCAGCAGAGGTGTGATGATCATGCAAGACATGACTGCAGAATCCTACTCTCAAAGTAAGAGCAGAAACAAGACACAGACTCAATTTTTCCTGGTCCTTTTAACCCTAAGCTTGTTTCCTTTCCTTTGGCACAGATGATTATTTATGTATATATCTATATAAATATATATACTGCTTTCTGCATACCTATATCTCTCTGTTGACTCTGTTAGCAAAAACAATACCAACATGTTATGTTACATGTGGAATTTCATCTAAGTTCAAAGGACAGCACACTGTGCTTTCTTAAGGAGATATCCTTATGTACATTTCCATGGGGAATCTACCAAAATGAGGAAACAGGAGCTTTAAATAGGATTCTCCTTTGAAAACTGCATTAAAATCACCATTTTTCTCGTAAATAGAACAGTGATTATGATTAAAATTTTTAGAAGTCTGAAATATGCTATGGGGTTTATTGGTGTTTCTCTTCTAAGACTTCTTTCTTCAGGGCTCAGGCTACTTTTAATGGGAGGTCTGGAAGTGTAGTCACTGCTCCTACTGTGCCGATATCCCACTGATTTCAAGATCCTACTAATTAGAGGTTCACCTCTGTTATGATGCCAGACAAATCACTCCCCAGCAAAGCTAGGCTGTGAGAATGCCAGCCTTGATTTTTGCTACAATTAGCATGCTTCTAACTAGGTAAATTTATGTTAATTTCACTGTTCCTTTGTTCTTTTCAAGTATTTTGTTTTTCCTTGCCCTTTTGTCTGGCCTTGTACATGGGTTGTAAGCTCTGCTGTACGAACACTCATTAAATGGGAGCCCAGTGCCTCAAAACAAGGAAGGTGGGTGGGTGAATGGGGCTGCTTCTTGCTCCTCAGCACAAACAAGCAGCAGCACAAAGGCCGGGATCAGCCCTCGCATTCAAGCAACAGGAAAACAAGGTTGGTGCAAAACATGAAGCGCTGCCAAAGAACCCAGGTGGTAACACCAGGGCGAGAGGCACCTGGGAGTGCCACCACGAGGGCTTTGCCCCCTTTTGTATTGTGCTCAGCTGCTCCCAGTAGGAGTTCATTTTTCACCTAACTCATCTGTTTGCTTCTGCATCTCAGCAACTGCAGCGATGGATGCATGGCAACACCTCTGGAAGAGGGAATGCAACCACACCGTGCCCGTGTCCATCTGGGCTGCTGCTGCATGCAAGCCCTCTCTTTCAGTAAATAAATGACATGTTAGTAGCACACCTGTCCTCCCCACACTGGGGCAGGCTCCAGGGGAGCCAGGTCCTCTGCAAAGGCAGAACAGAGGGCTCTGCAGGCTTCTTTCTCTGCAGGATAGACTTTTGCCATTCCGTTACGCTGCCTCCAATTTTAATGGCAAAGGGATTGCCAGCTCAGATAGCCACAGTATTGGCTCCACCGTTCCTTGTCAGACTGATGGGGAGCAAGACTCTGCAGGAGAGGGAACCAGGTTTACATTTCTGCGCCTCAGACTTCTCATCAAGCTCCAGCTATGTGTCCTCAAGACCCTCATAGCTCTGCTCTGACTGGCCAGTTCTCATGTGCCTTCAAGCTGCTTCTGATAAAACCAACTTTATCCTGTATTTGTTTTTATTTCCCATGACCCTATTTACACTTTATATCTCAGCCTTAAACTTACAATTTTTCTCTGGAATTCCTCTTGAAGGCCTAATTCTCTCTTCTTCTGTAAGAAATCAGCCAGCACATCCTGGATGGAGTGCAGGGCAGTTCTGCTACATTTATGGCATTTAAAATTAAGAGTCCACAAATGTCCTGATGTCCCCATCTTTTAATATAGCTAAATAAAACCAAGAAGCTCTCACACCTTTGAAAATACAGGCTGTTCATATACATTGAATTGTGTGTGCTTTGACTATCTCCTTCTCACCTACTCAAGAAAAGCTTTAAAAATTTTTAGGACAAAACTGCCTTAATGTATTTGATGTGTTACCATGCAAGGGTACATGCATGCAGAATTTTATGGGACTTTTGCTATTTTTTCATTTTATATAAACAGCGCACTAAAACTAATCTTCCCCATGAGTACATGGAGTGATTTGGAAAGAAGCTGAGATGAGCATTTGAAGGCATTTCTATAAAAAGTCACTGTGAGTATTGTCTACTGTGGGTGGGTTCAAAATGTCATTTCCAAATCTGAATGCGGTAGCGTCTCTCTCTGACTGAGGTTATCTTGTCCTCTTAAAAGATGTCACTTCTATCAGGACAAACTGACTTGAATGACCCAAGTCCAGAAAAGTCGAGTACTTGGCTCTTTGCAAAAGCAGAAGGGATCACCTTAAGCAGGCTTGCTGGTGGAACAGGGCTGAGGGGTATGCAAACAATCTGGGCACTTCAGGATTTTTATCTTTTCTAGTGGCTGAAAATACTGGTCTGATGTGATATTTGGATCTTCGTGAACACAAGGAAGTGGAAATCTGCATGTTGGCTCTGTGAGAACTGAATCTTGTTGCTGGGACTTTGCTGAAATAGCCACGTGGTAGCAGATAGAGTTCATACGCCAGCCTTAGGGAAAAGATTCTGGGATGTTGTCTTGAAAATAAACTGGGGATGAATCACTGCTTAAATTCTGAGTCACTGACACTAGTAACTTTGCTTTTACTGAGACATAAAAAATACTGGTGTTACCCCATAAAATAACATTCAGTAATCATGAAAGACGGAGCACACGGTCCAGTTCTCACCAGCTCTTCTTTCACTCCCTGTAGGTGCCAGACAGTGTGAAGAAGAGGTGGAGTCTAGGAAAAGACTGTGAAAATTCATCCTGCAGCACAAAATACAGTATTTGCCCTACACTGTGGAAGTCCCAGCTGCTGCTGGTTTATTAGATAAAATGAGATAGGCCCTAACCTTGCAAGTGTCTTTGTCAGATAATTCAGTTGGATTCATCAGTTCAGAATTTCATTTCTTCAACAGTTTTCATAGTTCTTATTGTTAAGATGGGAAAGAGTAAAACAAGGAGAAGTGGGGCTAAATGCTATGAAAACACAGTCTGGAAACCCCACCAGACTCAATTTGGAGGTGTATTTTGGCTTTCAGATGGGAATCATTTCAAATGCTGAGAAAACTAGGGAAGAATGGCAATTCATATATAACAGATTGTTTGAATATGCACAAAAAGATAAAGTATTTGTATACATTTTTATATGTATGTGCTTAGCTGAGGAATGCAGATTTTCTAGGGTTTTTTCCTAGCTTTTTTTGGTTTGAGGACAAATGTACCATGCTTATTGAACATTTTTGTTTGGAAACCTTCTTGTGCACAAAGACTATACACAAAGTCCTGCTTCACTGTGGAAGCAGAAACAAAGACAACCCATTTGCCATTGTTCAAATTAAAGACAATTAAACAAATTTGTTCAAAAATTCAAGTACTCAACCCACAAGAAGTTTGGCTTTCAGCCGCATGCTAAGGTCAGGTTTGTTGCTGCTCCCTTCCTCTTGGCTTTGTTTTCCTTTTGGGACTGCAGCTCTTCGAGGCAGACCCAAGCACACCAGTTGTGTTCATGCCAGCCCTTTCCCTGTGCTGATACTGATACAGGGCTGGCGCAGACTGGAGATCTGGATGAGTACCAAGGAATGTACAAGTGACATATATTTCACAGCTGTATGCTGTGCCAGGCTCAGGGGTCACACTTTGAGGACAGGTAGATGTCTTCAGACCTGGACTGTCACCTTCTTGAGTCTTACCATAAACAAAGTTCCAGTTTATCTTCCTAATCAAAGAGATAGGTATTGCAGCTCTCTGCTCTTCCTCAGACTGGAAGAGGGAAAAGAGATGAAACCCTGGGAGCTGGTAAATGTCTGCAAGGTCTTGCTGTAGTGCAGGACTGAACTAGCAGACTTGCACGCCCAGAGGACGGGGTTGTGTGCCAAGGGAAATCTGACAACCACATTTGACTACAAATCATGTGATTTTTCATTACTAGGAAATGAGCTTCAGGAGATCCTTAGGAATACACAAAGTCAAAATTCCTTTGGCACTCAGGGGTTCTTTACTCAGATGTGACAATGTGAAGACCAGGAATTATCTCCCGCCTTGAATGTAGCAAAGGTATACGGCCCTGGAAGGTACATACTGAGATCATGTGGCTCCCTGTAAGCAGTTCTGTGTGCCTCTAAGCCCTTTCCCACACAGAGGGCCTACCCCATTTCTTCACACAAGGTGGATTTTATGCTTAGGCATTTCTGGCTGGTAATCAGCACTGTAATTCTTTCTGTCACAAAGCTGTATGCCAAGAACCTCTCACTAGATCAGGCAATTAGCAGTAAGGTCTCCAGCTGTTCTCAAAGGTCTCTGCCTGCAATTTTCTCTCTCCAGCCCTGAAATTCACCCTGCAGCCCATCGGGGCCAACCTCATCCATACTTCTGTTCATCAAATCCCGTACAGTGGCATGGAACGCCTTCCTGGCCTGGGCAAATGGCTGTCCTCAGTCATTGATATTTCAATGCCTGTGATCTGTAAGAATGTACTAAAGGAGCAAAACATAATAACTTCTTGTAGCAGATTGTCCAGAGCCGCCTTCATTCCACACAGCTGGCAGAAGGTGTCTCTCTATCTAGCTCCACTGGGCATGAGGCATTCTGTATAGATAAAGGCAGAAAAATAAAGGGTTTGGTCCCAAATGTGAATCAGTTGGATCTGGGCAAACAAACTCAACAAGGAGGAAATCAGGAAATATCACCAAGTCACAGTGGAAACAAAGAAAGGAGTGAATGTGCTTGAAAAAGAAGTGCCAAGTTCTGTTTGTGGAACCAAGATGTATGCTCAGGGCCCATGTACCATCAGGCTGGTGGTACAAAGAGTAAGGAAATACAAAGGCATTTAGCTGCACTGTGCCAAAATTGGTATCTAAGCACATCACTGCAGAAGTAGGACACGGGTTCATCGCTCCAGTTAGCACTGAAATGCAAAGGTAGAGCCCTCACCCAGAACTGTTCATAAATCTTTTGCCTTTTACTTAAGAGGATAAAACCTAAAGTTTTCATGAAAGTCATTAAACATCTTATCACAACTTATTTTTTTCTGTTAGTGTTTCTATTGTGCATTTTTACATTAGAGCCTGGTACCACATTGGTTTGCAGATAGTATTGTAAGAGGTGGACTCTCCACGGCTGCTACAGAGGGAAAAGGAAAAATAGAAGCCCCTCCATGTATCTAGCTGAAGTGGAATTTAACCTTAACACTGAATAAACTTTATATCCCTGTGAAGCACTGTTGCATTTTAATGGCTGGTAGGCAAACAGCAAAGATGCCAGGACAAACACTGGGCAGCAGCAGAGGTTTTCCTGCCCTTTCTCTGCAGCCATCTGTGACACATAAGTTCTCAGTCCCATGGAGCTAGTCCAGGATATTCAGAAACCTAGAAACACAGCCTAATACTTTATTTTTCAAACCTGAGCCAAGGAGAATGTGAAAATCTCCGAAAGTGGCTCTGTTTTTGACTAAATCTCCATAGATTTCCTGTCCTGAATGATGACCTTCAGCAACTGAAGAAAATAACTTGATGTATCTTCAAATCAACACTAACTCCCATGAAATATTTCTTTAACTTGATTATTAACTGGAGGGATGAATCTGGCTTCTTTGAAGCAATAAAAAAAACATCCTCCCAAAGAAGAACTAGATTAAAAAAAAGGGATTTCCAAATGTATCTTATTTACTTGAGATATTAATCTAAGAATTCAAAAAAGAACATGGATTTCTGTAAATTAAATGATAATTTGATGTAGGGGGTTGTTGCAGCAGAGCAGTTGTCTTTGAAGAGTGTGACTTCACTGCTTTTTGCTTTTTGGCTTCATCTCAGAGGCCAAATTTACTTACAATAGCATTACCTACACTCAGGCAAGCTGCAGTTGTAGAATAATATCATTTTGAGACATAAGGACCAGGAAGATTTGCCAGCTTCAAAAGACCAAGCAGCACCAGGAGAGCCTAAGCTCTGCAGGGTCCTTCATAAGCCTGTGTATAAGCCCAAACCTGTGGACATAGAAAGTCAGCTGGTTTTCCAGCTTGTATGACCCCACATGCCAACTAAGGGCACTGAAGACAAACAGAGGAATCCTAATCCAAGCTTCCAGCAGTAGTTTGCTTCAGTCTGGAGTCAGAGAGTGAAATGTGTGGCTACAGATGAGAAGCAGTAGTCAATTATTAGATTATTTATAGCAGCCTTCCAGTCCTTCTAGCACCTTCCAGCACCTGAAGGGGAAACAAGAGAGACAGAGAGGGACTTTCCACAAGGATGTATAGTGACAGGACAAGAGGGAATGGCTTCAGACTGAAGGAGAGTAGGTTTAGATTGGATATTGGGAAGAAATTCTTTACTGTGAGGGTGGTGAGGCACTGGCATAGGTTGCACATAGAAGCTGTGGATGCCCCATCCCTGGAAGTGTTCAAGGCCGGGTTGGATGGGGCTCTGAGCACCCGGGTCTGGTGGAAGGTGTCCCTGGCCATGGCAGGGGGGTTGGAAGATGATGTTTAAGATCCTTTCCAACACAGACCATTCTATGATTCTATGATTCTATGATTGATTCTATGACAACCAGAATGCATTAGATAGCTACTAGATTTGACACTATTTTCCTTACAGCACAAAGAAGCTCTTTTTTGGCTCTTATCTCCAGGAGTAAAGAATTGCCTCAAGAAGAAATTTTACTGTGCATAAAGTTCCAAAAATATTTTTCAAGCCTTCTCTTTCATTCCAGTGTTACTTTTCCTCTCAGGTCCTATAGGTAAATTGCTATTAATTTTACAAAACCACACTCCATATACTGAAAAATGAGAAGATACCACAACATGAATTTCCATGGATGTATTCAAGCCTCAGGACTGGTTTCAGCTGTTGAGTCTAGTTTCAAATTGCCAAACCTTTCCAATTATCCACTCCATATAATAATCTTTCTGCTTAGCCTAGCACAAAAAGTAGTTCACTAATAAAATTTCTTTTCCTCTTCCTACCTTTCTAACCTTGTAATCATATACCTCAAAAAATTCAATATAAGCAAGGAAGAAACTCCCTTTGTGTTGCATTTTTGTGTGGACAAATTGTGCTCCCCCAAATGTGACCCTCTGTCACTCCAGAGGCACTGGAAATGGGTTCTCCAGCACCTGGGTGGGACTGACTCACCTCCCCCATTTTAGCATTTTAAAAGGGTGTTAAGCAGTTATAGGGAAGCCTTGATTTTTAGATTCCTATTTTTGGATTCCTATTTTTGGATTACTAAATTCAGGTAAGACAAATACAAACGTTAGAACCATATTTTATATAAGATAAATCAAAGTGTTCCCAAGCATTAGCATTAAAACTGCAGAGGCTTTTAGGAAATTTAAGCACTGAGTGAGTTCTTCACTCCACATTTGTATGTGATTCATGTTTCCAGCTCTACAGGCTTGCAAGCTCCCTCTGCCCCGCACCTCAGGTTCAGAGCCACAGAACTCCCAAGATGTATTCCTTACACCAGGAAGCCAGGACCACACATTTCTCATTCCCACGAAAACCCCCACACTGTGTGGCTTTACAAAAACTGTCTAGCTCTTTCAATAGAGTAAAAGGGAAGTATTATTTTTCCTTGCATGTCTTTCTATCACATAGGCTCAAGATAAGGAAAATTTTAAAATCAAATCAGATCAGACATTATCTTAGTGAAAATAACATGAGGTACAAGCCGTGGAGAGTCAGGGCCAACAGATGGACAGATTCTTACAGCATACAAATATGTTCCAACAGCAAAAATGTTATTGAACTCCAGTAAAAGTATTCATCAGTGAAATCGTCATCTTATTTTTGGATACAATTATGATGAAAAGGAGTGGGGCAGGGGGCACAGCCACTGCCACAGGCTTCACTGTCTCATGATATCAAAACAGATTGGTCATGATAGTATCCAAGAATAAGTAAAATGATGAGCTCATGGGAAGTTCAGCCTTCCTAAGAGGAGAGGCAGGTGTCCTCTATCTCCAGCAGTGGACAAAATTCATTTAACTGGAGAAAATCAGTGATTTTGAACATGAGTTCTATTAAAGCAGCAACAGCAACCAAAGAAACAAACAGCCATCTGAACAGGGTTTATCTGATCCTTTTCAGGCTCCATCTGTCCCCCTTCAGACTCCAGCAGCATAAGGTACAGACCTGAATGAATCAGTGAGTTTATCCTGATGGCAAGCAGAGGGATATATGTACTTTGCCGGGTGGGAGTCACTTCATCCTAGGATGGATGTTTCTAACACAGCTGATGCAAGTGCAGTAAGGTGAGATGACTAGCACATAAGAAAAATTCTACAGCAGGGCTGCCTGAAATTGAGATAAATTCCAAACTTACTAGTACAGAGGTACAAGAGCTAAAAAGTGATTTTACAAGAGTAGCAAGAATCATCATTGAATGATGATTCAATGGGTTGAAAGGGACTTTTAAAGGCCATTCTAGTCCTATGCCCCTGCAATGAGCAGGAACATTTTCGACCAGAACAGATTGCTCAGAGCAGCATAAGTGCCTGAGACCGGAACAGGATGTGTTCTTTTTTCATAGTTATAGCAGAATTTAAAAAATGCAATGGAAGAAAAGATTAAGAGGTACTTTACTCTGGGCTGTTCACAAAAAGGACAAAAAGGAAGGATACCCAGCCATGCTCTGACTAACAGCCTCAATTACCTTTACCTCTTCTGTCAAGCAGGTGGTCATAAGGGTTGCACATTGAACTGTGGGTCTAAAAATAATGCACTTAACTCTCTCACTTTTCCACCAGTCCCCTCTGCAGAGTAACTCAGAGTACTTATTTCTTGCATATTATCTCCTCTGCACTCTTAACTGAAAAGGATATTCTGTTTCCTGTATGTGGGCCTCAATATCAAAATAGATGGTTTGAAGCACTGATAGCTGTTTTCTGTTACTTTTCACTTTTCTTCCAAATGTAAAATTCGGCAGAGCCTATTCACTCCATTTCAATGAGGACTCTGCTTCTGGTTCACATTTAAAACAGTTGTGAAGGAAAGAAATGCCATGCAAGGGGAAAGGTAATGATCTCACACTAGAAGACTCAGATGGATTCTAGGAAGGGGTACAGATTGAATTGCCCCTTTTAAAAGCAGTATAAACCAACAACACATTTGTTTAGGATTGTATGGATTTATGCTGCAGCTTTGTTGCAGCACTGACTCAGTGAGCAGTCCAGGTTAACGCACTGCTCACATGGGCTGCAACTGACCACACAAAGGCAGTAATGAACTGCTAGAAATAGGGAGTAAACAAGTCATTAATTAAACGTTAATGACCCAATAATGATTATTTTTAAAGTATTTTTGAAATCTAGCCACACATAATGTAATCTAATGGCAGTGCTAGGGGACGTAGAAACTAGCTATGTATGTATTACATACACACAATATGTAATTTTAAATTTCAGAGGGACCATGTGCCATGAGGTAAGACTATGAGTAATAGGATGAAGTTATGTAAAGGAAACTTTACAATGAATTACAGGAAAATTACAGGAAAAATTAATTAACTCTGCTGAGGTAGTTTAGAGTCATAGGTTCCCAAAGGAAGCAGGAAAATCACGATTTATTTGTCATCTAAGACCATTGTATTACACATTCTAGACAGTGGATGTTTGGGACCAGTCCCTTACTAGTCTCTGGATTACAGATGCTATCTAATAGAATATTTTAATCAACTCAGTTTTCCATTAGCCTGTTTATCTAAAGACTCAGACTTTCTAGCAGATCTACATGCCTAAAGAAATATGGAGCTGCCTAGTGGGATTTGAAAAAGCACCTTAGAAGAAAGATCACGTGTCCTATCTGCCTTGGTTTTGGAGTGTAATCTCTAGTGCAACAGTGAAGAGGGTGTGAGTGCCATTAAACCAAACTTCCAATGAATGAAATTATCTTGGTACAAACATCGTTAGGGAACCGATGCACAAGGCACTGTGGTGGTGCATTCCCCTGCCCCTCCTCAGGTCTGCTCTGTGATCTCAGGGATACCTGTTAGGCCTTGGCCTTTGTCTAATGAGCTGGGTGGTGATGTGTCCCTTGATCATATCAGGTACTACAGATGCCTGGCTAAATGAAGGACAAGAACAGGAATAATCAGTCATCCCCTGAGAACCGTGGAAGGTTCCCCACCCGAGTCACAGTCTCCAGTACCACTGGTATTGCCAAACCCTTCTGCACCCTTACTCTTTGCACCCTCACCTTTTTTCGTCCCTGACCTCTGTGTAAATGGTTCTAAACTAATTCTGATCCCATTTTCCTTTGTGCGCTCCATCCATGTATTCAGAGACAGAGTGAGCCTTGCCATCGAGCTGTCTCAAGTCATGCTACCACAAATTTGTATTAAAACCTGCTTTTGCTAATACCTTTGAGGGTGATTCTTCAAGCGGCCTAAACCACTCATTTGCAACAATGGCATAGTCAGAAGGATCCTAAATCAGGATTTGTGACAGATACTATACTTCAAATATAAATTGGGAATTTCTGGTATGACAATTCACTAGTATCATATAGAATAGTAAGTAGAAATTTTCAATTGAAATTGAAAAGACTGTTTTCCAGCTTTTCATCTCTCAAATATGTGGGAATAACAAGCAGGCAGTTATTGCTTTGGGGGTGTTTCTGGGGGTCATCTCTTTGGTGGCGAATGATGGAATGGACAGTATTTTCCTCTAAATTTGGGTACTTATAAATATTTATAAATGACTACTATTTAGTTTTCATTTTTTTTCATGACCAGAGAAAGTTTTCATCCTAATTCTGTCTAACATACTCCACCTGAATCCTGGTTTATTTTTGGGGGGAGCCATTTAGGCTGCTAATAATTAATTTTAATTCACAGATGACTGAGAAGAAGCATTACAAACCAAGACTCTCAAGAATATGTCCTTCTCCAATCAGATTTTTGTAGAGTTCTATATTATTTCAATTTAGGATATGAGGGCTATGGTATTTCATTCTTCTAACATTTAAAATAGTGGAATAACTCCTGCAGGAGGGCTGAACAGTGCTTATGTTCTGATCTCTATTCTAATTAGGAAAACAAATAAAATATAGGTATGATGTTCTTAGCTGGCATAAATCAACCTAATTTTACTGACTACAGTGGAATGACATCATTTTACATCAGCTGAGGATCTAACACAAGTTTGCAGGATGATTAACCTTCCTCAAATACTCCAAAGTTACTGCAGATTACATTTTTTTATGTAAGCCCTCCCTTCAGCACCTGCCAGAAATGTGAACAAATAGATTCATCGTGCTATAACTGTGATGCTTCTTTTTCCTAAAACATAAAACATCTGGTGCGATAGGTCATTCTTAACATCTGTCAACCATATTTACTAAATGCTAAACAAAGATACACTTTTTCCAGTGATCTATTTTCTAACTATTTCCTTTCACATGCTTCTTCTAAACTATTCTTTCCAGGTCCAGTTCCAGACAGAAAAGTAAAATTTGCCAAACAGGATTAAAGACAGCCATGGCAAATCAAGTATAACCCCAGAAGCACCTGTGCCAGTGAAAGTTGAAAAAATGAAGCAAAGGGTCCTTTTGCTCCTACAGGAAATCAGTGGAAGCAAAATTTCTGAAGAGCACTATTATCACAGTGAGCAATTCTAGAGACATCTGCTGCTGTGTTGCTCATGTTATGACCATTCTGATTGCGGCTGTCCTGGGTTCAGCTGGGATAGAGTTAATTTTCTTCCTAGTGCCTGGCATAGCTCTGTGTTTTGGATTTAGGATGAGAATCTAAATCTGATGACTCTGATGAAGCAGAGATTCCCAGTAATTACTTCTTGGATGTTAGAAATGATAAATAAACAGTAAGGCAGGCTGAGGGTGATCAGAGGCTTTGCAGTTATCTCAAGTTAATCTGTGTAAGGTCATTTGTTGTAAATTTGCTTGTTCAGCTGCAGTCTCTAATGCTGTCTCATATCTGTCTAGTTAGGTTTCTTCCCAGCCAAGAAAGTCATCTGCTAGAACATGGTCCCTTTTATTTACTCAGACCCTTTTTTCCCCCTAGCCCAGTATTTAGTTTATTTGATAGCTCCTTTATCCAAAATGAGGTCTTTCCTCCCTCTCCTGAAAGCAAACTGAAGAGGATTATACACCTATGACTGAGTCTAAATGATTTTTTTTCTTTAAATATACAAGGAACATAAAAGGTAACTTTATGTAATTAATCTGCTTTATGTAATTAATCTGCTTTATTTTACAAAAGTTTCTGCCATCTTTTCATCGTTTAAAAAAATTTAATAATTTTAAAAAATGCTGAATTTACTTCTGAATCTACAGTGGTCATCAAAATAACCATCAAACATATTTCTGTGATGAAATCCAGATATACTGCTGCAATTCTTTTTCATAGTAAGTGGCAGCTTAGAAGGCATCCTTGAAAAGCAAGGATAACACAGGGACAGGACTACCAGCTAAGCAGTGTGGCTGACCAAGTGCTCAGTGCTTGGGCTTGGATTGTGGTCCTCCTTTATTCAGGAGTGTTGGCGCACCCTTATAGTCCACAAACTTCTAATATGACCTCGGACATGTCCCTGAGGAAAATAAGGTGCCAAGACTCTCACAGGGCATTTCTCCTTTCATTGCAAGGGGTGTTGTGGGTTACAAATCACACAAACAATGTTGTGACAGCTGAGATGGGCTATACATAGGGATAGAAGACTTTTACACCTCCAGCTCACTTACTTAAGTCTGATTTGCATGAGTCAGATCAACTAAGGATTGACTCAAGGTACTTTTAAAATACCTTGAAAAGTCAAAAATATGGTTTGAAAGCAATGAGACATTCTTGTTTCTGAGATGCCCTTCAGCAAATGACTGGATATCAGAAACTCTTCCATTTTTAATATGTTAGCACCCAGCCGTGAGATGCAAGGAAAGAGCATCCTGGCTTATGCACAAAAGCATCCTGGCCTGTGTCAGCAATAGTGTGGCCAGCAGGAACAGGGCAGTGATTGTCCCCCTGTACTCAGCTCTGGTGGTGAGGCCACACCTCGAATCCTGTGTTCAGCTCGGGGCCCTTCACTACAAGAAAGACGTTGAGGGGCTGAAGCGTGTCCAGAGAAGGGCAACGGAGCTGGGGAAGGGTCTGGAGCACAAACCTTTTTAGTAGTGGCTGAGGAAGCTGGGGTGTTTATCCAAGAGAAAAGGAGGCTCAGGGGGGACGTTATTGCTCTCTACAACCCCTGAAAAGAGGTTGTAGCCAGGTGGGGGTTGGTCTCTTATCCCATGCAATAAGTGATAGGACAAGATGAAATGGCCTCAACTTGCACCAGGATTGGATATTAGGAAAAATTTCTTCATGGAAAGGGTGGTCAAACATTGAAACAGGTTGCCAGGGAAGTGATGAAGTCACTATCCCTGAAGGCATTTAAAAGATGTGTAGGTGTGGCATTTAGGGACATAGTTTGCTGATGGGCTTGGCAGTGCTAGATTAACAGTTGAATGTAATTATCTTAAAAATTTTTCCAACCTAAATGATTTCATGATTCTAAAACTTATTGTTTTTATGGCTCACAGAGCATGGTCTTCATCCAGAATAAACGAATTAGTTCATTACGTATAGATTACATAATACATAAATACATAAAGTTATTTCTATGAGTCATGCACATAGGTGAGCAAAAATTTTTTATATAAAACCCACTTTTATTATGAAATTGAGCAGACCAAACCTCTGTGTGTCATGAAGGGCAGCACAGACAATTTGGCCCTGGCACCAGGATCAGCCCAGCTCAGTCACTGATGCTTGTTCTGGGCAGCTAAGCTCCCTCTGTGGATGGACTAGTGCCATTTCTGCTCAGTGCTTTCTTGGGCCGTGTAGAAATACCGCTGAATTATCCTCTGTATTTTCAACGGTACTCATATGTCTGGAAAGGGTCATCCAGTTAACAGAGTAGGGCAAAATCCTATCCCCAGTGAAATCACTGAACATGTCATCACAGATTTAGAAGATTACAGGAAGCCACTGCAGTCCTCTCTGCTCAGATCTGCTACATTAGAATGAGCTGCAGCATCCTGAACTCTTTAATTCCTTGTCCAAAAAAGTGCACTATGACAGAGAAGTTTATAATAAAGTATGTACAGTATTTCTTTTTCTTAAATAGTAATACCCTTTACCCTGCTGCCAGATAAGCATACAATAACCGGGACTCTAATTCCCTGCACGAGTGGAGCCTCAACCACCTCCAGAACAAAATAGTCCAAAACCAAACTCCAGAACCAATTAGTCCAAACAAGGATTTATTTCAATGTAGAAAATTATTTCTGTGAGTAGCACTGAACAGTGGTAGTTTCTCTAAGGGATGCTCTAAATTTCAGCTCTCTGATCATCTGGTACTGACAGCACTTGGGTTGTAGGTGCAAGCCCTGTGGAAGGGCTCATGGTACACCAACAATTCTGTACCATTCCCTTGGCCAGTTTAATAATCCAAGCAGTGCATACAGCATCCAGAAAAGATATCTGTCTCTGACACAGGGTCCAAAAGATTTTTCTCTATCTACCACTCCCTATAAACATTTTCCAAAGCATGTTACTTGATTTCTTCCTGCTCAAACCACAGTGCTTTGACTGGCCCGTTGATACAAAACCCACAATATTCTGCTTTCTTAGAATAGGCATCAGAGAGAATGGTAAGGGTCTAAACTGATCTTCTCTTCCACCAAGTTTACTAAATGAATTTCACTGAGCTGTTAGCACATCTGCTGGGTTTATGTCCTGGCTGCTGGCTTAGGAGGCCAGGGTTGGTTTGGGAGCCAGGGCAGGTTCACCCCATGCTGTGTATGTCCTCATCACCTTATACCTGGCAGTTTCCCATACTGACTGTGGGGAATGAGCAGGGAGGGAGGGCAGCAGGGGCCAGCTGGAGGCACCTGCTCTTACACTCATGCGTAGTTGCAGGGTGTAAATGCCTGGTTTATGTATAGCAGAGCCCAGCCAGTGAAAAGAGAGAACCAGTGCAAGGCATTGAGCCTTTGCCAACGAACACATGAGCATTTCCAAACAAAATGTCCAAATTAAAACTGATTTACTCCCACCCAAGTTTCTCTTCCAGGCTATGCCAGCAGAAAAGGCTTCAATTTGTAAAAAAAAA
>WEIT01011795.1:115717-148263 GCA_013389985.1 Dryoscopus gambensis
TCGTATCCCCCTCCCCGTGCCCCCCAGCCGTGGGGGTGTTGGCGCTACTGCTGCTACGGGAGGATGTGGGGGATGTCCCCACTCCTGCCCCTAGGCAGAGGGTGATGGGTGGGCTGTCATCTCCAGCCCCCGCGGGGAGGGCAGCAGCAGGTCCTCGCTGCCATTCAGCTTCCGAGGACGGTGGAGGGATGTTTGCTCCACCTGTCCCTGGTTCGTGTGGTGAGGTAAGGACAGTCGCATCCCTCTGCTCCCCCTGCCTCAGGCTCCCCCGGGCTGGGAGGTCTCTTAGAGCTCTAGAGATGGAGACCAGCTGTGCTGATGGAGGAAAGTGAGTGCTCCCTGCAGAGACAAGGTGTGGGGAAAGGTGAGACAGGCTGTAATAACACACGAAGGATGAAAGTGCACTGCATTCATTCCCGGGGGTCGCCAAAAGCTGATGGACGAAGTCTTTGCAAGAGCAAGATATGGCTCCCCAAGGTCTGTGAAGGGGTTCGGGAATGAAGACCCAGTATTAACCCATGGCACTAATCCTGTTGATTTTCAGAGTTTGGGAAAGACGGAAGGACACCCAAGCTCCAAGGGCAGGATTTACCAGCTTTCTGAGTAATAGCCATGTAAAACACAAAGAGCTTAATTCCTTAAGAAATTACATGGAAGAAACCATCACTTGTAAGCACAGAAGAAGCCAGTAGGCAACTGGATCTGAGACCCAATAGCCACCATCAAATGGAAAACAACTCTAAAGGACTCTACACATGTGAATTTAATAAAGCAAACCTTCAGAGGTTTTCATGTCCCCCATGTTGCAGATCTTTCTTTTCCCCTTTCATCTTCTCACATTTAATAGCCTGTAATGCACTGGGATGTCATGAATTCCTAATATCTGTTTATGATCACATCCGCAGAAGTCCACCATTGCTTTTGTCATGGACAGCATTTTTTCTTCCAGAGAACACACTGCCAGCAGTTATAAGCCTCTGTCAGCGAAAGTGGAGAAAAGAAAGAAGACTGAAATGTCATAGCAAAGTAACCTGCCATTTCCAAAGAGTTTTTCAGGCACTTTCAATCCAAGCCAAGAAATCACTGGGGAGAGAGAATTACAAACAGCTCTCTGCAGCTGGCCCATGTGCGAATGCTTGAAAGATAACACCTCCACCCCAGCAAGGAAAGTGCAGCCCAGGCCCACAGACACACCTTAGTCCCTCCCTTCTGTTCCTAGAACGCCGGGCTGTGTGGACTTTGCGGAAGAAGCCGAGGAGGTGTTTCCCCTATTGCCGAGGGGGGGAATCCCCGCAGCTCAGCGTCCCTCCAGCCCCTCTCGGGACGCGGCGGGCACTGGCCATGGTGCTGAACCACCGCCCGCCGGGCTTCCCTGGGCTCCGCCGAGCCGCCGGAGCATTCTCTAGATGCTCTGCCCTGCCGCCGAGCTGCTGGCTATTCACAAACAAAAATGAGAACATCTTTCCTAGTGTTTCCCTTTTGTTTTCCCTCCCCTCTTTCATTCCTAATCTTTATATTTTTCTACTTTTTTTCCATTTTCCAGTAAGACACTGGAACACGTTGGCCTGAGAAGTTGTGGATGCTCCATCCCTGGAGGTTTTCAAGGCCAAGTTGGACGGGGTTTTAATCTGCCTGGTCTAGACTAAAGGTGCCCCTGCCCATGACAGGGGTGTTGGAACTAGATGATCTTTAAGGTCCCTCATACCCAAGCCATTCTATGATTCTGTTTCAAAATTTCAACCTGGAATGTGGCTTGCTCACTCAGCCTACCTTTCTATTAATGAAGGCACAGGCTTTACTTCAAGAACTCAAAAAGAAAGCTAATTATGGAATTAATGTGTCTAATCACAGTATATTAGGTCCACTAAAAAGCATCTCTGATGAGAGACAGAGATAGAAATGATCATTTAAAGATACTGCAGCCATGCTTCAGAGTCTCCAGAGTGGCCTTCTAAGCGAAATAAATTGCCCCACTCACTATAAAAATTGACAGTGTGTCAGCTGTTTGCTTGTGTACCAAGTTCATAGCAGGAAAAACATGAACTCAGAATGTTCCAATAGTACTTCGTTCATCTAAGTGACTCAGTGGTGGAGTAAGATAGTAGAGAAAGGTCATATATATTTTCTGGATTTGCCTAGTGTTAGACCATTTTTAACTTCTAAGATGATGCAGCTGGGTCTGAGGATGAAGAAAGAATGGTGTTGCTGTCTACCTTGACTTCATCAAGACTTATGACACAGTCACAGCATCCTGCTTCTCAAGCTGGGTTCGTAAGGTCTGACTCAGCAGATTACTGTGTGAGGCTGAATAACCAGATGGGCCGTCAGGTTCAAAGAGTCTTGGGGAAGGGTTTGTTTGTACTCTTCCTGGAAGCTGGTTAAAACCGGAGATAGTCAGATCTTTATCCTGGGATGTATCCTTTTAAAAATCTCTATCCATGACCTGGGAGACACTGAACCATGGGAGGATCAGGGGAAGAGCAGTTGGCACGTTTGGGAACAGAGCTGTCATTCAGAAATTCCTGGACAGGTTGGAGGAACGGGTCAACAGGAACCCTATGAAATTGAACAAAGATAGCTGCAAAGTCCTGCCCCATGGAAGGAAAAACTCATCACAGTGGTGCAGGCTGGACATGACTGACTGGGGAGCAACAAGAACCCAGATATAAGTTGGTGGTGTGCCCTGGTAGCACTGAAAATTAGCAATTTTTTGTACTGTACTAACAGGAGTGTAGCTAGGTACTGGAGAGAAGGAATTATTATGCCTTTCTACCAATTGCTTGTTAGACCACACATGGAATATTGTGATGTGACCAGTTTTTGGGCCCCAAATAAAAGAAAAAGAGTGATGAACTTGGGCAAGTCAACTGGAAGGCCATCGAAATCATCAGGGGCATGGAGCACATGTTGTATGAGGGGTGCAGATTAAAACAGGTTTGATCAGCCCAGAGAAAAGTAGTTTTTGGAGGTGCCTAATAGTAGCCTTTCCATATCTATGAGGAGGTTGTTAGGAGGACAGAGCCAAACTATTCACAGTGATTCATGATGGGAGGGCAAGAGACACTGGGCATCAGATGAAAAAAAGAGGGATGGTCTGGTAGAACATCACTCACATAACATAAATATTTGGGTTAGGGCATCCTGGTGCTTGGCACTTTCTTTTATTTGGATATGGCATTCTCTTAGTATTGTAAATCAATATTTCAGTCCAAACAAAGTTTGCCTTTAATATCCAAGAGGCAGTACTGGAACACGCAACTTGAATCGGGTGCGCTTTTTTCTTTCTTTTTTTCAAAAATAACAAACCAAATGAAAAGCAGTGACTTCAAGAAAAATGTTTTTATATGAGTTTTAACAATTTGGGCAATCAAGTGTCAAATTGTTTTGTTTCTGGAACAGGGTAATTTAAAGAATTCTACTTTACCAGGCTGGATATTCTGTGCAAAATTGACGATATGTTCACAACACTGACTTCACCAAGGAGTCTGCCACATGCATTTGATTTTAACCTATTGATTGGTTTCTGATCAGCACCCAAATTTATTCTCCAGGAGTATAGATATTATTTCTCAGAGCATAGTTGGAACTTCTGGTGACCTTTAGGTGTTATTTTTGTGCTGGAGATTTCACTGTGCAAAGTACTCAGCATTCTGGCCCTAGCTCAGCAAAGCACGTAAGTACCTGATTAACTTTAGCCTCAGACCCCTGTGCTTTTCTGAATTAGGGCCAAAAGGGTACTGTGCTGAAAATCCATCCCACAGGTATGCTTTATACAATTAAAAAAACAATGCAGCCTTTTCAGTGGTCCTCCTCACTTCCATTTTTGAAGTAATTTTTTAATAAATAAGTAAACAAATAAAACGAACCATCCTTCTCTGGCAACATGGCAAAGGCATTATATGAGACTTTCTCTGTATGGACTTGGAGTAAGGTTGTACTCTCATATGGAGAGGCTAATAAAGGGCTACACAGACAAGTGATATAGTGATGTTGCTGCAAGTGTGACGCTGAATTTTTGCAGCAGTGTCTCATCCCAAGGGGTAAAATAGTTTTATGTGTTGCTAGCAGCTATTTAGTTTTAGTTCAGGTTTTTATGATACACCTCGTTGTGTATCATTGTAATTTTGTAAGAAAAAACTACAAGTAATCTTTTTGATCATCTTAGCTCATAACTTCATTAACAGACAAGTTTGTTGTAGATTTCCTCCTCCACATGTACCAAAGTATACAAATTATATTCTAGCATTATATTCTATACAAATTATATATTCTAGCCTGCGCACATAAATCCCTCACTTCTCTGCAGTGCAGGTATATGTTGTGGAGTTGCAAAGAGCAGGAGTACAAATGCTTCCTGAAAGCACACAGCTGCTCCTGCAGCATTGGAACAAGGCAGCCTTACTCTGGAGCCTTACGCTGGAGAACGATGCACAGGCTGCTGTTTATCCTTATATTTACAGCTGAACACCACTAGATGTCCCCTGCTGCCAGCCCTGCAGCGACAGCCACAGCTGGGGTGCTGCTACAGAGCCTCTCCGTGCAGTTATCTCCCTTGCCCTGAAAAACACATCATTACTGCCTGGAGAAGGTTTCAGAGTGACTTTAATACGGCCTTCCAGTACTTCCAGAGAATGTATAGAAAAGATGGGGACAGATGTTTTAGCAGACCCTCAGGCAAGAGGACAAGGAGTAAGTTTTAAGCTAAAACAGAGTGGGTTGAGTTTAGATATACAGAAGAAAATGTTTATATTGAGGGTGGTGCCTAGATTGGTAGTGGATGCTCCAACTCTGGAAACATTCAAGGTCAGGTTGGACAAGGCTCTGAGTAACCTGATCTAGTTGAAGATGTGCCTGCCCATGGCAATCCATGACTGGATGACCTTCACAGGTCTCTGCCAACCCAAAGTATTCCATGATTCTATGACTATTTTTGCTTTGTTGAAAAAAGCTATATGACAAGTTTTAGAAAAGGTGTGCTTGCAGTATGTCCTAAACACCTGTGCAGAGCTACTGGAGGTTTTCCACTTTTCTTTCATCCTTCTCCTTCATCTTCCTGCTCACCATTATCTCTGTGGGGACAAGAGAAATTAGTGTATGAAAGTTCTGATATTTGGCTCTACACCAGCAAAGGACTGGTCAAGCTCAGATCCTTGAAGAGTTCTTTCTCCCTGAACATCGTAGAAGCATAGAATGGCCTGTGTTGGAAGGTATCCTAAAGACCATCTAGTTCTAACCCCCCTGCCATGGGCAGGGACAGTTTCCACCAGATCAGGCTGCTCAGGGCCGCATCCAACCTGGCCTTGAACGCTTCCAGGGATGGGGCACCCACAGCTTCTCTGGACAACCTGTGCCACTGCCTCACCACACTGAAAGTAAAGAAATTTTTCCTAATATTTAATCTGATCTCTCCATGCTGACTGTCATGTCTTGTCTTTATACCTGCAAAACTGTTTGGTGTCTTATGCAAGCTGGACCAGGCCTGCTAAGGGCCTGCTAAATGGCCTTGTCATTGCGTGAGTTCACAATTTTCTACAGTAATGAAATCATCCATGTGCCTTTATAAAAGCAACTTGCTATATGGTGAATAGGGGGGACAGATGCATGGTGTGAACAGCTTCTAAGTACATCTTAAGAGAGGACAAGAGAGTCATATGTGCACAGGCAGTGTTTGTGTTTATAGGGAGTAATACCTTTTTTTTCTTATTTACCACTACAAAACCTTATCTGCTCAAGTACATCTGAGGTGCAAATATTGCCAAGTACAAATGAAATCTTAGCTAATAACTGCTCTGAGGACACTAGCCTGATGATACACAAATTGCAATTAGATTATTTCACCACATGCCTCCTGCCTTAAAAAAGTGAGCTAGGAAAAAAGCTTCCTTACGGTTTTTCTAAACTGCCACTGGCATTCCCTTTTTCCCTAATCAGCGATTGTATATTAGATAAAGCTTGTCACTATGCCAACCCACTTAGAAAGGTCTTGGACAGGAAATAGAGCCAGCGAGGGACAGAAGTTCATGAGAAAGGGTTTCCAACATTTTTCCATCTGACAGGAAACTACAGTTACCGCAAAGGATTTCTTGACGTATTCGCTCCAAAACGTGGGTCAATAGTCAGACATTCAGCTCATGACTCAGGCATGAAAAATGTGAAACATCTGGCTCAAATCTATGCTATGAACAGAGAGATTCATGACTTTAAGCTAAAGGCTCATTGGATCCACTTTTAAAGACAATTAATTTTATTTGAAAAGCAACTGTGTAGGAATATTCTGCAGTATTCCAGTTGTTAGGACTGAACCAGTAAAATGCCTTCCTTTCATCAACAGCAAATGGAGTAATTGTAGAATATAGGACTATTCTGAATTATCAGAAAATATAAAATGGTCTTCATTTTTGCATTTTTAAAGTCTGAAACACTATCGTGCAGACAAATTGGTGGTAATATCCAAACTAGACCTCAGAAGATAATCACAGAAATCCATAGAGATGGATACAGATCTGGCACAATAAAATCACATCCATCTTATTGATACTTGGCTAGTTCAGAGCACAGCAAGGCATGCTCTCATCTGTCTGTGTGAGTCTGTGCAGATGTCCACAAATTCCAGCTTCATGCCTAATTCTCTCAGTTGCCATCAAGGGTGGTGCAGGAACATGTTGCTGCTACCTTTCCTCACCATCACTCAGACACCAACAAAGGAATGCAATGGAGCAACTTTATTGGCTCCCTGTGTTCAAGGCTGATTCACAGCCACTGAGTTGTGATTCTGATGCATCTGGAGGAGCAGCTTGAAAAAGTGCCTATAAAATCTGCCTGCTTATGGTCAGTCCTTACCTCCATTTTGTTTTGTGACCTAGTAGCATAGGAAGAGGTATCTGTAATGGGAACTGGGATGCAGTGGTGATGTGATTTTTAATTACTGATGTATTCTTCTATGCATAATCAACTAGCTTTTTAATAATCAGCTCTCAATTACTGGAAGAAACATTCATGAAGTATCTCTAGGTAGTGAATTTTAGACCATTACTGTAGACATCTTGTGAGCCTTTCTTTATATGGCATAGTTCTGTTTGGAATTCCAAGGCCTTCAGCATATCTCTTCAAGCAAATCCATTTCCCATTGCTCCTGCTTCTCAATAAACCCCTTTTCACAGGGGACCTTTCCAATGGCTTTCCCAGTCCTGGAGATAGTAATGCCTTTCTTACATTAGTTACTTTTAATTTCCTTAAAAACAGGGAGCAGTGCTGAAGTCTGGGGGTGCAGAAGGGCTCACACAGCACCAGAAGCACACAATGCAAACAACAAACAGGGCAAACTCAGGAAGTGTCTTTAAATGTGTATTTTGTTCAGGATGAAAATATTCCCATGGGAACCAGTGCATCAGCTGCTTCCAGCCTGACAGGGAAACATAATTTGGAGGGAACAGGTGGAATTCTTCCCAGTGTGTAAGTAATTTTTTTCTCTGGCTTCCCTTACAGACTTTGGTAGAAATCCTAATGCAACACACTCTATTCTTTTTAGTTCTTTGTTTTGCTCAAAACCCAATCCAATGGGCAACATGCAGGATGACTAAACTGGTGAACAGAACTGTATTTTTTAAGGTTGTTGATTTTGGCTGGAAATCCTGGTTTTGTCTCTTTGCTCTAATAAAATACAGATGGATAACTTGGGCTGCAGATAACCTTTTCTCTTCCAGACAAAAAAAAAAAAAAAAAAAGATCATTAGATACCTCTATGGATAATGAGCGCTCTTCCTACAGATGGGGAGAAGGACCAAGTAAAAATAGTATTACTCAGTCACTCTTGAGTAGTCAAAATTTGATAAAAAACTTGAAAATCAGATTACAGTCTGAGTTCACAAAACATCAGGAATGTCTGATTTTTCATTTCAGGTGAATTACAGGCCCTGGAGAGGCAAACAACTCCTGCTGGAGAAATATATTAAATAAAACTAAGTTTATCATTCTCCTTTGATGTGTTGGCCACTGTTCCCCTAACACTGTTCTTGCCAAGGCCCCATCATTACTACACATAGGCTGGGAATAGTATAAGTGCTACAGCACAGTACAGATGAAATTTAATCAGAAATATCCAACACGCCAAGACAGCCTGACTGCTAGAGCCAGGAATCTCTCTTCTGTTGACTAGCTTGGGGTTAGCCCTGCTAGAAGCTTGTTTCTTTATTGATTTTTCTTATGTGGATTTTTCTCTCAGGCAAAAGAAGCAAGCAACATCCTATACTCAAGTATTTCTGAGATAAACAGAAGGGGGAGACCTGCACCATGAAGCTTCTTATGCTTGTGGCTTCTGCATCTCCTGCTGGCTGCCCCTGAAATGCAATAGAGCAAAAACCCTGAGTCTTCCTATTAAATGAATTTTCTCCAGGGTTTGAAGGGAAGTGGCATATGGATGATGAAAGGTCAGAGTGCTACAATGTGAGGTTTCTTCATTAGGTGGAGCAGGAGGAGCAGGAAGCATTGGTAACTAACACACCCAGTAGCGAATTCTCCAAGAGCAGAAATCATCTTCCCATGAAGAATTTCTCATCTGACATTTGTGTCATCTGCTGTAACAGTGCCTTGAGCTTGTTGTGCCAGTCAAGGTTTCTGTCAGCTTCCAAAGGTGTTTGTTTTGCCTGAGTGAGAGATTGGAAACATTTGTGAACCGTGAATATTTTCACAGAGAGCAGGAAAAACTTTTCCTGGCCAGCCTTAAATATATCCCACGGCTTGAGGCAAACTCAATCTCAAAAATCCTCTAGTCTGTAAACATCCAAATTGGAGAAAACAAACTCTTCTGTCCCAGTTTTATAGGTGACAGATGTAGATTTTGGAAAACTTACCTGAGATGATGCATCAATGCAGCATTTCATAGACTGCTAGGTGTTTTTGAAGGCTATACTGAATTTACTCGTAGAACAGCTCAGGAATGGTCCAGCCTGTCTGATGGGTGATGCATGTACGTGGCACATGGGCAGCAGATGGGGCAATTGCTGGGTGCATTGTGTTTACAGCTGGCCCCATATCTGCCCACAAAGTGTAGCGTGGATCCTCTGTGATAGTCAGGACTTGAACCTCCAGCTCATTCCCATATAAATGATATGGATCATGAACTATATTTAAAATTCAGTAGAAGAAAGACTTTTCAACTTATAAAAACGTTCACAGTTTCACCAGTCTCAGGATGAAACCAATACCTTCAAAGGTGTGACAGGGATAAACAAAAGCAGCCGCCATTGAAAGCCTTGAATTCCCTGGGTCTTCTCCTGTGCTTGTGGGAAGCCTTTCTTCTTTATTTGAAAAACACATGGGTAAAATACGTATTTATGTGTATACATTTGTATTTATAAACATAAGTCTTCTTCTTAACACTGTTGAACTTGCAGGGATGTTGATACCTAAACCTAGGGCTGTTTTGGCAAAGAATGTCATCTCTGGATACAAATGTTCTTGCTGAACTTTTCTTTTTCTAGAATAAGTATATAAAACTGATAAATCTCTAGTGAAATTCTCCTGAAATTACGTCAGAGATTAAATTTTGTCCCATGTTCTGTGTTAACAGCTTTCGTCCAACAGTGTTGGCTTCTTCTAAAGGTGGAAAGACAGAAAAACTGTTTACCATACCAATTCAGGCTGCATTTTAATTTTCTGCTTTTGAGACAGTGGGTAGATGTTGGTTGTGACGATTAGTGTCTGGTATTTTGGTATTCTGGTGTGTTTGCTTTTATGGCACGTGGATGGGAGCTAGTTACATTTTACAGAGCTGTTTGTTGCAAAATTGAGTGGTAGAAATAGGATTGAGGGAAATGGTATGCCAGTCTCTTCTGCTTAATTCACCAGGTAGTGTAACAGAGCCAGGAACTGGAAATGTATGTTTCAGGACTCCTAGATGTCTTTGAGGTTTACAATAATCTATCTATGATGATTGGGCTGGTCCTTTAGAGTTATCTTTGAAGATTTTCTTCTCAAAGGCAATAGTGCTACCTGTGTAATTCCAACAGTATGGTTTTTCCATCTACAGAAACTGAAATCTCTTAGTTGATGAAATATTTTAAGGTTTGGCAGATCCTTGGGCATCCTCTGGGCATGAAACAGTATTCTGGTTGGCTTGCAGTGTGACTGGGAGCTCTGGAGATATGGAAGCTTGTATTTTGCCGGATTTATTTGCACCAAACGTATTTTGTAGCAAATATTAGAACATTTGAACTTGGTAGTAAAAAATTTGGAGTCAGCATCTCAACTATATTCCCATCCTATAAATTCTGATGAACTAAAATGGTTTTTTAGTTAATAATCTCCCATCAGGGATAAAACTAACATCTGGAGTTTGTAATGAAAAATGAGAGCGAGATCATCAGAATAATCAATAACCTTGGGACTGGGACACTTTCCTCACACTGGATGGAATGACCTAAACTTAAACTCTCTTAAAAAAAGCCAAAAAACAAACAACGCGCTAAATAAAAGACTGACTTTGGGAAGCTGAAGCTTAGAAGATGCCCTGCATGTCCCAGATACATGGTATAGTAAATCTGTTGTTCTGGGTCAAAAGTCAGTCAGTTTTGACCAGAAATCCTATGCTGAAGTTGAGAAGAAGTTTATCAAAAATTTTGAGAGGTTTTGGGATTTGATAGCAGACATGCAAAAAAGTTCACGCCAGAAGCTTTTTCCAGTCCTCAGATCATTACCATAATCATAACCAGGTAATTACTGACTTATTTTAGCTCTGTCCTTGGGTGCTTCCCAAAAAAAAAAAAAAAAGAGAGAGAGAGAAAGAAAGAAAAAAAAGATCTTTGTTCTACTCACGGATAGGATTTTGCAGACTGCTAATAGCACATGGACTTCAGATCAGCAATGATAAAAACTCATGAAGGGACTGGCTGCCCACACTGGAGTACAACTCCCTGAGGAGAGCTTGAGCATTTGTACGTTGTATTTTTCATTGTGTTTGCTTAATGTGAGGACCAGCTGCCTTTAAATGGCATAATTAATTTCTAAAGCTGTAAGGCTTTGCTGGTTAAGTTACATTGTCATAAAATTAATAAACACAATCTACATGTAAAACAAATTTCTTTCCAAATATTTTGTTGAGTTTTCTTGTAGACAGGTATGTTTATTATCATCAGCGGCCACACTTCTGCTTTTTAAATCATTTCCTAAAGCTTCATCTGACATAAGTAAGTAAAATGGACTGTATGACTCATAAGTGAAAAGAAACACATGTATATTTATGTAGCAAAGTTCAACAGACTTCAATTTTAACTGTCAACTACTTGATATAGAAAGCAACCCTACCCTAGAAGGCTTCCTGCTGCAAGTTTAATTGCAGACTTCTGACAATTTGTTCCCTGAGTAGAGTACAGAAAGTACTGTTCATTTCTCCTACCCCTTTAATGCTGACTTCTGTACATTTCCTGTGTGAAGTCATCCAAACAGATTTGCAAACTCTCTTGTTTTCACACAAAGATAGTGCCCTGGGATCCTGGCTCCTACATGAGACAAACACCCACCAGTGCTTCCATATCAGAGGAGCTTGCTACGCTTTCTATCAGATCGCTGACACACTTGGTGGCCCCAGCTGAGACTGCACCAGGTTCTTTACAAGCAGAAAAAGAAAGACAGCCTGTCAGATAAAAAGGTGGTGGAAAGGAGGAGCAATGCTCAGAGATGCAGTGATATTACATGACTGGCTGATGGCCACCCCTTACCAGGACTGTGAGTAACACCCAATTTGGTGTTCCATTATGTGATAAAGGCAGCAAACCTCCTCTTGCAGTCCACCAAAACTCTTGGCAAAATGCCATAAATGGCAAACACAAATTATTGAAGCTGAATGCATCCTGTGCTTGCACAGTGAAATGACAGCCTGCTCTCTTGTTCCACAGTTCCCGTCCTTGTATGCCAATTCACAGTGAACCACAGCAGTGAGCCCATTTAGTGCCTCTTGAGTGAAAATAAAAATGATTTTTCATTTCATGAAGTTGTCATCAGAAATGATGTATGGAATTAGAAGACAGAAAATCTGCTAGGCTGCCTGAAGGCTTATGCCAGGATGCAGCCCACTGTGTGCTCCCTGTGCTGACTTCAGTTTTCTGAACATGGGCTGATAACTGAGTGGGCTCAGGAACTCCCTCTGAACTGACAGGAGGATGGGAACAAGTGATACTCAGGCGTGTCAAGCTCATCTGCTATTGTCATCGTGATTCCTATGGTGCCAAGTCTGTCTGATGTTGGACAATGGAGGCTAAATTCACCCATGATGTAACTCTGCCAAAGGCCAACAGAGCTCTGCCGCTGGCGGGATTAGTTGCTCCTAAATCTTTTTCAGAGCGTTGGATGTGGTGCAGCTGATGTGTTAATGACTCCTGACATGTGCTGCAGGATTGTTTTTGCAGAGCAGTTCACAGGGAATCTCTCATACAGCTCAATTGCTGTTAATTTACATTACTGGAGGTGGTGTGCATTTTTCCACATGTCATCCTGAAAACAGACCCCCAAAAAAAGCTTTACTAGTGAAGCGGATCACAATGGGAAGCAGCTGATCCACACAGCCTCCTAGTGAGGGTAATTCCAGCTCCAGCAGTAGAAAAGTAAACAGAGAGGCTGGCTGAATGTGGGCATGTGGATGGTGCTAAAAGAGAGCAGGGAGACCTGCAGGCTGCTTGGTACAAGGAAGAGAAAGCTTCAGGAATGGAGTAAATGAGCTGCCTCCTTTCTCACAGACACAGCCTAGTTGTATGAAATCTCCAGCATAACCTGGCTGAACACTTGATGATATAAACCTCATATAGCAATGCTTTCAGGGACCATTTCTCTGAAATGCTGGTTTTATGATCTGGGTGGAAATTACAGTATGTAAAGCATTTGTCACTTTTCCTTTTGTGGAGAAGCAGAGTACTGTGGTTTAACCACAGCCAGCAGCTCAGTCCTACACAGTTGCTTGCTCATCCTCCCCTGGTGGGATGGGGAAGAGAATTGGAAAAGTAAAAGTAAGAAAACTCATGGGCTGAGATAAAGACAGTTTAATAGGCAAAGAAAAAGCAAAACAACAATTAATTTACCACTTTCCATGGGCAGGCAGGTGTTTAGCCACTCCCAGGACAGCAAGGCTCCATTGCGCATGACTTGGGAAGACAAAAACCTCTGAATGTCCCAACTTTCTTCTCCCCCAGACATCTGCTGAACGTGACATCCTATGGTCTGGGTTATCCCTTTGGTCAGTCCGGGTCAGCTGTGTTGGCTGTGTTCCCTCCCAACACCTCGTGCACCCCCAGTCCACTTGCTGGTGGGGTGGGCGAGGAGTAGAAAAGGCCTTGACTCCATGTAAATCTTGCTGAGCAGTAGCTAAAACATCCCTGAATTATCAACACTGTTTCCAGCACAAATCCAAACCATAGCCCCATACCAGCTGCTATAGAATAAACTATCCCAGCCCAAACCAGCACACGGTGCTTAAACATGGACTGGGGAAGCCCATCTTTGGAAATACACCACAGGAAGGGAAAGAGGTTAAGGCTTAATAACACCATTGTGGGGCATGTGTGAAACTTGACCAGAAGCACCTGCTACAACACCCATTAGTCATGTGAAAGAAATACTAAGTTTCCTGGGGCATGTGCACAGACTGTGCACTGGGACATCTGGGGAATGTAGACCCTGTTTATGAGATGGTTTGCCTTGTGAATATGCTTTTTCAAGTCAATCTGAAAAATCAGTCCTGCAGCTCCAATTCCCTCCCCTCACTGTGCTGAGCCAGCCCATGGCTCTGGTGACACCCTAAATTCTCCCACCTTTGGACTCCTCCATGGAGGCAGGGTACAGCCAGGCGCGGGCTCTGCCTCCTCTTTAGGGTTTTTATCGGTACTGTGTGGTTTCCGGCAGCTGCCAAGAGCGGGGGATCCTGGCTGCTTCCAGGGCTGTGGGACAGTGTGGCTTCTGTGGGACAGCCGTGACACCTAGTGGTGACACACCGAGATCCCGGGCAGCCGGAGCTGCTCCCACGGCCGGCCCTTGGAGACCATCTCACAGGTCTTCAGATGCCACGAAGTATAAAGAAAGGGCATCAGCTTTCTGTTAGAGCACCAGAACCCATTTTCAAAGGATCTCCACATATGTAAGGAAGTTTTGCTCTGCTCAGACTCCCCACCAACCTTTTGAGGAATTGTGTTTCCCGGTGTCACCCTCCTGATTGACACTCCAGCAGCCTCTGTGAGCGAGCCCCCCTGCAGCGGGTGTGTGGCAACCACACAGAAACCCATCTGCACACCTTGAAACCAGTCTACATGATGAACAGAAAAAACTAAGGGACTTAGACACAGCAGAGCTACGAAGTGAAACATTAGCCTTCCACTTTGCAGGTATCCAAAGAGAGTTCTAAACCACTGTTTTAGGTCAAATGCTGTGGTGATCCCCAGTGATCAAGGAATCATAGAATCATAGCATGTTTTGGGTTGAGAGGGATCTTAAAGATCATCTAGTTCTACTCCCCTTGCCATGGGCAGGGACAGTTTCCGCTAGACCAGGTTGCTTCAAGTGTTGTCCAACCTGGCCTTGAATACTTCCAGGGATGGGGCATCCACAGCTTCTCTGGGCAACCTGTGCCAGTCAGTGCCTCACTACACTCTGAGTAAAGAACTTCTTCCTAATATGTAAGCCAAATCTCTCCTCTTCAGTGTGACAGCTGGATGAAGAGCTGCACACGAGCCATGGACAGAGACAGGACGTTCTCTCTAGGTCTGGTTTTGTTTCTTACCATAGATCTGTTGGGTCACAACAACTCCAGACAGCAGTACCAACCTAGGGCAGAGTGGCTGGAAAGGTGCCCAGCAGAAAAGGACCTGGGGTGCCGGTTGACAGCAGCTGAACATGAGCCAGCCTGTGCCCAGGTGGCCAAGAAGACCAATGGCATCCTGGCCTGTATCAGCAGTAGTGTGGCTAGCAGGACCAGGGCAGTGATTGTCCCCCTGTACTGGGCACTGGTGAGGCCACATCTCAAATCCTGTGTTCAGCTCTGGGCCCCTCACTGCAACAAAGACACCGAGGGGCTGGAGCGTGTCCAGAGAAGGGCAATGGAGCTGGGGAAGGGTCTGGAGCACAACTCTGATGAGGAGTGGCTGAGGGAGCTGGGGATATTTGGCTCCGGGAAAAGGAGGCTCAGGGGGACCTTGTCACTCTCCACAGCTCCCTGAAAGGAGGTTGCAGCCAGGTGAGGGTCTGTCCCTTCTCCCAGGTAACAAGTGATAGGAAAAGAGGAAATGATCTCAGGTTGTTTTAGGAGAGTTTTAGATTGGATATGAGGGAAAATATCTTCATTGTAAGAATTTCAAGCACTGGAACAGGCTGCCCAGGGAAGTGGTGGAGTCACCATTCCTGGAGTTATTTAAAAAGTGTAGATGTGGTGCTTAGAGACATGGCAGTGCTGGTTTAATGGTTGGGCCTGATTATCTTAAAGGTCTTTTCCAACTTGAATGATTCTAAGATGCTATGATTCTAAGTAGGACACACTCCCAAAACTGCATGCCAATGTTCTACTGTTCCATCGACACAACCTACTGCCCTCTTTGCACTTCTATGTAAAGTGTAAAATGTAAATTCAAAGTTTATGTCCAGAACCTCTTCAACACAGCCTTCTGTACAGAAAGTGAGAAGTGATTGCTGGTGCAACCAATGGCAAGGAGATCTGCATGAGATCCCAGAAAACCTGGGAAGTCTAAACCAGAGCAGAACTGCAAGTGAGCTGTGCATGCCTCAAGGGATACTCAGTGCTCTGCAAGTGCTGGGTAAATCATTTACAGCCAATGGCAGTGTGATGAAGGTGCTGCAGGAGGAAAGAGACCAGTTAGACCATGGGGAATGATTGACTACAGGTGAAGGTCACAAGTCTTTGCAAATATACAGTAGAGTTAATGTTGTGAAATATTTACAAGGCCTGAGTAGGCACAGGAAGAGGGCTGGGGGTGGCAAATTTTCAACCAGTACAAAAGTTGACAGCCATGTCTTGTCAGGAGATGAGCAAGCCTGTCAGATCCTCAGCAGCAAAGAAGAGAAGGGAATAACACCTTTGGAAGCCCCAGCTGGGACAGTCTGTGGAAGTCTTCATGTCACAGATTGTCACAGTCTTGAATAACTTTTAAAGCATCTCCTTTTGGGTCTCTGTTAGGCCCTGCTAAGGAGGTGCCTCAGAACCTTCTCCCAAAAGACCCAGAAATTGCATAAAGTAACATGATTTAAAAGTACAAGAGCAGAAGGGAGTAAGAACAGCTTGGGAACAAACTTTCATAGGGACACAGTGAACATGCCAGCAAATGGAAGAATTAGCTGAGGCACAATTCACACCTCTAAGGGCAAAATGCGAAAAAAACGAGTCGATTGTGGGCATGGCAACTTGCTGAAGTGCACCATGTGCAGCTGACATGCCAGACCCCTTATCAAAGGTCCCTTATCTGCCCAGAGCCAAGGCAGGGGGTGCATTTGTGCTGCTGGAACAGAACAGGTAGAGGAACCATGTGTCAATTCCCCATCAGTTGGTCCCAGCTGTCAGTGGAGTGGACGCAGGTTTTAGAGCAGAGCACACTTTTGCCTCTGATTGACCGGTAGCCAAAGGAGCTCCTGTATGCCTTGGGTGGGGAATTAGCAGCACAAATCTACAAAATGCTCAGCCCATAGACTTAAACCAGGAGAAAATTGTCTAAAATTACTCTGAATCAAGAGATGTCAGAGATGCCTGTTCTTCAAATACCATTTTATTTTAGCTGTTGGGAGGAATAAAAACATCTCTTGATAATTTTTGTGATAATTTTTAAGACTTAAAAGTGTCCTTTCCATGTCAGAATTTACACCTAAATATTTTTACTTCTATGCAAAGGGTGTCTGGAGCTGAATGCCAAGAATACAGAAAACAGAGGCAGAAGATGGCATCTCTGAGCAGTCCCTCTCTGTTTGCAGACACCACTTGCATACCCTGAAACCAGGTGAAATTCTATGCATTCTTACTTTATTGGACAAATTCTTTCCTCCTTCCAAGTGTTCAGGCCTGTGCCTTGGGATAAAGCTGTCCTTTCACTCCTGAGGGGCAACCTCTTAATTTGTTTCAACAGAAAAGCTTTTTACACAGTCCATCAAACAGAACATTTACAGCATTTAATAAAAGTCTGAGCACCCTAGGACTTGGAGAAATGCACTTCTTGGTTCCCTCTACAGAGGGGACAGATTAAGGTTGCTGTGTTCCTGCCTGTAGAACAACACTACTTATGCATAGCTAAACTGACAGCAGAACAAGTTCATTATTCCTCATACTTGGATTAATGTAAAGGCAAGAGGATCATGATGGATGCTAACTGGAACACAAGGTTTGATCCTGTTTTCAGTTTTCAGATCTCCACATATTTTTAGTACATGATTCAGGCTGCTGCTGACAGCAGACTTGTTTTGCTATACTTGCTCTCGCAGGCATGGTGGAATTTACACATGGGATTGAAGCAGTCTGTGTCCACCAAAGGAAAGGGGCTGCTTTCAAGCTCCTCTTGAATTTGTAGTTCTTGCGCTCTGATTTGGTGAGCATGCTCTCTCAGCAGGGTGTAAGGAAGATTGACCTGGGAATACAGAGAAAGTCCTGTGTTCATCACTGGGAAATTCAGTTTTCAGGGTGGAAATGGAAGATTTTTCCTATGGTCAGAGTTGCAGGCTTGTCTTCGGCAGCTGTTATAGACTCACAGAGTGGTTGAGGCTGGAAGGGATCTCCAGATGTCATCTCATCCAACCCCTCTGCCCCAGCAGGGCCATCTAGAACTGGTTACCTGGGACCATGTCCCACTGGATTTTGACTATCTCCGAGTATGAAGAGTCCACAGCACCTATGGGCAACCTCTTCCAGTGTTTGGTCACTGGTTTTGTTTGGAGCAAAAAAACAACAGAAAAAGTGTTTTCTGATATTCAGGTCGCACTTCCAGTGTTTCAGTTTATGCCCAGGACCTCTGGTCCTGGCACTGGGCACCACTGGAAAGAACCTGGGTCCATCCATCCTCTTTGCACCTTCCCTCCAGGTATTTATCTGCATTGATGAGATTCCCCCTGAGCCTTCTCATCTCCAGGCTGAACAGCCCCAGCTCACTCAGTCTTTCCTTATAGGAGAGCTGCTCCAGTTTTTTTTATCATCTTTGTGGCCTTTTGCGGGACTCTTTCCCAACACAGGGACATACTGGAGAGAGTCCAAGTGGTGGCTGATGGCATGGGGCTGCCCTGGCTCTGCTGCTGAATGGTGAGCACAGACTTACAGGGGTTGTTTTCTCCAGACTGGTGTTCCCAGAAGGGGAAAAAGAATCACTCCTTTCCCTCTCACTGCAACTGCCTTGATGAATGAGTGATGGCATGTTAGTGGGCAGTGAGGTCTGTCGAGCCCACATGCTGGTTTCTCACGTTTCAGTCAATTTTTTTCACCTTTCTGTCAAGTAAAAATAACATATTTCCAAGGGACTTTGAGTCTGGTGATGTGGGAAGAACCACCTGTTAAAAAAACACCAGGGAAGTTTTCCTGCTAATTTGTCAAAGGCAGAATTTTAATCTATCTTTGTGGAAAAAGGACCCCTGAGAACCAAATCCTTGCTGGGGGACTTAACATGTGGCAAAAGTTACAGGAGCAGTCAGGAAAGTGTGGTGGTTTATTATTAATGAGCATGGCAGTTCACTGAGGGCCCCGCTCAGGTCAGAGATGTTTTTTGCCTATTACTTTAAGGGAGTGATATCAGGAGTTACAGAGAAATAAAGCTTTCCCTGGCTCTGAGACATGTCTGGTGGAAAGATCCATCTCAGACTGGGCAGGCTGGTGTTGTTAACTGTGTAGGGTAGAGCAGCTGGACAAGGCAGGTTGGAGGGCTTTTGCTGCTTTGGGATACTCTTCTCCACCCATGGGTAGGTGGCCCAGCAGGCAGAAAGTCTGGGTGATGGACCCATGTGTGGGCTGTGCCTGGCAGGACCATGCAGGAGCGTGGGGAGAGAGCAGTGCTACCACCTCAGGAATATCCTCTGTGCCCTGGACAGCTCCCCATCACCATCTAGGCCTGAGCAGCCCACTTGCATCTCATTCTGGGAGACTCCAACCCACAGCCTTCCCTAAGCCGTGTGGGGCAGAAGTTCTGCCCCACAAAGGAGCTCAGAGCCTCTTACTTAATTTAGGGGGAGAAGGACAACTTCTTTTTGCTTTTTCTCAACAGGAGAAATGGAGAATGGAAAATGGCTGAGCTCTGTGGTGGATCTCTAGAACATCCAAAGTCTGGGAAGCATTCTGCTGGTCTTCAGGGTCTAAAAATGAGTTTTCAGGCCTCACTGTTGGAAAAGACTTTCTGTTTAGAAACAGACAGCACACAAAAGTCCTGCTCTGGCACTGGTGGGACATCAGTGGGGTATCAGGTCTCAGCCATTTGTTTGTGGTGGTGATGTGACATCCCCCTGTGCTGGCAGACCTCAGGTAGTGTTGCTCAGCCACAGTTCCCACTGGCACAAAAGCAAGCAGGTCCCTATCCCTGCAGAATGACGTTCCACTACAGCTTTTGCAGCTAGAGGTTTGCTGTCTTTGAAGAGGATATGGAAATTCTGTACAAGGTTATCATTAGGAGAACTTTAAATTTAAACCACAAATATATGTACAAATATATATATATATATATATATGTCCTGCACTTGCTACTTACCAACTTACTGTGTCTGTCCTCAGAAACAGAGGTTACCATATCCAACTATTTCTTGTGATAGACCAAGAAAGTCTGCCCTTACCATCTTAACCTCATAATCACTATTGCAAAAAAACAAAAAACAAAAACAAAAACAAAAACAAAAGCAGAGAAAAATTTGTGGCATATATAAAGTTAACACTAAAAATAACACATACAAAAAGTACAGATGCCAGATGCTGGATATCTGGAACACTCTGCTTATTTACACAAATAAAATGATGTTTCCTTGCTTACTCCAGTGCATACTTTCTTTTATTTTTTTATCAACTCCAAAATCTGTTATAAATGTTTTATGCATATTTCAAATGACACACTCACTGTTGTTTGAATAAACAAAGTGCATTTTCCTTCATCCCTGCCTGTGCCATTGACTTTGCCTGAAATGCCAATGAGGAACTTTTGTTTGCAAAACTAGTCACAGAAAGATAGTGGTGTGAATTCTGTCCAGCAGTGTTTGCACAAGCACCGGCAGCAGAACTAACACGAATACTCTTGGGAATTTGTTTCTGCAAGGTTAATGTCAGAAATGATTTATTGAGGCCTTCCTCCTGCTTGCCAGTCTGGCATCCATCAAGTGAGTAAACACTCACTTGTGTGAGTAAATGCCCCTCCCAGCCCCCCTCTCCATGATTTCGGAGTGCTCTGAAACTGATCACTGAGCAAAAACTTCATTTATGACTCAATATTTTGGAAGTAATCAATCAAATTGTATTTATTGCCACAAAATTTAGGTTGAAATACCTTGAATCAAAAGTCAAAATCAGAAGATGTTGAAGACAAATTGAAGGGAAATCCATTTTTTCCTGCTGATGAGCTAAAGTTGTTCAGCAAAGTTGGTGAGAAAACTGATCCAGCTACAGCTGTATTCACATTATTTAGAATAATTTTACAAAACCCCAAACAACCTAGTAGGTTTTTTTTTTTTGTGAAATGACAGAAATTAATATTTCTGTCTTCATGTGTTCCCATTTAAAGAAGAAATAGGGTTTGCATGGTGTTGCCATGCACTTGTGCTATGGAAATGTCCCTTCCATTTTTTTCACCATTAATTTTTCTTCCTGAGGGTCAGTCTTTCTTTCTTTCTTTCCTCTGTTTCCCTTATGAAGTGTACACTGAAATGGATTCTTCCTTATCCATCATAAGTGATAACTGTAGAAATCTGGATTCACAGGTTCCTACTGAATTGCAGGTAGAGCTCCCAGAACCAAAGTAGCCCTCAGAGAATTTAATTTATACATTCTAGTCACAGCCAAAACCACTTTCCCTCACTCTCAGCAGATTTTAGGTGGTTTAAAGTATCAAAGAGGAACCTGAGATAGAGGCTTGAAACTGGCAATACCTCTACATCAGTATCAGATGCAATGCTAATTTTGCCCTGCTCAAATGCCATCTTAAAGTGTTCTTGTTAACGCAAGGACATATTAGAACATGAAGCCACAAAAAATGGATAAAGGGTGTTAGGCTTACGGTTGGACTTGATGATCTTAAGAGTCCCTTCCACTCCAAATGATTTCATGATTCTCTGATCAGCTGTGCACAGACATGCACTTGGCAAACAGCTGCATTCATTGAAAGTCTTTTGCTCTCATTCTTTTGCTCTGCAGGCAGCTCCTGACCCTTCAGCTCTGCCAAGACCTGGGTGCTGCCCCATCTGCTTTGTGCAGTGGTTCCCAGATCAGTTTAAACATCCTGCACCCTAGGGGTCCTGCGTGCTACCCCTGTGCTGGCAGCCCTGTGGGAGTGCTGAGCAGCCACAGCTCGCCTGGGACAGACATCTGCCAACACTCTGGGGCACCTTGGGGCTCTCCTTCTACACTGTTCTTGTTTCTTCTCTCTGGTGTCTTCATCCTGCCTCTGCCCTACAGGACTTAGGTCCAGTTTGCCTTCCAACCCCTGAGACAGGAGTTTCTAAGGGCCGTCTCTGCTGCTTCAGTTAAGAAACACTCTTAGTCAAATTTGTGTGTAGATTCATAGAGGAACTAGAGAAGCTAGATGGAGAAAGCACTTTGCAGTACTCTTTTTTTAATAAGGCAAATTCTTCACCTTCTCTTGTGGGAGAACTCTAATTCCTTCCTTAGGTGTGAGGTGATGAGCCAACAGGTGCACTAGGGAACGGGATGTGAAGTGCCAGGTTTCATTTTTGTCGTGAATATATTCACATGGAGATTCTTCTCCTGCTTACCCTACTCTGAGTGCCCTTTTGGACCAACAGATTTTCAGATTTTTAGTCTTTCTTCTGTCCCCTGGAGGTTAGTTAGGTTCTTCTACACATCATCTAAACACCTCCAGGGATGGTGACTCCACCGGGAAGTTGTAAAGAAGCTTCTTCCCGGGAAGCTTCTTCCAGGGCTTGGAAATGAAGAAATTTTTCCTAATACCCAATCTAAACTTCCACTGGTGCAATTTAAGGTCCTTTCCTCTTGTCTTATCACTCATGTCCCAACAGCCGTGGCAGCTGCTGAATCCTACTCTCTCTCTTAGTCCGCCATGGCTGGGTCAGTCCCTCTGGGACACGAGACAGCAGCTCAGTAGCAGATTTGGAAAGGGACTGCAAACTCCTGATGGGAGCCCAGGCTGCAGGAGGGAGTCACGGGGCTGCAGAGAGCAGCTGCTGGAAAGGCCACCCAAAAGAGGAGGACTGGGCTGATGGCTGTGTCTCTCAGACTTGACTTTCCACAGCCAAAATAAGGAAAAGCACCTGATATTCCGGGAAGAGGGGGAAGAAGGGATGAGCCCCTGCGCAGTGTCCCGGTACATCCCGAAGGTGGCAGGGCTCTGGCAGAAGCAGACACTGCTCTCTAGAGGGAGGGACCTTGAGAGCTCGAAAAAGTGAAACCCAGCTCATTCCATGACAAAGTGAGGGCCGGCTTTGCTGCTGCTGACAGAGTGAATTACTGGTGTCTCAGAATAAGGTCTGCCCCTTTCTCTGCTTTGGTTATAAAAGCATTCTCTGGGGAGGTATGGATGGCTCCTCATTTCTTTTGGCTCTGCTCAGGCCACAGCTGTAGCAACATGATTGTTTTGTGAGTGGAATGGTATTATTTTTTGTCATAACTTTCATACGCTGGGGCCTCTTCAGATGATTTTTTCAGTTATATATATGTATGTGTATGTATGTATATATGTATAAGCCCTCCTGCTCTGAAAAGCCTCTTCCCCATCTCCAGACCTTTCCTGCACACCTCCTTTCAAGATGTACAGATGTACTGTGGGTCTCTTGTGCGTGACTCTGCAAATGCTTTATACTTTTTTCCTGGGGCTGACAGCCCTTCCCACCACTGCCAAATGGCAGCAGAAAGAAGAAAGGCTGTCAGCCCAGGCTGGAGACTTTCTTTTCTGCTGTGGTCCCCCAGGTCTTTTTCTTATAAACATAACTAGTGTGAGGCCAAGGAAGAGATTGTGTTAAGTCTTTCAAATAAACTTTTTGGACTGTATGTGCTGCTGGCTTCTGCCGAGAGCAGCTTTCCTCACCACAGCAGGGGCCAGATGTCCCACTGGCCCTTTTGCCATGCTACTTTACCAGGCCTATTTTTTTTCTCCATGAGCATTATTATCAACCCTCCTTTAACCATGCCAGTCTTGAGCCCAGAGTGGAACAAGGAGAGATTAATAAAATCATAGAATCATTGAATGGTTTGAGTTGGAAGGGACCTTAAAGACCATCTAGTTCCATTCCCCCTGCCATGGGCAGGGACACCTTCCACCAGACCAGGCTGCTCCAAGACCCATTCAACCCAGCCTTGAGCACTTCCAGGGATAGGGCATCCACAACTTCTCTGGGCAGCCTGTGCCAGAACCTCACCACCTACCACAGTAAAGAATTTCTTCCTAATGTCTAATCTAACATCTTTCAATTTATTAAACAGTGCTTGTGATTTTCTTAGCTGATACACTTGGTACAAACCATAATGTATAACCCAGAGCTGGTAGAATGTGCTGCTGGACAAAGCCTTCACCATCAGTAGCTGAGGTACTTGCCCTGCTTTTTCACATGAGTGGAGGGCAGGGCTGGGAGAGGTTTCGAGCATCTGGGGCCAGTGCGCAGCTGCCACTAGATGTCAGCCATTCCTTGCTGCAAGGCAGAAGACCTTCGAATAAAAGAAAAATCCTTGAAAAACCAAATTTCTGCTTTTCCATGGCACTCTGCTTATCATGCCTTACCAAGTACTTGAGCAAGAGTGCCTCTGAGCTGCTTTGGAAGAAAACACTTCATCCATTAAAACATTTACTGTCAGGTTGTTTGTCTGCATAGTAATGTTTTAAAACTTAATATTGTAGAAGCAGAAGCAGTCTGCTGAATGATTTGCATCTATTTTGCAGGAGGGATGTTTTTCCCTTCCTCAGAGTAAGCTCAGGAAATGAAAGAACCAGACAGGAAACTAGCTAAATGCTGATGGAAATATAAGATGAAGATAGTTATATTGTCAGTGTATTGACAAGCCAATTTTTGTTTGGGTTTTTGTTTTGTTTTGGTTACTTTTAAGGTTTTCAACCATCGATTTAAAAATGGACAATATTTAAGCAAAGTATCCCTTTTCTGAGCCTTCCAAATGGATCTAATAAATAAGCACTTTCCCTTCTGGAAGGAAACACAACAAAAAAGTCAAAGGTACAAATAACAGTAAACTTTCTGGTGCAATAATATTTGTCTTTGGCATTTAACCTGTTTTCTCTGGTGTTGTACCTAACATCTGGCACACAGGACGTCCCTGCTCCCCCAAAAAACTAGGAAAAGAAAACGTTTCTCAGTGATACCTTAGTGGGTGAGTCCTCATTTGCTGCTGCTCCCCTCTAAGCCAGCTTTGTGCTCTTCCAGCCCCGTGGTGCTCTTCCAGCCCTGTGGTGACTGTTTGGTAGGCTGTTCCCAGAGCATAAAACAAAACATCTGGTTGCTAACAACACAAAGCTGTTACAACAGCTGGAGTCTGCCAGGATGTGCAGGACCTCTGGTCAGAAATCATTTCCCAGCTGCAGGAAATAGTGATATGGGATCTATTGCACCAGCTCAGCATCAGCTGAGAGCTGCATGACCTGCACCCATCCTCTGACCCATTCCTCTTGGAGAGGTGCAGCAGGATGGCATGACCCTGCTGGGACCATGCTCTGCCGCATTTCTGTTGCAGCCAGTGTTGGCTTTGCAAGCACGCAGAGATGCTTTGCTCTGTGCACAAGCCACACCAGTATTTGGCAGTCTAATGGTTAAGCCATCCTAGCTTGAGAGAGAGGCTGAAAACTCTTGGCCCATATTATGATCCAATTAGTCCAAGCATGCTGAAAAGGGCACTGTGGAGCATCAGCAACACAGCTGCTGTGGGGCTGCATAATGGGGTGTTCACCTACAGGTAAGCAGTTCACATCTGGACTCAGTCATCCCAGATAAAGGATTAGAGAGTTACCTAATCCTTTATCTGGGATGAAGTTATCTAACAGCCCTATTGATGGCTTTGCTGTCTTAGTCGAGGCTGGGGAAGCTGGGAACAGTCAGGCAGTTGTCATTTCGCTCTCACCCATTCCTATTACCTTGCAGGTAGACACAGTGCTGGCCTGACGGGGATGATGGTGCAAGAGGGCTTGGGAAGCAGCTCCGCGGGATGATGCCCGCACCATACCACAAGTAGTTGTACTGGCAAAGTGAAGGAGGAGCTGAAATGTGGCACCATTATGGGAATGAGTGGCTGAGGAAACCACCACTGAAGCCAGGGACTTGGTGATACCATATTTTCACATTACTGGAGCTTAGGCTGCTCCTGATTGCTGGCAGCACAACTCTGGCCTCCTTCTCTACAAACTCCCTAACACTTGCTTTCTTTAAAGACAGCTTTAAAACAAAACAAGACAAAGCCAACCAAGTAAAAAAACCCAAGCCTAAATATCAAAACAATCACAAAAAGTCCTCATGAAGGCCAATATTTTGTGAGCATTGTGCACAGATACATACTTCCCTCAACAGGCAAACCTGAGTTGATTTGTCATCCCCATGGCTTGGTGAGCTTGCTCACCATTCAGAGCCACTCCAGCAATGCACTGTCACTTCACAGGTGATGCCCTGAGACACCTGATGTGAGGGCTGTGTGTGAAGGCAAGCACCCGTTAGAGAGGCCTGGAGCAGCCAACACCATCTTGAATGCCACACCTGAGGCTTTCGAGTGGTGTGAACAAGAGGGAGATCCTGCTCCCTTCCCCAGAAGCTCTTTTATGTTTGTTACAATTAACAGTAGCTTTATTAAAGACTCATTAGGATAAGTTTGAGAGATCTCATTAATCACCAGCCTGAGAACATTACAATGATGAGCTGCCAAAGGCATGAGCAAATCACTCATAATTACCAGTTTTAGATGCTGCTCTTCAAAACTTGATTAGCTACAGATACACAGGTGATAGTTGCTACACTTCTTTATAGCACACCCTCACTATTATCCACTCTAGTCTGATTTAAGGTTTTATTAGAATAACATTCTGCTAATTAAGTAATCCCACACACAGAATGTTTCATGATGAAGAAAATTAAATGGGTTTAGATGATTAATATTGCATACTGTTCCATCAGTGTCAAGAGAAACTGGTGAGGGATGCACACAAAAAGCAGCTCCTTGCTGTCCCCATACATCCCAACTGTGAACAGAAATGACAAACAGGAATGAAAAGTAGAGCATTAATAAGCTTAAGTTTTTAGAAAACCATTGCTAGAAAATGTAGACATCCAATTGAATCTCTCCTCTGAAGGGCTGAAATTACTGAAATCACCCACAGGAATGAACTCATTTCAAGCAGGTTACTAAGATTAGGATTTTCCCCTTCCAAAAGCCACTAACAGTTCCCCTGTACTGAACAGGCTGGTGGTGACGCTGCCCTCCTCCACCACACACTCTGGATCTGAATGCTCATGCTTTGGACGTACATATTCCATAACACCTGAAATAAAAAGAGCCTTACAGGAGGTGTTGCTCTTCTCAGGAGCCACATCACCGCACAGCTAGAGCAGCAGTAGGCCGTGTTTCCATATTGTCTTCCCGTTGGGATTTGAGGACATATTCGCACAACACGAAAGCTGCAGCTGCACCCCCAGCCAGCACTCAGGACCTGTGTGCTGTCTTTGAAAGGGTTTCTGTCCACCCCATGTGCAGAAACATGAACATACTTTCACTGTTGCCTGACGATGTTTTGTTCTCAGTTATTAGATCCAAACCATCCTGGATTAACCCATTCAAAGCATCTTTTCACCACAGCATGAGCGTTACAGTCCTTCTTCCTTCAGGGGAAAAAAGCACTTCCAACAACGCTGAAGCCTATTTAAGAAACAAACTCACCAAAAATGTGAAGGCTGCCAGGAATTCTTTAGTTATCCACAGAGGGTAAAGTTTTATTTTGATATAAAAATTAAATAGCAAAGTTGTTTTGGTTTTTTTACAGTGATAAATTAGAAATTTACAGTACATACATTGAAGTAGATATACTTTCTGTACACCCCAAAATAATCAGTGTCTATTTCCTTAAAATTCAGAAAAAGGAGCTAACTTGTCTGCTTGTACCTCTCTGGCGGATGCTTCTGAAATCTGCAGTGCCAAGAGCACAGGCTGAGGGGGGAGATGGGAGCAGGGACTGCACGATCGAAGGAAACGCCTGTGAAGTTTCTGGTTGTATAACCACAGCAACTGCACTTCCGAGACAGGATTAGTCACACCGGTTTTGGCTTTAAGCTCATAACAATGTTGAAATTAGAGAACATAAGGGTTGCTGATACCCGCTCTTCACAAGCGCCAGTTTTTAGGCTGTCTGCTGTGACTTCCCACCCATACAGCCCCGAAGTGCAGCCACGTAAATGCATGTGGGCAAATACATTGATGGAATGGTTTAATAGATGCAACAACTCATTTCAGTTTGGGTCAGTATAGTGTTCCCCCAACTGCTAGGGAAAGATGTTTCTTCAGGAGCAGCAGCTGGTGTCTCCCCCCAGCCCACCTCTTTCCCATAACATTTGAATCCCTCACATGCTTTAATGGAATAACCCCCCCACGTCCCTCCTAGGGCTACACAGTGCCATCCTCATCCAGCTCACTTTGTCTCACATCACCAGGGGCATCCCTCTGTCAGCAGTTCACAGGGTCACAGGCAGAGATGTAAGGATTTGATAACAAAGCACTATTTAACATTCACTGCTATGTACAGAACAAGGTTAAAAACGCCATTTATTGAATCAGTCTGCTCAAACACGGGTCTTATTGGCCAGGAGAGTATCCAAAGCATTTCAGAGCGAGAACACCTTGAGTGAACATGACACCTTGGCACAGCCAAATACTAGGTAACAAAACAAGGGTCATATTGCACCCCTGCTCCTCAAAAGCCAACATACAGCTGCTGACTTTACATTCCTCGCTGTGCCAGCAGAAAGACTGCACGATGGAGAAGCTCAGCCATCTGAAGATCTCACATTTGCAAAACTCCTTGTCCACAAAGGAATAACCAGATCCAAACACAACACTAACAGCAAGAGACCTAATGGAGAGGGTGAAAAGGCCCAGCTGGAATGTGGTGTTGGCCAAGACAGCGCTTGTGTGTCTTGAGCAGAATGTGTCAAGTTGTCACTTGTTCTGCTGGAGAGGGAGCCCAACCGCAAAGACTGCCATTAGGGTTTGTTTGGGGTCTGGTTTTTTGTTTTTAAAAAGAAAAAAAAAAGTTCTTTAGCACATGTTTCAACACTGACATTGAGACAATACATGCTTCTGGGACAGATTAGTGCTCACTTCCAGAGCTGGAGTGAACTGTGGTTAGGGAAGCACATGGGCACCTGTGTGGAAAGCAAGTACTTTAATAAAACAGCATCTGTTTTCAGCTGCTCTGGAAGATCATGGGAGTTGGGGCACCAGTGGGATGCTCTGCAGCTGATCAGGTTCCACACAAACAAAGGATGCAAAAGCTTGGGGCACACAAATAAAACCAAAGGTCTTTCAAAGGGATAGAGCAGAAGAACAGTGTTCTCTTAAGTGCTTCTGGGTTATTTGTATTTGCATCACCTTTCTTACTAGCCAAACAAGCCCCTGACACTATGTTCAGCTCCCCACAAGCACAAGCCTATGCCTCCTCAAATAAAAGGATAGGAAAACTCAACAGTTGCTTTGAAACAGCATTATTCACCAAGAAGTTGGATCTCTTGGATCCCTTTATAAAAACTGGAAAGGTCTTTGTTGCTCCTGAGGACTGAATGCCTGCTCACATTCTGTGTGTAAACATACATGAAAAAAAGTCTCCACAGCTGTCAATGAGCAATTGAAGCATCGTTGTGAGGCAGTCAGCTGTACTGCAATGTCATGGGCTGAGAATGTTCTTTTAATTGCAACTGACACACATAATTATACAACTGATCTGTGCGAACACGAGGTTGCCAAGGAACTTAACATGTTGCTTCTCCCCAGACTGGCGTCTACAGAGAAGATACCATCACACTGAATGAAACACATTAAGACTTAATTGCTTCATGCAATGAAGCATCTCTCATCTCCAGAGAGAGACAAGTAAGTTTGCTTGGAAAAATATGGCATTGTTTGAAAATCAACTGATTTTTCTCTTTCCAGGAGGAAGGAACACTATATTGTTAAGACTTTTTTTAAAGCTCATAAATGCAGCAGAATAAAATGATCTGCTAGAAATAGCAGGAGCACCTGAAGGGGCAGGAATGGAGGCAGATGGATAATGATAATGGATGCAGAAGACCATACACAGTTTCCCACTTTGAGCTGCTTCCTCTGCTTCTGAGGATGGCCTTGAGTAAAGTTTTTGAAACCTAGAAATATTGATAGAACCACAGAATAATTCAGGTGGGAAGAAACACAGGGAGGTTCAAATTCCCGCAAGGCAGAATCAACTCTCCATTCAAACCAGGTTACAAATGGTAAAAAGAATGAGTTGAAATTATTAACAGGCCATTAGATGACTTAAAAGTCATCCTCACTAATACCTCACCTAATCCTACTCATCATGGGTAAGACCTGGAAAGTCCATTTGCTGTTTGTTTCAGGATATGATCCCTGACTGAATTGTACAGTGTATTGGAACACCAGAATTCCCCAGGGCATGGAGACAGAACCCTCATCAAGCCCTTCCTTCTCAATGCTGAACTCAGAAAGAAGACATCTGAGGTCCTGGGTGCTCCATCTTCTTGTAACTTGGTAACTGGACCCTAATTAAGCCCAGAATTTGGCCCCAGATTGCCTTTCCTCCATCAGCTATGAGATGATGAAAGGAAAACATCATCTCACAGCTATGGGCTACAGCACCTCAGCTTCTAAAGACTTCAAGACTTCAGTAAATTCATCCTGCTTAAAAAAAAGAAAAAAAGAAAAAAAAAGGAAGATAACATGTTTGGGTATTTCACAGCTTTTAAAGCCTCCCTGGGCTCTCCTCTTTTGGGCAGCATGGTTTATGGCTATTGTATCTGCAGCATGATCTTTTTACTGTTTATTCTTTAAGGCTTCTTTTTTTCTCCCCCATCCCCAGAGACAGCTTGTGTAACAGTCTCCCTACTCTACTCTCAACATTTACACAGCAGTCCTTTCACATGACCAGTCCTTCAAAGGAGAGCAGTCAGACCACCGGGATGCTGTCCTTTTCTCATACCACAGTCTCATTCCCTTTCCCAGGTTTCACCCAACCGTCTGCTCTCTTCTCCCGTTTCACTTTCCCTGAGTTCACGAGCCTGTTGGAGCACTTCTGCCACGTGTGCAGAGTTTTGGCTGACCAGATCCACATACCTGACGTAATACCCACCAGAAGGGACATGAAAATTTTGAGCATCTCCACTGCCATATTGGAATCATCTGCCGAGTAGCGGAAAATGGCCCAGTTGGAGATTTCATAGAAATAACAGGCGATGACACACGTTGCTGGCACAGTGTACAGCACTGAAAAGACCCCAATTTTGACCATCAGTCTTTCCAGTTTGTCAGTTTTAGTTCCATCTTTCTGGAGATTAGACCTGATTTTAAATAAGGCCACGAGTCCTGCTGCAATGAATAAAGTCCCAATGACCAGGTAGGTAAAAAGCGGAGCCACAACAAAGCCCGTCAGCGCATCCAGGTTCTGGTTCCCAACATAGCAGAGGCCAGTGAGCTCGTCTGCATCTACAAGTCTCATAATCAAAATGACGATGGTCTTCACGGCCGGGATGGCCCAGGCTGCAATGTGGAAATAGGAGCTGTGCATTTCGATAGCTTCGTGGCCCCACTTGAGTCCCGCAGCCAGAAACCACGTCAGTGTCAGAATAACCCACCAGATGGAGCTAGCCATCCCGAAAAAGTACATCAGCAAGAAAATTATCGCACATCCTGTGTTCTTAAGACCTTCTTGGATAAGAACAGGTTCTGCTGCCTCTTCAAAATCACAGGATATCCTTTCCCGGCCCACAGTTAGCCTCACAATATAAGCAATGCTATAAATATTGTAGCACATGCTCAAAAATATGATTGGCCGCTCCGGGTAGGAAAATCTGGATGAATCAATCAGGAAGGTCAGGACCGTGAAGGCAGTCGAGATGAAGCAAAGACTGGCCCATATGGCCATCCAGATATCTGTGAATTCCTTAGCTGACCTGCTGTACAGACCAGCATCATAGCCACACTTCAGGACACAGCTCAAGCTTCTCTTCACCCAAATGTACTGATCCGAGTTAGATCCCATGCCGTGGCACTCTTCTCCAGGCTGCAAGGAGGTCTTGCTGTGAAGGGGAACCTCTTCGTCTCCTGGGCCCTCCATGCACATGTGGTTGTGATCATTCTGGGGTGGGAATTTGCTGCAGTTTAGGCTGTCTGGCCAGGCAAACCCAAATTCTTTCAAAACAGGCTCACATCTTCTTTTGACAGAGAGGCACATACCTCCACAGGGACCTATGGGGATGTTAATCTTCTCTGTGCACATCGGGACATAAACTGAACACAGGAAGAACTGGAAGAGAGAAACAGAAATCACAAGTGCATCAGGGGAAAATGAAACAGGTTGAAATATAACAAGTTTTCTTTTTTTGCCTTTTTAGAAGTAATATTTGGTTGTTTGCCTTAAAAAAAAAATCAGGAAGCAGCATAAAACAAATAAACCAAGAACAATAAAAACAAAAGAGAAAAAAAATAACAATGTTGTCTTCTTTCAGTTCATATGTGGTCCGAAGCCAAAGCCGGAACATTTTACTCCCTAGATTAGCCCCATGTAAATTTAGCCCAACAGTTCCAATGAAGCAAGTGGGATTTAGCCAGATTTAAACCTCAAGGGTACAATTTGAGAAAGCAAAAAACCAAACTAAAGTGGTTTAAACAAATACATGTATCTGTTCTGAGCAATGCCTGGATATTCCAGCTAAGAAACAAATAGGGGGAAAAAAACCATTTATTGAAATACTTGGGTTCACGATCCTCTAGAAAAATGTATTTCTTTTGCAATAAGGTCACGTATTTACAACGGTAATAAGATATTGTAGTTCTCTCGTCTTTTGAATAATCGTAATTCGGCGACGCGACACCGTGAGAGGAATTGCGTGCTGACTCGGGAACTCTGCCCCGAGAAACAAGCTGGGTTTTGTTTGAGGAAATCCATGCCCGTGGGGAGGACAGGGATCCTGCCACTCGCCTGGGAAAGAAACTTTCGCGGTGAAGCTCCTGGCGGGGTCCCGAGCTACCCCAGCTCCCCGCGGCCAGCTCCGCTCGTTCCGCATGGAATCGGGCGGGGCACCTGGGGCACGGCCGGGACGGAGGGCAGCGGCCGGGACGGAAAGCTCCGAGAGTCGCCGCAGCCTCCGCGAGCAGGCGGGCGGGGGTACCGCGCTGCGGCGGG
>WEIT01011795.1:148923-167581 GCA_013389985.1 Dryoscopus gambensis
GACCCTCACCCCCCAACCCCAAGGAGCGCACTTCCACCGGCTGCATTCCACCGCTTCTCGCAGGGGCCCCTTCTCCTTGGTGACCCGCTACCTGCACCCCCCCGTTCTTTATCCCTCAGAAACCCCGGGGATTCCTGTCCATGTCTTCTCTCCCCACAACAGGTCCCCGCTTCTGTCCTGTGTGGCCAGCGCCCCTGGGAGACACTGTCACTATGCCCAGAGTTCCCACCGTGGGTGTTGGTCCCAGGGGCTCCCCAAGTTTGGCTCCACAGGGACAGGGTAGGCTGAGGCCCGTGCAGAAGTGTTTGGGCTCAGCAGATGTGTTTGAGCTCATCGTGCCCCAATCCTCCCCTCACTTCTGGCCTTTCTCCAGCCCAAGAGTGCTCAGCTCTTCCACTACTGGGTTAAAAATGTCCGGGGTGGCTTTCTAAGCTGCCGCTTTGTCTTGTCAATGGGTTAAACTGCACTTCTGGGTCACATCTGGGCTATAGCATTATTTGTTTTTTCATTGGGGCCATGAAACTTGTAGGGCACTGCTAGGTACCTCCTGGCATTTGTCTAAATCCCTGTAAAATAAGTAAGTGTGGATGAAGCATTTGTGAATTTGAGAGGAAAGGGCTGGCTGATTAAGCAGACCTTTAACATGTCAGCAGGCAGAGGGATTAAGAGCAGAGAAACGAGACTCACACTTAAATTCTCTTGATATTATTAACACCTGTAATAAAATCTGGTTGAGCTGGTTGTGCCTTTAGCAAAAATATGTCATCTATTAATGAATTGTTTGTAAAGCACTTTGAAAGTATTTGTAAAGCCCTGGTTAAGCGACCTCTTTGTGTGTGCGTACAGCATGTAGCATGCTCAGGTGCTCCTGAGGGCGTCTGTCACAGGCAGCTACGCCTCGGAACACATCTCAGGGCCTTCACTGCTCCCCATCATACCCCAGCTCCATTGGTCAACTAAGACAGGGACTAACGGGATCAGCCACCCCTCGGCTACTGCACCTTACCAAGAACGAGACTGTAAATCACAGAAAAACACAGGCTATGAAGTGCTCTGTGCTCACTCACTGGCAGTTTCCCCTCTGGGGCTCCATCGCCAGTGGGGCTTCTTTATCTCTGAGAGGGGGAAACTCTGTGAGCTGTCCCAGGACATTGCAGGGCATTAAGTGTGCTTTCCTCTAGCAAGATGGGTTGTGCTTTAATTGAGATTTCATGAGTGTAGGTATTTACATAGCTCTCATTGCTGTAACACTTTACATCTAGCTTGAATAAACACTGTCTCTAACCTCACAAAATCCTTGTGAGGCAGACAAGTAATGTTATCTTAACTTTTTAAACACAGAGGCAGACAGTGCTCCAGTCCCAAGGTCAGGCAAGGAGCCTGCAATGGAGTCAGCAACTCAACCATATCTTGCAAGGCCCATATTTACCTGCAGGCATTGCTGTCTGCACCCAGCAGTGCTCAGCTACTAATCTGGGTGGGTGATAATGCTGTGAACGCACACGGTGTGCTGCACATGTTGCCAGCACCGCTGAGTTTACCATCGACAGGATACAAGCACAGAGAATGGGCGATGGGTGCTCCCCATGCCGTCAAACACCTCAAAACAGGAGGCAGGCTTCCATGGGGAAAGGTTTTGCTTGGAGTTTCTTTTTTTTCCAAATTACGTAGGAAAGAAGGCTAGACGGAGAATCATAGTGACCTTGAAAACTACGCATCTTTGTCTTAGTATATACAACCCCTTTTCATTTGCAGTCTCCTGCTGTAGTTAGGCACTGAAGCAGAGTTTGCTGCTACCAGAACAAGGCCTTTACCTAATTCCCATGAAATAAACCACCTACTGCATATTCAGCAGTTAGAAAGCAAAGCCCTCGGCTGTGGACCTGGTCCTTGGACTAAGTAAAACAGCAGTGGACACAAGTACCTTTGTAGAAGAAGAACTCCCCCTCCAAAAAAACCTCCTACCAGTATTGCCTCTTCTTTGAGAATACAAAATAAATATTAGAAAGTGCTACATTGTTGTGTTTGCTTTGGAAAGTCTTTTAGATAGTGGGAATTAGTTTTCAAAACAAGACTGCTGTGAGAGGCTGTGGCAAATCATATGAGAGGTTGGAATTGGAAAAAATGGTAATTAACCTGCTTTGAACCTTAAGCATATATTAACAGTGATTCAATGTCACCATGATAAGCATGTAGATAATATTTTCTTTAAACAGATCAAAATAGGAAACCTCCTGGGTAGTGGATTTATAGATTCTTAAATTACTGGGCAGTGTGAGACACTGGCCTGAATCTGGCACAGCAAAAGTTATATTCCTTCCTCAATTATTGATTGCCTGATTTGCAGCATATTTTTTTTTATAAAGTTGATTTTGAGGGTTCTTTAGTTAAAGGATCAGCAGCCACCCTTCTAATTATTATTTATTGTCGCCACCAGTAATTACATTTCGTTTCTAGTCTGAGTTGTCTTCAGCTTCCAGCCACTGACTTTTGTGCTATCTTTGCTGGACAGGTTGAGAAGTCATTATTGGGATTATCCCTGTAGGTAATGTCAGTCTGTGATTAAGTTACCTTTTGGCCTTTTTTAGTGAGCAAAATAGATTGAACTTCCTGAGTTCTATGGTAAGGCGTCTTTCCCAATTCTTTATTCATACTTTTGATTTTAAAGGAGCAAGGTTTTACCGTGCTATTTAAATACCACTTTCAGCCCAAACCATCCTTTACAGTATAAATAGATGTGTCTGAATTAGTAGTCTAAGCACCTTTGGTCTCATTAGAGTCAGCTAAAGTCAGGATAGGTAGACACTTGCAGAAGGCAGCTTACATAATAGGAATGACATTAATACAAGATTCTACTTACTATTATCTTGTTTTTAGTATTTCCCCCTTACATTTGTGTGCATTTTTTTTGCATATTTATTAAAGCCATGGGCATATATTTACACTACAAAAATAAATAATGCTTACCTGGATCTCCGAGTCTTCCATTGCCTTGCAGGGTGTCTAAGAAGGCTCATAACTCTTCTCTGAACATTTTTGATGCATCAACATTTGCCTGAACTTCAGTGGTAGATCATGGCTCAGCTTTCCCTTTGGAGTGATACTCATGTCAAAATCTCATCCTTCAAGATGACCTTGCTTAGACTTCCAAGGGCATGATCTCTCCCACCGCATCACAAGGAGAGCCAGCACCGATGCCTTGCAGGAAGATCTGAGAAAGCTTGGGCATCCTGTTGGTTTTCTAAAAAAACCCCGTGGATGCCACATTAGGATGTGATTATTTTAATCAAACATAGATGTCAGCTTTTGGTCAGACGAATTTCATTCTAGAAATGCCTCTATCTCTCAGTTGACTGTAAAAGGAATGTAGGATGACCAGCCCAGAGATGAAAACTCTGAAAGAGGTGTCTAGTGTGGGATGAGAACGGTCCCTGCCTCCCAGCCAGTCTCCTGGGAATTGGTGACAAAAAATATTGATATTGCCTGCCATAAAATTCTTTTAAAGATCTTGGATACAAGCCAAATAAACATATAAAGGTTTTTAAATGTGTAAATTCTAGAGCAGTTTTGGGACACTGAAATTTTAAGAATGACTTAATTCTATTAGTTATCCCCATTATACAACTCATCTCATATGTATTTTTCAGTGTACAACAAAAATGACTGTTGGACCTCACTGTTACCTGTTTTGTTTACTGAAAATTCCACAACTTCCATCAAATAACAGACCTCTACCATTAATGACTTTCTTTTAGTTGCAATTTACATAAAACAATATTGTCTTTGACCATCTGTCCATTAATTTTTTTTGTTTTGTATATTTTATCACATTCTTGTAATTCCTTTTGGATTTATATTCATTCAAATCAATGTCTCCTTCCTAGTCTTTGACATTTATGCTTTTATTAAACTTAATGAACTTTATAATGTTTAAATTTCATTAAAGAATTTAAAAAAAAATTTCCATCTGAATTCCAGTTGAATTTTTTAATCAGGACCTTCTTTCTCAAAATCAAGACCTAAATCAATCACCTTCTTTATTCAGTGATGTCTTTGCAAGCATCTAGTAATATATTTTAAATGGTTTCCTAATTACATTCACAAGCTTAACATAAGTTTTCTTCCTTACTTCTGTACTTTGTGAGGCTCACCCTTTTAAAGCAGGAAATACATATATTCCTCAGTTTGCATTTATCCTGCTGTATTTATCCATCACCATCATCATTTCAATTGTCCAGTAACAATCAGAAAAGAAGTGGTGTTGTCATGACACTTCCAGTGAACATGGCTCTACGCAGTCTCAGAAAAAACCCAGTGCAGTAAGCTGCATATGTATTTATGCACATGTATAGATACAGGTATGCAAATATATTTACACACACAAATATCAGGGGTTTTATATATTAGAGTATTCATAGAATCATAGAAACATTAAAGTTGGAGAAGATCATCAAGTGCAAGCACTAACCCAACACTGCCAAGCCCACCACTAAACCATGTCCCTAAGTGCCACATTTACATGTTTTTTGAACACTTCCAGGAATGGTGATTCCATCACTTCCTTGAGCAGTCTGTTCCTGTTCCAGCATTTGATCACCTCTTCAGTAAAGCAATCTTTCCTGATATCTAATCTAAACCTCCTCTGGTGCAATTTGAGGCCATTTCCTCTTGTTCTGTTGTTCACTGGGAGAAGAGACTGCCCCCCACCTGGCTTCAGGTAATTGTAGAGAGCAGATATAATACAGGTAACACCAGTGCCCAAGGTAGTGCACATTGTGGCACTTGTATTCAATGAAGTTGAATCAATCAGCACTGATCTCAGTGGGGCAGGACTTGTCCCAGACTTTAAAATAAAGTGTATATTATGTGCAAATTTACCTGTCATAGCACACTGCAGAATCCTTCTGGGCCTGACCCAATGGGATTTGGCTCCTGATACCCTCAGGATACTCTCTTTAGGTTTCTACATTTTGTGTATCCACGTGAGCCAGCTCTTTGTGCAAAGGGAGACCCAGACAATAGCAGCAGTGAGTCTAGAGCACAAGTCTCCTGACAGGCTGTGAATCTCTGTTTTCATGCAGTTATGACTGTAATTTCTTGACGGTGCTTCAGTGCAGTTAAACTGTGACAAAGATCCTATATCTAGATTCAGATGTGTAATTCCTTGCATGCCAATTCTGGGTCAATAGTTGCTCCATGACCCTTAAAAGTCAATATTTGGTTTGCCCAGAGACCTCAGAATTTGGTTTTATAGCATTGTAAACAGGAATTTTCAGTGCTACTTGATATGCATAATTTTGAGAAATCCTTTGCATTTAGATAGCATCAAAACATTCGACAGTACAAGAGGATTTTTCAGATGATGGGTGGGGTTAGAAATCCAGGTGGCACAGAGGTATCACACACAATGTTCCATGGGGCACAGGGAGCAAACCTGTCCATAAATTTCATAAGATGAAAGGTGCCCATATAAAGGCCATTTAGGTCACTTCATCTATGTGTTAGTATTTTTTTTTTCACACAGGTATTTCTCTTTCTAACTTTAAGAATAACTTCAACTTTTCCAAAATTTTTAAACAGTTTTCCAAAAGACTCTTTCCTCATGTAATTCAGATTTATATACCCCTCCAACCAGATTAGCAGAGCACGCAAGCAGCTGTGAGGCAAAGTCAGTCTCAGGATCTGAGAGACAAAAACACTTGCACAATGAGTTTTTCGTAGTGTATCTACATTTATAGAATGTTGTGCTAAAATACAAGTCCCATCCAAAAAACCCTGCCCTCTTCCCTTCCCTAATTTTGACAGACCTCTCAGGAAAGCTCTGCTGCAGAGATACAGCATGACCAGTTTCAAGAACATCTCTTCCCTTTGGGAAAATTAGAAGGCTTTTGAAAATCAGAGCCATGGTGGAGGCAAAACTCAGCATGAACTTTGGAATTATTGTTTTTGTCTCCCAGAATTACTTTCAGTTTAAACTGCTGCTCAGCATTACTTCTATAATGCTCAGAAGCTCATATTTTGGCTTGAAATTTCCCAAACTGACCTTAGCCCAAGTGATTGTTTTTTTTCTGGAAACTGATGAACAGTTTTCTTCTCAGAAAATTGTTCTGAGGTCCCCCCCTTTTTCTTAATGCTCAGATAAGTCCAAAACAGCTTGGGTTTGTAACTTCAGATTTGGCATGTGCAGAGTGTAATCCTGAAGGAGGAATGCACTTTTTGTCTCATTTGAAGAAGTTTCATTTCGCAATAGCAAATAAGCCTGAAAATTTTGGAAATAATAGACTGATTGCTCATGAGGCATGATTTAACCACAGTAGAAAGTGACAGGCTGAGCTCTCTCTCCCTGAGAGGTCATGAGTCTTGCTTTATAAATAAGGCTTAGTTTCCTTTTTGCGGAGTCATCTTTCCCACTAAACCTTTCTGCATCCTGTTTTGCTTTAATTCTATGGCAGCATCAGAAGTTATTTCCTGTGTGTTTGTTGTCCATAAGCAACATTGTACTTGGCTTTTGGTGTCATTTTGCACATTCTGAGAAGCAAATTTCAGTGGACTTGATTTAAGAGGGACTCTTTCTGCCTTACGTGAGACGCTGAGATAACTTACTGCTCCTAACTCACCCAGGGTTGCACTCAGTCCTGGTCCTCAAATCCAGTTGTCACCAACATCACACAAACATGCTTATGGACTCAGGGGGACAGATTTTTTAAAAATCACCCTATAGTGCTTTCTCCTCAGATGTATTACCCAATATGTAAACACTAAGATTTCAAACATTTAAATTAATTAACTTATTATCAAATAAGTAGATCAAGCTCTTAAGCATGCACATTAATTAATTAATCCATTAAATGGTTTATCTTTGGAAATTATATCAGGCTGAGGTATAAATCCCTCAAAATCGAAGCCAAGAAAGTAGGTTTTTTGTTATGCTTCAGCTGGTTTGCACTGCTCCAGTGATACCATGACGAGCTGGTTTAATCAATCAGTTATTGCAGGCTGAAAGCTGTTCTGTGTCATTGGAGCAGCACGGAGCTGTCAGGCATGTGATGAATCTGGCCACAAATCTTAAAAAGTACTATTTTTCCCCATTAAAAAGGCTATGTGAGCTGATATGCTGTGTTTAGTTACATAACAGCGAGTATTGACTTGCAGGGCACGGCTGGAAAAAACCCTTCTTTGTATTGTGTTAGGCAGGCGGTGGGGTCATTCTCCTGGGAAAGAAATCCGACATCTGCCAAGAGGTGAAGTTTGCTGCGTTCACGTTTCTTTTGTGGTGCCTGTGAATACACAAAGGGGGAACTGGACACAGGAGTGAAACCTGTCCCTGTGCGGATACGGGCTGTTGGCGTTGCTCTCACGAGCCGCGTCACGCACCAGTAACGTGGCTTTAAGTTATACACACCACTGCCTCCAGGTCCTTATAGAATCACAGAGGACTTTAAATAAGCAGCAATACGTGAGTCTTCCAGTTCTAGCTGGACTGCCCAGTTTACAGTGGCACTATTCTTCACTTTGTGGGCCATTTAAAACAGAGTTACTGAGTACTAATTATTTCCAAATTCTTGTCTCCACTGTGATTCTTTTATTTTTTTCCAACTTTAAAAAAAAATTTAATTTATTTGTGGTTGTTTTCTCTTTAAATGATTACAGTATGCATTCATTTTGAGAGCTTGTATAATTATTTCATTTAAGGAGATGAGTATTTGCTAATATATTTATACACCCAGCATGGATGTGATTGCAAAAGATATCTACTTTATTCTACTTTCTCTTCCAGGATAGCTTATTCCCTTTCTCACACAGACAGAGCTGCTCTTCCATTAACCATTTGTATATGATAGCCATTGCTTTTCTTTTTCTTTACCTATTCCTATACACTTAAGGTACTGCTAGGTTCACAGGAAGACAAACACATAAATGTCATACCAGACAGTGAGAAGGACTGGTTTGGCAAGTCTTTGGCAAACAGGTTTGCTAATTTCTATCCAAGCTGGCAAATTAATCATATGAATTACTGTTACACAAACCAGAGGACTTTCAAATTAGTCTGTGCATAGATAATGCCATTCTGTCTTGTGCAGGCAGCTTTGCTGCCATTCTACATTTACCTTATTTTCCTTGCATGCATCCAGGTAATTATGTGGAGTGCAACCCACCTTATACTTTGTACATATGTGCTCTCCTCTGACTCCCTGGCAGGGCAGGGTAGGCTCAGGTACTAATTGTTAGAAAACTAACAAAATAAAATAAATAGTGCTATGATGACAAGGAGGGGTGGTGTGACCATGAAAGGAAACAGATCAGCTTAGTTTGGCTTCAACTGTGAGGGAACCGCACCCTTCTTCTTTTATATTGTGCTGATCACGGTGGTATTTTTGCACTGTACTGAGGTTTTGTTATCAATGGAACTAATGCTGAATTTTATTTTTATTATTACTGGATCTGGAATTTGAGTATATACTGATCTTTCATTCTGGGGCAGTGTCATTTATATTTGGAGGCTGGCAATTCATCTATTTCCCCATAGACTCATACATGAACTTAGAAAATAATGAGATTTTATGTGACTTCCGTTTTTCTCAGGCATTTTTATTCCTGGGAGAGACTTCCATGGGCCAAATTACCATGAAAACTAGATTACCATGATATTTCAGTTCCTTACAGTAAAAGTTCATGTCATTCAGTACTGTTGACACTATACACACATCCTTCGGGAATTACGAAAAATATAAAAAGAAAACTACTAAAAATGTGCATTAAAAAATGTAAGAAAGCTGTCATCTAACCTAAATATTCCCCAAGTAAAACTGGAGCAAATTATTTCCCAAATATGAAAATTTCTGGCCGCAACTGGGCATGCTGCTGTGTTGAGAGACAAGGTTATTATTCAGCTTATGACATAAAATCACTTCAAATATTTGAAGAAGTTAGTTGGAAAGAAGATCAGCACACAAACAACCAACCCCCTTTTCTCTCATTGTATGGGTAAAGCAGTGAGGAATTGGGCTCCAAATTTATACAAAAGCCATTGTATCTGCCGTTCCAGTGCAGCTGGTTCCTGAGGCTAAGGTACAGTGACCCCTCCATGTTTTAATCCTGCAGGAAAGGCTCTCAAAGGCTCTCTTTGCCACCATGCCAAGATGACTGCAGTGGAAGGCAACCACTGCAAAGGCCAGGGAGCCTTTCTGTGCTGCCCCAAAGCCTGTCTCTCCTTCCTATGCATCTGATGTAGGGATGTAGTTTTTTGGTAGGTTTTGCGGGTGTTGGGTTAGTCTCCATTGAATACCGTGTGGGCAAGGCAGATAGAGAAGGTAATTGAGTCCAATTCAGATTTAAGGTGGCTGCACTGGAGATGCTTCACTCTCCCTTGACTATCAAAGGAGCTCAGGATGTGTATCTCATTCCTTAGCTGCTTCAGGCAGCTGGGTAAAAGTAAGAGGAGCTAACATACACTCAAGTTAAATAGGAGAGTGAGGATCAGGGAAGAATTACTGCAAAAACCCTCGGGCAACAGTGCATGACTGTAGGATAAATATTCTTCAGCCTGACTAGAGGATCATTTTAACATCTTTATTGTAAGACTCGCACATAAAACGTAATACCATGCCCCTCCAGCCTTTGAATATTGAAAGGATGAACTGGGTCCCAAGAACATGATTTCTGTAAGTAAATAGCCAGCATTTCCAGAGATCATTTGTTAAGTGGACACAAGGGAAAAGAGGATTTCAAAAATCCTTCTGGAAAGTTGTATTGGTAAGAGATGGATTTATTTTCCTCAGCTGGACCAAACCGAGATGCTGGATGTTAGATGACATTTGTTTTCAGACAATGAGCTTCTGGTAAGTGTGTAAACTTGTATATGTCTTTTTTTGGACCATCAGTAATTATAACTCCTTCATACATTGGTAAAAGCTGCATACTCTTTCAACCTGGGCTATTTAGTTATCTTAAAATTTCACTTTATCCTCAGGAAATATGCTTTTCTGTGCTATTTTTACAACATTCTCTCTAAGCAGAGATGGATGCAGTTCAGTGGGTGTGGGAGTGACAGGAGGAGGTATAATTTCTTGCATACATTATGATTTCCCATGTGAAGTTTGCTTAAGTTCTGCTATGAGGGAATTTACTTGAACTTTATCATTTGCGTTAATCCTTTTTTTGGCATTGAGACAGAATTTGGACATCTGTGGATATCAGGTCATTAACCACCTTTACTGCCTTGTTTCTAGGGGCAGCATGCTCTCCCAGCCAGGGCTGTCTTGATTCTCTCTTGGGCTTTTGACCGAAGAGTTCTGTATAAAACATTAACATTACATTTCTTGTCCAAAAAAAGAACCAAGTAAATTATTTTATTTTCTATAAATAGGATAAAGAAGTAAGGTGGTTTTCTGGTGTGGGAGGGGAATGTAAAATGATACCATGTCTGATCAGTTACGTCATCTCTATGCACAGGCATAGGCACATGCATACTGAGCTCTAGCCAACACAGTGAGCTTTCTGCTTTCTATCTTCAGAGTCTTCCCATGCTAAAACCACTATAAAAATATCAAGAGAAGCCTTCCAACAGTGACATATATCAGACTGCAAAATGACTTCTCCCACAGAGTGGTGAAAGCCCTATCACTGATGTTACAAACAGTAGTAATTCTTAACACATGATGTGCACAAATCTGGACATTAACTGATCTGCAAGACATGCCTTCAAGATGTCACTGCCACACAGAGGCATGGATGGAGTTTTGGGCCTAGGGCCAAGAAAGCAAACCTATTCTTAATAAAGAACTTACAATCAAGTTCATCTCTTCTAGCTGGGTCCTCAGATACTAATATACTCCCACAGCATTTACTTACAACTAGACAAAACACTGGAAAATAGTGTCTGGAAGACAATACAGGTAGGGCCAAAGAAATGGCCTATTACTTTACAAGGGGATTTTTTTCAGAGACACAAAGTTAGGTCTTCAGCCTGCATTGAAATCCAGTGAAATCTGAACATCTAACTCCACAGGGTTCTCTGAAAATACTGACCCCAAGATGTTAGGTTTTTCTCTTGGCCATGCCAGGTTAGCATGAGGGAAGTCTCTGCAGGAGATGTCTGTAAATGAGATCAGAACTCAACCATAAAACAGTGACAAAGTCATCTGGAGCACACAGAGCTGTGCCCAGTGATGAGTATTTAACTTCATTATTTCTGTGTTTATTACATTTTTTTCCCCTTGTGTTGTTTCTGCCTTATTGGCAGTTTTTATTTTGATTTGTATTTTATTATCATTTACTTTGCTAGTTCTCAGTCTATTTACAGAGAACAAAAGAATGTAAAACAGTAGAATAATAGTGTTTATTTTCACAAGTTTGGACTGATCAAATAACTCACAAGTCCCAAAGTGGAACCATGCTTGAGGTAGGTTAGGTCATCTCAAGTGTGGGGAAACAAACAGAAATATCCTATTCTTTACTGTTGTTTATTGTATTTATGCCACTTGAGAGTTTTAACAATACCACATATATAAAACATTTGTTCTTGCTTTCTGCATTATTCAGAGTTTTCTCAAGGCTCTTTGGTCCTTTTTTTTTCCTAGGGACACTGTGATGTTGCTATGGTTTAGTGACTTTCTCAACTGATTTAGCGCAAATGTTAGAAATGGCTTCTAGGAATGAGCCAGAGGTGCTGAAAAGAAGGATTTGTTCTCTGAATGCTTCTGTGTTAAAAATGGTTCTTTTGAGTGTTTAACTAGTTTGCTCCAACTTATTTCCTTGATTCTTTTTCATATACATTCACAAAGCTTGGTCCAGCAGAGAGGAACCAACAGCAGAGTCTGATGTTGCAGTCCGATCAAATCCACAACTGTTTTTTACACTGCCTAGATTTTTGACAGGACGTCCAAATGTGGATGTCTAAAGCTACATCTGCCCACTTCCATACAGTATTTCAAAAGCTAGTAGTAATCATGGGTGTGTTGTTTCTTTAATTTGCAATTTAAAGCACTTTCAAGACAACTGCCAGCAAAGTTGGAAAATAAAGGCAAAGGGAGCAGCTTGTCTCAAAGAGCCTCCTTTGAGCCATTCACCCTGCTCACAGCTTTTGGTGAGGGACAGTCCATAGTCCTGCTGAAGGACAATGTAGTTTATTAACCCAGGATAACCTAAAATCACTGCCTAACTGTTTGAAAATACAAACCTGAAAAATGAAGTTGTTCAGCAGCTGCTACTTAGGCTGTTGAGTTCTACTGCTGTGACATCCAAGTGCTGGCAGCACGAGTGATCAGAGTCCTGAGGCTATTTCAGCATGAGCATTTGAAAACTACATAGCTAAAATTTACTGTTCATTACTCCTCTGGATAAAAAGAAAATCAGGCTTAAATTGAAAGCCTTTTCAAAAGTGCTGAGTTCCTAGAAGCTATCATTAATTTTCAAAGGGGCTGCTGGGTGCTCAATTGCTTTAGGATAATTACATTTCCGTCTGTGGCCTCAGCAGCCCAACTTGATGGACAGACAGTTTTATTACGGAACCTTTAAGCACACTAGAAGCTCCAAAACAGAAAAAAAATGACACCTTCTGAGTATTTTCTTAAGGTCATGACTTGTGTTTGAAGAATAAATAATGTCTCAAAAATGACCTCAAAAAAGTTAGGAGTAGCAAAAAAAAGTTTTTACTTGAGGATGTCATCATTCACTCCTGTGTCCTTCTTCTCTCCTATTTTCTGGAAGATCCTTGGCATTGACACTGCTGAAGAACAGCCCACCACTCACTGCTGCTCTTACAGGCAAATGGCAATGACTGGCTGGTATCTCTCCTACTTAGAGCTACACCTCTATAACATATTGATCTCAGATATCATTAGAATGGCCCAAAAAAAGTGCCAGAGAGTGAATTAGCTATCAGATGTAACAGACAATAGAGATGCAGAGCTCTACTTCACTTCTTGGACCTCTTTAGGAGTGGAGACTCATCTGACGCTGCCCCTGATCTCCCTGTGCGCACCAGCATGGAATCCCAGCTGCTCCCATCCTTCCCATCCGTGGTCTTGGAAAGGTGATTGTCGCCTGCATGTTTGAAGGCTGCTGCCCCCACCTGGTAGGCAGAAATGAAGGACATCGAAGCTATATGGGACAGGTCTTTCCTGACTGCTCAATTTGATAAGCATCAAGACAGGAGGAAGGCAGAGGAAGCACATGAACCCCAGACACAGCACTGTGACTGCAGAGCATGGGCAGCCATACCTTTTGATAGCACCAGAAACTCTTTTGCTCTGTTTGGGTGGTGTAAAGGTGGGTTGTAGTGGTTTCAGTCAAACAAAGTTAGGGGACCGGGCAAGGGAGTTTCAAGCACAGGAGTATGCCGAGGTACCCGGATGATGCAAGACTGATTTTTGCATTCTTTCCAGAACTACAGAAAGCACTTTCCTGGAAAGCAGGAGAGCAGAGAAGAAGCAGCAGGGTCACAGCTGCTGTTTTGGGCTGCTCTTGGGATGGTGTGTTCACATGCACTGCCTCTCATTCCTTCTGTAGTGAAAGCAGTGGCTTAATTTAGCCTTTAATGACCAATTTTGTCACCTGATTTAGAAAGAAGAAATCACTGTCTCCAGGAACAGCAACACCATGGGCTAAATACAGTTGAAGTACAACTCAGCTGGTGCCAGTAGCATGAATATGACTCAGTATGTCATCTCTTGGTTTGGCCCACAGAGTCAGTGTGGTGAATGTTATGATTTTGTTTTCTTAATATAATCCTTGGTACCTCTGTAAGAAAGTCTGCAACATTTATGTCTGGGAAAAAAAAATCCATATTTTTATAAACATGAGGATATTATTGTGTGTATTAAAGTGTTCACAGGGTATTATCCCACAGTCCACTCCATATTTAGTTTGGACATTACTACATCTGGAAAATGGGAAGACTTCCAGATAATTCCTTTACCTTGAAATATCAGCAAACATAAGGGTATTTTAAGCTTATCCCCTGCTAAAAAATGAACAAGTTGCATTCATGGTTGCAAGCCAGAAGAGAATCTCTCTTCAAATAATGCAAAATGGGTTAAGTTAAAAGCGTAAGTAGTTTCAGGCACAAGGGTGAAAAGAGTTAAAGAGCCCCTCTTTTCTTGTAAGAAAGTAAATCTACTCAATTAATGGCCATTCACTCCCACTCAATACAGCCATTTCATGTATTAGTGACATATGTTACAAGATTGTGGTTTATTTCTAAAGAAACTAACTATATACTGTACCTACCATTTGTCCTAGATTTTGAGAAGAAATGGAGGCTGGAGTTCCTATGCAGCTTGCAGAAGGGAGCAGATATCTGCATGTACACATTGTCACCACTGACCTGAGGAGAAGAATTAATTTAATCCCTAGCTTTTTTAGCAGCAGAATATTTTTCAGTCTGGATTTCATAAACTTTATGATGAGACAATTGCACAGATGGCTGGAGAACAAACTGAGGGATAATAACAATGAGAGTGGAAGAATGGGAAAAGCAGGAAAATAAGTGAGTGCAAAAAAACCCTACTGGTGGAAAGAGCAGCTCTCATCAGAAAGAGAGGTTACTTCCAGAACTGAAGTGCAGGCAGTGAGAATGACATGAGTAGCAGGGAAAAGTTGGATCCCTTGTCTCAAGGGAGAAAACAAAGAGCAAAAAATAAAGCACACAAGTTTGAAAGCAACATGAGAGAATGGAGAGGGCAAAGCATAACATTTCTTCCAAGTTAAAATGTTTCCAGATTGTTCTGATATTTAAAAATATTTAGGAAGATGATTTCCCAGATCCCAATGCATTTGGAAGGCAAAGCCTCATGAAATGTCAAGTCCCCTGGTTGGCTTTTTTTTCCTCAGTTTGTGTTTTTCTGCCTGATTTTGTTCTAATTAAGTAAATGCTCTGCCTTGGATTCCCGGTTAGGCCACTTCCTAACACTGATAACTGCTCAGTGTGAAGGCAAGAGAAAAATCTTCACACTTCTAGTTACTTTCATGGGATGAGATATGTAATCTATTTGAACATACCAGACTTAGCAGATGCTGAAGATATGTTGGAACAGCAGAGAATGTTCCAAACTGTGAGACGCATTAAAATCTGGAAAGGCAGGGACTACTTTTCTTCATTCAGCAATTTCTTCCCAAGCCATCTGACTTCATAATATAATCAGTTATTATCTGATGAGTAAACTAAAGCATTGCAATGCTGTCCATCAGTTAAGGTACCTTGCTAAAGAGTGAGTCTGTCCAGAGACTTGTGCTGGAAGCTGCATTTTGTTGACCCAGCTGCAAATGGATACGTGGGCAACTGGAACAGAGTCTCAACACAGTGAGATGCTGCCACATCGCTCCGTTCTGTGACACAAGGCGTGGAGCCCGGGACATCATTGCTGTCCTAGTATAATGAGGGTCATATTTTTGCCAGTCTACATTTTTATGCAGACACATTGGTATATTTCACTCTGTTACATCAACAAGGACCAGGGACTAAGCTTAGCATTCAACTCCCCCACCATTCATGTTGCTTAGCAATTAGCTCTCTCCCTGGCTTTGGTTTTGGGACTACTCTGGTTAGCTGTCTCCAGGGCACCTGGAAGTTACAAGGCAAGCTCTGAACAGCGTGTGCCACATCACTTGGCTTTATGCCACAGGATTCACCACTAGTGTTTGTTTAAGTAACATTATAGACACACCCTGCTATTCCCAGTATGGAGCTTTGTTCATGCAACAAGAAGCATTCCTGAAAACCCCGCGTATTTATGGGGCAAAAGTAAAGGTCTTCAGTGTTTTATTTTAATTCATGAGATTCCATTCTTTTCTGAGACTTTTTTGTCCCTACTCCAATCAAGGGTAGGTTTCCCAGGACAGAGTAGCCTGGGGTGGCATGCAATGCCAATTGGACCATCAGCTTTATTCCCATGCAACTTCACCCCTAGGGCTTCTTCTCAGAGTATTGCAACCCCATGGAAAAGGGCCCGGAGCAAGGTCAGGGCTGTGCTGCTTTCTTTATCAGTACATCATCAGAGCCTTCCTCAGCTGACCCAACAGGAGACACGCAAGAGCCTTCAGTTCTGAGCAGGCAACTCTTCAGCCAGAGCAGGGATGCTGCACAAATGAACAAAGTATCTTGTTGGATCCTTCTCTACCAGTTTTCCTTAACTTGAGCAGGGCAAGTGGTCCCAAAATTAGGACTGTCTACAAAAACATGTGTCAGATGTGAAATCATTAGCTTGTGCAAATACTACTATTGTATGTGCCATAGCTCTCTGCCTACAAATACAAGGCAGCAAGCAAGCCCTAAGCCCAGAGTAGTACCAAGGCCAAAACATGCAAGCAAAGAGAGCCAGAATCCGTAACTTAGGCAATAATTGCCTTTTCTGCCCACAAGCAGTTTTTTACAGAGTAATACAAAAAGAGCAAGCAAGGCACTAGGTCCAAGCCAAAGTCCAGACAACACTGCAGCAGGTTATATTGCCAAGGCTGCTTCCCTGTGAGGGCCAGCACACAGCAATATTCACTCCCTGAGGCAGCCACACAACCACAGCTGCAGGGGAGCTGTACGCCAGCACTGAAGCTGAATTTAAAGTTACCTCTAGGGCCTTCTACTAGATTTTAAATACAAGTTGTCATAGACAGAGTTCTACCTAAAGAGGGTTGATTGGTCAGATACGCTTGACTGAAATAGCATAATTGAATAGGCCAAAGGTCTCCTACTGCAGATTTGTTGGGAGTCTGCAAATAGTCGCTCAACAGCCCCAAGTTCTGTGAACCATCCAACCTACCCATCCATGGGCTGCTAAAATTGAAATGCAAGTATGATCTTGCAGCCACAGCAAGCTCCTTTGGAAGAACACTAAAGGAGTTTGCAGAATCAGTGACAAATTTGCTCTATCTTTTTGGGAGTGGTACAGGCTGGTCTCAAGTCTGATCAGTGAGGCGAACCCTACAACAGGACTATTTGGAGCCAGGCTGTAAGAGGATGGAATTTTCTTGCTGTGGGTCTGTTCTAAGTCTGCATTTGACTGCAGGTAAGTTTGGTAATCTTCCTATAGACTTCAGGATGTATGTCCCACCTAGGTCTTGAAACAATCTCTTCTTGGCTTGACCACAGCAAAGGAGATACAGAGTGCACTTGCTTCTTCAGGACAGTGTTTGTAAACTGTTATTTAACAAAGATCCAAGTGAAATCCTCGGGTCTTGATACACACAGTATTTTTTATATATATATATATATATTAGGGACACTTTAGTCCCTAAATTAGCAAAATTTCAAGCTGGATCCTGATGCGGGTTTTGCAATTGAGCTGTAACTGTGTCATCAGTCATTGCCTTCATGGTTTTGTAAAAACTCCATCGTGTCCAAAGGTGATTAGGGGACTGAATCATCTTTCCTATGAGGAAAGGCTGAGGGACCTGGGGCTGTTTAGCCTGGAGACAACTGAGACGGGACCTTGTCAATATCCAACTATCTGAAGGGGTGTGCCAAGAGGATGGAGCCAGGCTCTTCTTGGTGGTGCCAAGCAAGAAGACAAGAGGCAATGGGCAGAAACTAATGCACAGGCAGTTTCACCTGAACATGAGGAAGAACTTCTTTACTGTGTAGGTGACTGAGCACTGGAAAAGGCTGCCCAGAGAGGTTGTGGAGTCTTTCTCACTGGAAATATCCAAAAGGTGCCTGGACACAATCCTGAGTGACATGCTTTAGGGGAACCTGCTTAAGAAGGGAGCTTGGATGAGATGACCTCCAGTGGTCCCTTTCAACCTTAATTCATCATCTGTCCCCCTGGCCAGCCATCCTGCCCTCTGCTGTGGCACTGGGAGCTGCTGCCGGCCCCTGTCACAGAGGGGCTTGCTGGCAGCTTCTCCCTACATTCATCCCCCGCAGGGGTGACAGGACACAGGGGACACGCGGGACATTGTGTGTGTGTGCATGTGTGCATTTTTTCACTTTTCTGGTATCACTGTGTTCATAATTAAAGAGTTTCTTTTTAGGAAGACTTTGCACTTAATACGCAGTTCTGCACGTGGGCCCATGCAGATGCCAATCTACTTCCCAGCAAGTTTACAAAACTCTTCAGAGTCAGCCTGCAAACACTCTAACCACAGGAGTCAGACCTTAAGTGTGTGAGGAGGCCACACCAATTAAGACAGGAAACAGAGTGTTTGACATTAACCAGGGGCTCAGGAGAAGCGGGATGACATGAAAACCAGAAGGAACAGGAGTGCATGGGTGGAGTGAGCTGAAGGAGATGTTGCTGCCGTCACAGGCTGCAAGCAAACTGCAAGATGACCTTTAATTCTGAGCTCAGCGTAGGCTCCTTGCCCTACACTGAAACCTCTCACCACCAGGATGAGAATCAGCCGACTCGTGCGAGCGGCTCTCACGGCCGACATCCCAAAATCCGTACGGCTGCGACTTTGACCTCAGAAATTACAGAAACATAGGTTCGTACAGGCACATAAATGCCCGTGCGGCGACGGGTGTGTGACAGGACACTGGACACACGCGGGACACACAAAGCACACACAGGGGACACAGGGGACACGCAAAGGACACGGGATGCACACACGGGACACCCAAGGACACGGGGCACACACACGGGGGACGCACACCCTCAGCGTCGCCGCACGCTCCCCGCGCCATGCACCGCCCGCTCCCCCCTCCCGCCTGGCGGCTCGCGCCACC
>WEIT01011795.1:167662-178552 GCA_013389985.1 Dryoscopus gambensis
CGCGCCCCCTCCCTCCCCTCCCCTCCGCGCGCGCTGCAAAGATGGCGGCACTGAGCAAGTCCATCCCCCACAACTGCTACGAGATCGGGCACACCTGGCACCCGCAGTGCTCCTCGGCTGTGCTGCACGTCACCCAGAGCGCCCTGGCAGAGTCCCTCCGCATCTACGGCACCCTCTACCTGGTGGGTGTGCGTGCGTAGGTGCAGCAGCCTGGCCTTAGAGGACAAGGGCAGGAGGGGGATCAGNCCGGGGGGGAGTCTGGCCTGGGGCGGAAGGGGGCCTATAAAGGGCATGGTGGGAGCCTGGCTTGAGGGGAGGGGGAAGGGTTATGGGGGGGTGTTTGGGGAGGGCGCAAGCGCTGCCACGGCGAGGGGAGTCTGACCTGGGCTGGCGGGGAAGGACATAGGGCATATCAAGGAAGGGAGGCTGGTCTGGGGTGGAAGGAGAGGGTTATGGAGGCAAAGGGCAGGAGACAAGTCAAGGGGCAGCCTGACCCTGGAGTGAAGGGGAAGAATAGGAAATATTATGTTTTGGGGTGGAGCCTGGTGCTGGGGAGGAAAGGGATGGTGGTGGGGCCGTTTGGTTTGAGGGCTGGAGGGTTGTCTGCTGGGGAGAACCTGGTGTTTGAGGGAAAAAGGCATGACAGGGAGAATGTGTTGAATCTGGGCCAAGTAGGGCAGAGGAAGGGCATAGGGGGTGGTGGCATCTGGAGGCATAACATACTGTGAGAGGGTTGGTGCTGGTGGGTCGGAGCTCATGGGCATAGCCTGAACATTATATTTTTTGTCATCTTCCAATACCTCTGATGCCCGAATAAAAAGCCTTAGTGTTTGCCTGGGAGGCTAGCATTGTGTCTTTGGCAGTAGCAAGTGTATGTTGGATACACCTTGATAATCAGTGCTTTAAGATCAAGGAGATTCCATTGCATAATGAAGCAAGACTAAAAAAGTGCATCAAGGCTAAAGGAGTCTGAGTATTCAGAGAATATCCTACAGGTGAGGTGTCTTAGTGTGAGTGTGCAGTCAGACTCTGTTATATCACCTCAGTAGCAGCTGGCGCGTTTCCAGCAAATTAGGGTGTAGATAGAAGAGCTGGGATCTGTTTGCATCATCTGTGTAAACATATCCTGAAAGCCAATCTAAGTTGGAATTGCTGCAGGTGAGCACTTCCCTCTGTCCCCACCTCTGTGCTTCTCCTGTAGTGGTACTTGGGGGATTGAGGAGTGAGCTGGCCACCGAGCTGCCCCCACACTAACTTGACAGAAAGGAACACAAGTCCTTGAGTCTGCACCAGTGGTGGTGCAACAAAATTATTGAGCTGTGTAATAAAGAGAAGGAAAGGAGTGGGACGGCAGCATCCCGGCATAATTCAGTTAAGCTTCCACTGAAGGGTTTCTTGAGTAAAAAATTGTGATGACATCCTTTTTAATGATAAAATAATAACTGGTAGCAGTGTGAACCTAAGGAGTTGTCATGTCTGACAATGAACATTTTCTCTCTGAACTGCCACAGACAGGAGTGGCAGCTGTTGGTGGGAGCATACAGTGAACTGTATCATGAAACTAACACAGAGAAGAACATTCTCTCTTCTCTTCCTTTACCCAGTGCTATTTTCTTTGAATCTGTTTTCTGATCTAGTTTGCTCTGTGGGAGCATACATACTTGTACAGCAGAGCATGGGCCTGAAGTGAGCCATGAGAGGTGCAGTAGTGATCTGTCAGGTCTGGCTAAAGATAGAGCAGCTTAAACAGTTCTGTAATTAAATCAAAATTCCCCAACAGCCAAACCTGGTCAAGAGATTTCCTGCTCATAGCTCTGTTATGGTTCACTCAGTTGTGCAGTCACGGGTTAGGGGAAAAGCTCCCACTTTTTATTTCTTTGAAAACAAACCTAAAAATCCAAAATGTTTTCCTGATCTGTTTTGCATTGTGACCTCATAAACAGTTACATCTTGTCACAAACCCAAAGTGGGGTGGGAACCATCTCAACCACTCTGCCTCAGTTTTTACACTGTCTTCTTTGCAGTTAAGTTTAGTTTCTCAGGTTTTTGTTGATAGTGTTTACCTTGACCTGCCAGAGTAATCTAAAGCTGAGTTGCTCTAAAATCTTGCTGCTGTCTAAAGAGAGAGGAAGCACTTGCCAGTCTCTGCTCCCAGACACATAACTGTACTTTTCTTTGTGTGATTCTGGACCTCAGCTCTCCGAGAGCTAACCCAGAAGAGGTTACTTACCCTGCTTTTAGCTGGGGTAGTTTTCAGCCACAGTAATGAATTAAATTGAATTATTAAGCAGGATTTGACGAGCACCAGAACCAGTGTAAGGTAAGGAGGAAAAGGGTGCAGTGTGGACTGCAGAGGAGGAAGCAGAAGCTTTACTCATTAAGTAGCTTGGCAGGGAAAGAACAGTCCTGAATTAAGAGAGTCCTCACAAAATTCATTCTTTACTAGACTTATGGCTGTGCTTGAAAATCTTTTGCTTGTGATGAAATACCACAGTTGGACAGCACAAATGCTCAGACCTTTTCTGTATTCTGAGGTTCACATAAGGGGGTGGACTTAAGTTATTTTGTCTTTATAGATATATCTGTGTATGTTCAGAATGTTTCTGGTAGTACTTAGGCCCTGTCCTTTGTAGGGCTCAGCAACAAAAAATGCACTTCATTTTTCTCTGTCAGGCCTGTAAAATGGCTTCTGATTGTTCATCCTGTTGCCACAAGCTAATAACTAAGGAAAGGAGATGAAAGAGTTTCCTTTCACAAAAGCTTGTGAAGAAATGAGTGAGAATGAATAGTTTAAAATAGATTGCCAGAGGTTGTTTTCTGAGAGAACATGGTTAGGGACAGTTACTGTCCAGAGTCCAAACTCTAAACAGCTTCACCCCACATCTCTTAAATGCTTTGTTTCTCTTCTCTCAGTGGGAGACTGATGGAGCTAAACTAAGTGGTGTTAGTAAGTGAAATATTGGCTGTCAGTAAATAGCTGTATAGACTCTTTGCTTTTAAGTAGTGCTGTACTCTTTGTTTAGTTGTTGTTTGGTTTTTTTTCCCTTCTCTTTTTAGTAATTGTGCTTGAGTATTTCTTTAGTTGGAAAAAATATAGCCTTGAGACACCATACTTGCACTGTCTTTATTTTTGCTCCAGTACAAAATGGATTGCTTTAGCAAAAGTAGGTTTCACATCTAAATGGAATTGTTCCTCCCCATATGAAGTGGCTGACAGGAATGCCTATTTTGTAATTAAGGCTGCTTGTGTTTTCACAAACCAAGTGTCCCGATATGCAAGTGTTATGAGACCCACTTAAAAAAAAGTGGCTTAGCATCTCTACCTGCAGAAGAAACCCTAAACAATCTTTCATAAACCTTGTAATTGTACTTTTTGAAAACTATCTGCCTTGATATTTTAAAACTTCAATGAAAGAGTCCTTCCTCAGAATTTGCTGTACTTTCTTCCATCTGTACTTCATTTTTACATTAGTCAGAGCTAAACAAAATGGGAAGGTGTCAAATTGTATTTTCAAGCTGAAGAAGCCAGACTTCTAGAAATTAACAGAGGTGAGGAGAAGAGAGTGATTTAACAGGGAAATTGCATGAAGCTGGGAAAAGGCTGGAATATTGGCTTTGAGTTGTCTCAGCTTCCACTTCCCAAGATTCTGTTGATTTCATATGGGAAAAGTGCTATTCATCACAGGCATTAGAGCAAAGTCCTCTATTTCCTGGGGATTTGTAAGTTTTAGACATTTGTTTTCTGATAGTGCACATTTTGCAATAGATAAATGTGCTTAGTCATTTTTATGAAGTCTTTATAGTGTACCAGAGATAATCTGATCAGGTAACATTTTCACCTAATCTAAATAAGGTAAAAATTGTTTGCTTGCTACTTTGTAGTAGCAATTCTAGAGCTTGTTCTTCTAACCTTCTGCCTGTGGGCTGGCAAGAGTCATTCATGCCATTCACCTCCCCTTCTCTTTGTCTGATCATCTACTCTCTTCATCTAATTTAAGACGGGCTCGCTCCCTCACTTCCCAACCTAACCTCTGTCCTGCCCCTTTTCCTTTGAAACACAGGTCTTCCTCTCCCCACCTACATCTCCTGCCCTTCCTGCCCAGCACCAACCCCTTCCTACCCTGTATCTGCTGCCCTTCCTTCTTGCTGCTAAAGGGCACAGCCAGAGCACAGCTTGAGCGCTCGCCCAAGCTGACTCTTGGCTTACTCCTGGCTCTGACTCCAGACACCTCTCCCACGCGGATCTGCTGGCCGAGAGGAGAGGAGCAGCCGGCCTAGCACAGTGTGGGTGCCAGCAGGTCTGCTTCAGCTGTCTTCTGGACTGAGGGATGGTTCAGCCAACTCTGTAGAATAGATGTAACCAGAGTCTGCTGCTCCAGTACAGATTTTAATGATCCTCAGCACTTGCTCTATTTTATTGGTTTGTTTTTCTTTATTAATTTCTTCTCATACTCTTTTCATGTTCATTTGCTTACTTCTGATTCTCATTTTGGTTTCACTTCTAATATTTCTTCATACTTGTGCTATATCTATTTCTTCCTGTGCCTAGAATAACCTTCAGGTTCTTACATGCCAATTGCTTCTTTCCCTTTCTGTGTCAGAAGGGTTTTTTCCTACTTAGGATTCCAGTGCTGTTGTCTTCCTGAGCCCTGTTTGACCCATCAATATCTGTATTCTGTATCCTAATCTGTGTTATTTATTCTGTAACCTCTCTAGGAATAGGACAGCATTGTATATCATACTGTCAGAGACACAAATACTATCAGCTATTGTATAAATATAAGGTGTTTTGTTCTTCCTCTACAATATCAGTGGGAGGGACACTGGTATGAGAACAGCATGGGCCAGGGAGCTGCAGTGCAATCAAGCTGCATGTGGCAGCTGGCAGGTCACTTCACAGGTAAATCATTGTTGTAAATGGAGGTAACAAGAACAACTCTTATTGTGCTAATGAATTATTTTGAAAACTGTTATAGGTAAGACAGAAGCACCAGCCAAAGGTCAGGGTGAATTGCGAGTCTTGCATCACTTTCCTGGCCATACGCACATTGCTGTAGGATTGGGCCAGAGGTTGTTCCCAAGGATGGGTGGTGCACACTGGCTGTGCTGTGGCTGCTTCAGGCTCGCTGCACATGCGGCTTCCCTTGGGAGAGCTGTTTGAACTGGTCCTGAGCAGAGCTGGGGAGCCAGCTAACACTAAAGCGGATCCTCTCTTATCTGCCAGCACAGCTAGAGTCACCATGTATCATCTTTCAGAGATGTGCAAGAAGGCTGTAATGGCCAGATTGTATTCTAAAATATTCTGTAATTGCTGAGTATATTAAAATGTGATTTTTCCTTGTTTGTGCTGCAAACCATTGAGTGTTTGGAAGTAGAGTGGGGAGACTACAGAGGATGTTAGTGTTGCTCTGGAATATGCTTCTGTGTGCCAGCTTGGATCTCTGGGTTAGGCTGTCAGTAATCTCTCTTCTGTCAGATCCAGTACCTAGAATTACTGTGATGGTGGTGTGATTGCCTTCTTTTGGATGTCTGTTCATCTTAGTACTGTGCCGTGTCCTGTTTGTCTCTGCTGTATTATGAATGATATGAAGGTCTTCTTGCCTCTAGATTCTTCTCAAAGCTGGGTTAAATATGACTAAAATCAGCCTAAATGTTACTAAAGTAAGAACCTGTGACTTCTTCATTGCAGGCTATGGTCATTTCACTCAGTTCACTCAGTTTCACTCAGTTTTGGGCCATGCTATAAAATTCTTTCAGAAATTGAAAATAAACAAAAACAGTCTTTTGCTGGGATGCTGAGAATTTAAAAAGAGTCATATAATGAATTTAGGTGAATGGAAGAATTTATGTTTAAAGATCCAAGGGGTAACCAGGAGCCTGCATCATGGTAATGTTGGAAATCATGGATAGCCTCAGCCTGGACTGACTGAGCAAAGATCTTGGTAAAGACAGTACAAATACTGGGAACTAGCAAAAATCATTAAAGGGACTGTTTATCAAGGAATAAATCTGTTCTCTTAACTTGGTACAGCTTTAGAGTAGAGTGCAAGAATTTCAGGGTGGGAGGACAATCCTTGAAAATTATGCTGAGTTAGACATTTTAAGGGGAATGAAATACAGTCTCCTACTCATTTCAGTAGAAGGAAAACAAATAGTAAAGATAAGTTGTCATGGAATGAGAGTGGTTCCAGCCTTGAAGGTAATTCAGATGTCATTCAAAGAGTACATGAGTACTGTTTCTCTCTTTTTTTAGTTGGTCGGGTGATACAGAAAATTTTGAAAAATCCAAATCAAAACAATCCAGCCCACTGATGGTGATCCTCATATGACATCTCACACGAGTCAGGGCAACTCAGAGAGCAGGAGGCACACGCTCGTCCTCAGAGTATTGCAGGAACAGAGTTATGAAATTAAACAATATGGAAGCCAGGTTTTGTAATCGGTGAAATCAGGAAGGGATGAGCTAATTGAGGAAAAACAATCTGGAGTGTTTCAGAGGACACATGAGAAACAAATTGCTTATTTGAACAAGTGTCTTTCAAAACCCAAGTGTTACCTGAGGGCATTCTGAGATTCAGTTACTCCAAAGCACTTAAAAATAATTTTTATAAAACGAAGGAATGATGTTCTTGTAAAATTCGTAAAAAATTGCAAATAGTTATAAAAGAACATATAAATAATTGAATATAATTATGAAAGAAATCTGACATCTCTTTGTAGCTCTGCCTGCCATTTGAGTAAGCTGAGGTATTTTCTTAACTGTTTTAAATACTGAAGATTGTTTTGCTTTTAGCATGCATGTGACTTAATTTATAAAACTTTCCTTGGGTTTTTAATGACTTGCAGCATATGGATTATATAAACCCTGTGCATAGTTGTATTGGTCATCTCTAAATTTGCATTTTAAAGGTGCCTGAACATGTCAGATAGTTGTGCTTTTAAATGCTACTGAACTCTGCTTTCCTAAAGATTTCGTTAAATGTCTGCCTATTTCTATAGATGTTTTATTTTTCTTCTTTTCTTTTTATTTCCTCTTTTTTTAAATAAAAGTTTGTTATGATGTGGTTGATTTCAGCTGGATGTTTTGAAGGAATGAGAGATGGTAGTGCTTCTTTCCATTTTCCATCAGTCAATGTTGTATGTGTTGTCTAATTCCACTAAATTTTGATAGAGGTGTAGTCCTTAAAGTCATACACTTTGTACAAACTTAAGGTTAAGGAGGGAGGATGGAGGAGGGAGAGAGAAAAAAGTTGTACACACGACAACAGAGTTGGCAGAAAGCCTGTGGCTTTTTTAGCCTGCTGCATAACCTGCCAGACTGCACATTGGGCAGCCAATTAGTCCATTCATTAAGTGAAACCATCCTTTGAGTGAGTGCCTCTTGCAATCTATAGAGTCCACAGTTCATGGATGTAGGTGAAGACTGAGGATACTGGAGGTGAAGCCGAGGTTATTGTGGTTGAATGATGAATACTTGTAGGCGTTACATGACACATCATGAAAATAATCAGGCCTGTCTGGTGCCTCAAATCGTGGCAAAGCTTGGGTTTGAGTCTCGTGTTCCTTTTCTGCTGGAACACCAATAGCCTAGCTCAAATCTTGCAGTAGACTATGTAGCTGTGGTTTAGGGGTGGTGTTGGAATTTCATATATTCTTTCCATGGTTAGGACAGAATAAATAAATTCTGATTTTTTTTTAGTTCTATGGGGCTTAACATTTACATATAAAGACTAAGTTAAAAAAAGAAAAAGACTTGAGTAATGGTATTCCACAAGCTGAGGTATCCTGAAACCGGTGGACTGATTTTTTTATAATTACATTTTTTATGTTTAAGAGTCAAAATGCAGTTGAGTGAGTTCTATAGTTAATGCTAGAAAATATTTTTTTCTGTCTGTTTCTTTATTAATACTGACCAGGCTTTTTTTTTTCAATACATCTGTTAGGATCTTTGTGGAGATTATTGTTTTGCCAAGGAAGTACCTACTGAATGTCCTGATTCCTTCTCTTTCCATTCTTTCTGCTACTGACATCCACTGCTAAGCCTTGAGCAGTACATTTATTGTAAGAATTTGGTTTTCATCATAAAGTCCTCCCAGCTGACTTGAGTGAAGTTTTTCCCAGTGGGAGCCAAGAACTACTGCATTCTGACATCAGATTTCATAATCTTTCTGCACTTTAATAATACTTTTCTGAAATGTGTGGAACTGATAGGGACAGCAGAAGGGTATCCAGAAATATCTGGTATTTTTTCCATGTAACCACACTCCTCTGCTAGTGGTAGAGGAGAGGAACTCTATTGTATGCTCTTGCCTGCTTTTAGCTCTGCACAACATTTAGCTTCATCTATGTCTATAAAGCAGTTAGAAAATTATAAGCTTTTATAAATTTTTTTTTGGTGGGTGTGCATGAAGCTCTCTTGCTCTCACGCATATATCTCTTTCAATTTGGGTGAGCAATTTTCTGTGGAATGGTTTGTGTGTTATTGTTTCTGAATCTTTTCTGTTTTTCACTTGGGAGTAGGATAGTAAAGAGAAGGGAAAGCAGAAATTTACATTAATCTAAAACTTGCTGGAGACATTACAGAAACAAATATTTTACTTTGATTTGACATTAATTTATAAGATACCAATCTTTCTGTGTTGCACTTCTGACACTTTGGTCTGAGGGAGCAAGGCTTCACCCTTGGGTATAAGGGCTGTGTTCTTAAAACAAAAGAATTGTTATTTTGTTCCAGTGTTCGTGTCCTTCCTACAATACGCTAGAAATAGCTGAGTGGGTAGCAACTAGTTACCCAGCGTTTAGACGACGTTAAGACTTTCCTTCAGCAGAAAGATTATCTGGCTTGCATTATTGCCTAATCCACTATGCCTAAAGCAGTCTTGACACTTGATTAAGTAATGTGTAAATCTGTTTTCAGAGGTCGATTCATGCATGGATTTCTTCTTAATCCTTAATTCAAGCTTCATTTTGGAAACAAGATTTTGGGAGAACTTTCCCGTGGTTAGTTTTAGCAGAATCCTCGTCCAATCTCTGATTCTAAAACATCTACTTGCTATTCAGTGGACAATGTTTTAGCAGAATAGCTCCCTCTCACAACCAAGACTTTGAGAGGTGTTGGCAATATGGATTTGACTGGATGTCTGTCTTTATTCTCATCAGCACCAGCAATATGAAGCTCACTCTGTTTGGAACTTCTCTAAGCACTGGCCAAAAACTTCTGCCAGTTTTGAGACTCCCAGGGAGATCAGTGCAGATAAAGATAATCTATTAGAATGAAAAAAGAATAGGCTCTATCTCAGGGTGCTTTCGAAATGCACTTTCATGTAGTCGTAGGAGCACACAGGCTGGAGGGACCTTGGGAGGCCATGAGGTTGCTGGAGGACTTTTCTAGTCTCGAGGGTCTCTAGTGACAGGCAGTCCACAATCACTTTGGTGATTCTGCTCCAATATTCAGCCACCCTCAAATGAAAATTTTTCTTCTTTAGATCTAAACAGAGTTTCCCATGCTTGAACTTGTCTGTTGCCTCTTGTCTTAGCCCTGGCTACCTCTGAGACAAGCCTTGTTTTCTACATCTTCCCATTAGCTAATTGCGGAATTTCTGTAGACAAAAAAAGGTTTGAGGACCTTTAGTGTTTGAGTCATTAAATAAGCTATTCTTTGTAATACATGGGACGTACGTTAAACTGACCAAAAAGAATGTTTGTATTTTAGATTGAGCCTGTTTTCTGCCAGAAGCAGTTGTTTAGATAATATACCAATTCTGTAAAATATGTCAGGAATGTGTTGTTCGTCCAGCAGATGGTGAACATTTTTTGAGGACTTGCAGTAATTTAATTGGAGTAGAAAACCTTTAAAATACATCACCACTTCACAGACACTGTGTAAGGCCTGTATTTGGATTACTTTAGTGATGTTCTGACCATAATTATGTGATTGTCCAATTGCCTTGAAGACAAAACTCTGTAGATATATCACACCTTAAAAGTTTTGATATCTGGCAGACAATGTTTCTGACAGTTATGGCCAACGGTAACAAGGTAATAAAATTCCTCTTATACTTCCTATTTCAGATTGCTTGATGTATTTCCTGGTATAAATATTGTAAGGGCTGGAACAAGTTCAAAGGAAATCTTTGTGGTATTGATCATAAAGTTTAAGAGGCTTTGTTTTACTACTTAAGTGGGCATGTCTCATTTTCCATTTTTCTTTTTATTTTTCTTTACCATGTGCAAAAAAGTGCCTAACTGAATTAAAGTTTGTCCCCCATTTTTTTTTCTTCCCTTCTTCCTCAGATTGCAGCTATCCTCAGGAAACGAAAACTTGACTATTATTTGTACAAACTGCTACCTGAGATCTTGCAGTCAACTTCCTTTCTGACAGCAAATGGGACCTTGTATATTGCTTGCTTTTGCATTCTAAGGTTGGTATACTATCCTAAAACTGAAACATAGTAAAGCTATTTTTGTGCAAGTTTCACATTTGTATGATTTGTCTCTTTTTGTAATAGGCTTGTTTGTCATGTTTTGGAGTAAGAAAAGCTACAGCAACCATCTTGATTTCTGGTCTTACCATTTGAATATGAAACTTTGCTTTTTAAAAATGATTTTATTCTCATTTTTATAATCTTTTAAACGAGTAAACAAGTCAAGGTATCCACTTTGCTTCTTTTTCTCTGTTTTGCTGATTCAATATACATTGTTGTAGGAAATTCAAATAGATTCTAGAGGGGAATTAAAAAGGCCTAATCTTTCCTTCCTAGAAATAATTGATGTAATTTGATACTGGTTTCTATTTTCCTAATGCAGAGGCTGTGATTACTTTTAATTATCCTGAACTTTATCCAGCTGTCCAAGTTTGTACTTTCTTTATGGTCATAACTGAAGGAAATC
>WEIT01011797.1:1968-19691 GCA_013389985.1 Dryoscopus gambensis
TCCCCACAGCAGAAGAATGCAGAGGAGTAGTGACCTTGAAGCACAGGCTGCTTTGAAAAGTTCGCTCAGGTTTTTTTCTCTCTCTTGCACCCAGTTTTAAAGGCACAGAAAGGCACAGGAATCATGTCTGGGCATAGAGTGGTGATAGCGATACAACAGCATAAAGTCACCCCAAGACATGAGACCATGTCGTAAGCAAAACAATGCAATACAAAAGAAAATTATTCTTGAGGTTGGTTCCTAAATATGCTGGGTGAATTTGTATTTTCTAATCAACATCAGTGCAGAAGACTACACTGTAAAGAGAGGCTATGATATATAAAAGCAAAAGGCCAAGTTAATAATTTACAATTTCCTTAATTCACAAGAATTTATAATGCCAGGTGAAATGTCAATGCACTGCTCAAAACACAAGAAATTCTTTGCCAATAGCTCACTGGATTCCATTCCTGAAACCTATTCCTTGAAACTTTTCCAGGGACATTGTTTAATTTTTACATAAATTTTAAAAAGCATTAATTTTAAAATCCCTTTTTTAAAGTGCTGAAAGTGCACCCTTTGCCAAAACAGAATTGTATTTGACTATGTTACATGAGAATTACATTCAGCTTTTTTAATACAGCTTCTAAAGCAGTTGAAAATGCTGGCCAGTTTTGCAAGTATGTATTCATTCAATAGTCTGTTCAGCCCTGTGAAAGTACAGAGGCATGCATATGCATGTGTGTACAGCAGGAATCTAAGTAAGAATTTAATGTATGTGCAATTCATTTCAAGGTCAAGTTTAAAATTACCCTGGTTTTAGTGAAATTTCTGTGAAAAAATATTGAAGAGGTTTAGCACTTCCTCAGAGGCTTAGCAGGAATATTAAATCTTGACTTGCAATCCAGTATTCACAGCAAAACCAATCCGGAAGCAACACTAGGTGAAAGTGTGCACACAAGAACACATATTGGTAACAGTGTCTTGGAAAGCTGCAAGTCAAAGAAAATAACCTAGGTAAACGTGGAAATTACGTTATCAAATGTCCACATTAAGCATTAGCATAATAACCTTGTGTATTAAACCCACAAAAAGATAATGTAAACTGATTTTTATAAAAAATTCATCAATTCATCTAAACCCTGCATTTTACTTGCATAAAATGCCTTCTGCAACCCCAGAAAGTGTCATGTCGCCTCACTGTGGCATGTTTCCCTGCTTGCAGGAGCCATCCAGAAGCAGAAGTGCTGGAGCAGCAGGAGAGGGTTTGCACGACTGTGCTTCTGTCCTGGAGAGAGGAAGCACTAACAACCCTGCCTGAAATTTGCTGGCAGAGCAGATCCCTGGCAGGATGAAGACAAACATCTTCTTACTGTGGACGCATTTTCTGGAGCAGGCTAGGTGAAATCTCACCAGCCTCCGAGATGGCGTCTGTATCCCCACCCAACATGACCTCTTGCTGCGGGCTGGGCAGCTGTTAGTGTCTACCACTGCATTCCCTGGAGCCACACGGTGTTTCAGAGTGGCCCTGCAGTGCTCAGTGCCATGGGACACACAGCAGGTATCAGGCCCTTGGAAGAAAGGAATAAAGACTCTAGAGCCAGAGGCCAGCAGGGGAGGATCCAGGCTGGCCAGGAGGTACTTGGGTGGGATGTGGCCCCTGTTTTATGCCCCAGGCTCCCAGGCCCACAGACCCACCCCCGTGATGTTATCTGTTTTCAATAAATGCTGCCATGGGACACATTAAGAGCAAAACCCTGCTCTCCCCATTGCTCAGGCATAGTCTGTCAGATCTGCACTTCAGAGTGGAGGTGGACCTCTTCCAAAGAGGCAGAATTCCAACTCCACCTCCCCCTCCCCCAAAAGACGCTCGTATGTTAGCACACTTTAAAATGCATGAACAAAGTAGGTAAATTAACCCCCACTTATTAAAATCAGATAATTGCAAATATGTATGTAGATTTCCAAGCAAAGACCAAAAAAAAAGAGATTTTCATGAATGTTATTTTGGCAACTATTTTTCCCAAGGGCATAGGCTAGTGAACAAAATGATTACAAGAAATTACAGTATGTACCGTGAGTACTTTTTGGTATGCACAAAACAGTTTAAGGCATTATAATGTCACACTGCCACATGGGAAAAAAAAGAAAGAAAAAACCACAGACTTCTAAACTTATTCAAAAAATCATACTTTCTTTACCGTCTGATAGAGAAGCTTTAAAAGAAAAATAAGATTTTTATCCATACTTTGAGCACAATGTCAGTTACAATTTGGGGAGTGTTTCTTTAAAAAAAACAAGGTGAAAATTTCTTATGGCCTTAATCCAAACACCTTTGAAGCTGAAGAGTTTTTCCCAGTGACTTCAATTAGCTTTGGTTCAGGCCTCAAAACCATTTGTCATTATAAGGTGTACCCAGTCATTTCAGACCAGCTGACCCCAGAGGAAGTGCTACATCTGCACACAGTGTGTCTATGCTCAGGCAGCCTGCACCAAGCCCAGGGGTCCCGGCAGCGCATTAATCCACTGATCTCCTGGGGAACAGAGGATGCGTTTCTGTAATCCCTTTGTGCCATGTCTTGAATGAAGCCTCACCCATCATCAGGGTTGCTAATCCTGCCGGCAGTATGAATTCCCTTGTATCCCATGCATTTCCCTTCACGATACCTGTAGAAGCACCTGCAAATTTGTTGTTTGTGGGAGAAAGAACAACAGAAACCTAAAAAACTTACATGGGGTTCCACACAGTGCCAGGTGACAGACATGGGCATTCAGCCCAGAATTAACCTCATTCCTTAAACATCCTTAAAGTGATTAGGAAAAATACTCAGTCCCAGCCCCCTGCCCTCATCTAGCACTATATGTGTCTTAGCACCTCCAACACAGTCAGCCAAAACGACTGGCTTGAGGATAAGGATTGTTCACACCATTCCCTGCTGTGGCTTTTGCTGGGTGTCCCAGAGCAAGCAGGAGGCCTGAGCTCAAAGCATCCCATCTGTTTTGGACGTGAATTCCTCACTGGTTTGGTTGGATTTGCTTCTTTTAAAGTGGGGAAGCTGCCTCCACAAAAGTAGCAGACACCAGCAGCAGAGGACTGTTACAGCAGATACCTGGATAAAAGAACAGGTAAAGAAATCACAAAAATATTCCCTAATTATAAGCAAAGACACGGAAAAATGTCAACGAAGATCCAGCACTTACATCTTACAGGATGCAAAATTGTTGGCCACAGCAAAGTCAGGAGTGAACTTGTACTGAAAATCAAAGATCTTTCTTCCACACACCCTTACATTTGGGAATGTTTGAGTGTGCAAGTCAGTGAACAAAAAAATTCTTACTCTTTCACTGGCTTTTCGAAATGTCAAGACTGAGTCTATTCATGAATATATCTATTTATAAATATATAAATTTTGTCTTTTAGTCTGCCTTAAGAGACCAGTATTTCAAGTACAGGAGATGTAGTAGCAAATGCTGTGGTTGTCCTCTGAGAAATATCTGAGAGAGGACAAGGGAGAGGGGTATATTAAAGGCATAAGGAAAGAGGAAGCAAAGACAGCATGAAATACCCTCCCTTCATAAAGAAACAAATTCTTTATTCCCAGTACTCTCAGTGTTAGCAGTATACAATTTGAAAGGCTTCCTCAGTAATTTGTTGTGAAATTATCAACTGAGCTGGGAAGAGAAGGATTTACTGAGAAGACATTTTGTGCGGACACAAGACGATGGAACAAAAATGGAGCGCAACATCCCTTCCTTGGTATGAAAAGCACGTGGCCGCTAGCATTTTGCCAGGTATTTCTCCCAATGCTTCAGGTTAATTCTCATAAAAATATTTAATTCAAATCTGATATGAAAGTAGTTAAATGGAAAATCACATCAAGTTATGAAAAAGTATCCGTAGGATTAACAATAGAACAAGACAATGATCTTTATCATAACTGTAAAACCTCAGACTACATTTGAGAATAATCAGCCTCAGCTGAAGTAATATTATATCTAAATTAAATTAATGTATCTTAAATGTTTCTGGTTTTAAATTACTTAGAGACAGTCCCAATTATTTCTTTAGTTTGCTGCCTGTTTTCCTACCCATCACCCTATCTGTTAATTATTTTGTCATTCTGAAAGGAATTTCTTTTCACATTGCTGGTATATATCAAATAGCTACTTCTAAAGCAGACAAAGAATTAAACTTCTTGATAAGATTTTTAATAGTGATTGTTATGAATCAAAACTACAACAGCTCTGAACATCTCCAGTTACTAGTTTCTTAGTTTGAAAAGAAATGTGCAAGAAGTCTATGCGGAGGGTGGCTCCTACAAAAAAATTATTCTTCAGTAACAGATGTAAAATATGGAGCAACAAAAACACTTTCTGTGAATCTTCATGATGATTATTTATTATTTAGTGTGTGGAATAAACATTCAATTAAATCAATATGACAATTTTAATTTAAATTCCCTCCCCTAATTCCACTGCTTTTAAAATTAACAACCTGAATTAATACTGAACAGACGGATTATTTCAGTTTTAGACAGAGGTTTTAAAAAGGACAGTTAAACCATCAGGTACACTGTAATCAAGATAAAGTAAAGTTCCTCTTTCAGATCAATAGAAATGAGAAGTAGCTACATGGGATTCTGCGTTCCTTCAGTATTGTATTATTTTAAATTCCGACTCTCCTGGAGATTTACAGCCCTGAGAACCCCATACTATTTCCAGCTCCTGCTGTAACCTCTGTTACATTACTTCCCCCTGCTTGTGCAATCTTGAGGTATTCAGCTAGGATTTAGAACCATATTTTTTCATTTTAAGCAAAAATGGGGCCTGGATGGGGCCTGGGTCGGGGAGTGGACCAAGACCCTCAGCATGGGTGTCATAGGAAAAGAGCGACACCATGACAGTGAAAATCTTTTCTGCAAATTCTGTGTGGAGTCAGTACTCCATGGGTACTGCTACAGGATTCCTCACAAAAATGTTTCTCCTGTGAATCTGCCCTGAGGACTGTGACTGACTGGAAGCAGTGCCCAGGAAACGCTTCACACCAAGAGAATCTGGATTTGGATTCAGGGCTGCGAAAGATCTTACACAGCCCTGGGACAACAGCACATCACAGAAGGCAAAGAGGAAAGTAGTTGCCAATGAACTGAAACTACCTGAATGTACACTGGCCACTGCAGGTTCATGTCTGTATGCGCTGGTGTGCACATACACGTGCAAGTGTGTTCATACGTTTCATTTGACCCCGAACACAGAGCTGTTGCCTTATATTCCAGTATTTTTTCTTGCAAGACCAGGCATTTGTGCACACAAACACATGCAGGGATTGCCTTCTACTTGAGGTCACAAAGCAAGCCAGGTAGCCCAGTCTTCTGCAGTGGCAACCCAGTGTTAGGAGCACCCACTGTGCATTTTTTAAGAAGGAGCAGTTGTTATAGAGTCCAGACACTACAACTTTACAGCATCAATCATAGCACAAGCCAGAAACAGTAGGTGCAAAATGTTTTTACAGCATTTTTCTGGAAAGGAAATCCTGCTGAACCAATTCCCCTATATTTTATCACAGTAGACACAGTAGATTTTGGTCTAGAGAAAGATCTGACTGACCCAGATACCACAGACTTGGTTTATTTTGCCAAGTGAACACATTTAGTATTGCTTAATAGTCCTTAGATTGTTTAGAATTCATACTGGTGATTGAAGGAGACAAAAACTTGTCATATCTGGAAGCTGTGCAAAACAGAGACTATACAAGGTCCCTTTTGAAAAACAAGAAACAAAATTCAGTTTTCTGGTAAGGTGGAACTAAAACTCATACACTAAGCCATGTCATTGTTTGTGCTGTGTGCTACTATTCTTTTAGTATCATTTTTCCACTGTTTGAGCAAATCCTCAAAATTTGATCCTAGTCTTGGATTCCACTAACATTTTGTGGATTTATTTATGGAACAGGAAAATACATTGCTGTTCCTTACAATATGAATTTAGTCCCCTTCCTCAAAAAGAGGTTGATTTTGCCAACTGATTTTTTTCTTTGTATTTTGGGTAACTGAAATGCTGTTTTGGAGAACAGCTTGCAGTAGCATTTGCCTGTCTAGAAAGATAATTACTTTTCTATGTATGGTGTAACTATGACTTGGGCTTTATTTGAACATACTACTGTACTTGCAGCTGGATGTTTCTCCTCTTTACATCTGTTCTGTCAAACACCTCAACGTCCGACATCTTTTGAGAGTGCTCCAACCCAGCAAATGTTCTTGAGCTCTCTTCCAGAAATAATCAGACCTTTTCCCTTCATTCTGACATAGCTGAAGTGAGGTGATTCCTCTGAACACAAAAGCCACTGACATCTGATGACATCCTTAGATAATAAGTGGGAAAAAGTTCAGATACATCTCTTTAATTAAAGCTTGAGCTAACAGCCTACAGGAAGAAAAGGATTCTCATCTCAGCAGGGAGCTTGTTCCTTTGGATGAGTATTTAGGGAAATCACTAGATGAAACTAAGAGTAGTGACATTTAGATAAAGGAATGGACCTGGCTATCAAAGTTTGTAGTAACGTCTGTTTGTACCTAGCATTGTGGGTGAATGCTCTGTTCTTATACAGCTGTCTATACTGCACTCTTTATAGCTTTGTCTTCCCTATAGTCTCCATGGGTAAAACAGAAGAGAAGACCCTGCAAAAATGCAGGATTCGGACAATATCAGGAGTCAAACTGGAGCTAGTGACACATTTATAGGCAGTTTCCCCATTCAGAATAGGAACCATTACTCAGTTTTCCTGCCCTGTGATTGCAAATTCATTCCCCATCTTCCCTATATGCTTTTGCAAACAGAGAACTTCCTGCCGCACCAGTGGGCTGCTGCGGACAGTGTCAGTGCTCAATCCACGTTTTTTTAAGGTCACACCCAGTCTTCTTATGAAAATCATATAAACAGAGAAGGGTCTTACTAGAAGTAAGAAAAAACTTTTGAAGCATGTTGAGGTCTCCCCTGCCCTGTTCCCCTGGGGGGAGGGGGCTCTGGGATGGCAGCAGGACATGGCACGGGGTCTGCCCCTGCCCCTGCTGCCTGGTCACATGTACCCAAGTTCTATGCTCCTATTGGTCCCAAAATGTTCCCGCAGCCCGGAGAACCCTGGGTTCTGAAATGATTGTTCAGTCTGTGTGCTGGCTCCTAGCCATGCGGCTGGTAATAAAGATCTTCTGAAACATCTACAAAAATGAGCCTTCCCTGATTCTTTCCACCAGCCAAGCTGTCCCCAGGAAAACTGTAGGGACCTGTCTACAACAGAAGCACCCCACAGTCTTCTCAAAAACCACCTTGCCCTTTCCTGGCCATCCAGACAAGTATTTGGTGCCTAGAAAACCTGCTCTGCCCTCAAGAAAAATTGCAGCTGTGCTAGCCCTGGCAGGAAGAAGTACGTTTGCAAGCCCATCTGAGTAGTATTGCGCTGGTTTTGTTTGGGCTCAGCCCCAGCCCCAACCCTTCCCTCACTTATTGCCACCTTACCACCTTGTCCCATCCACTTACCTCCTCTCCCTTCTCTAATCTCCTTTGGTCTTGCTTCAATGTCTTGGGGAGGAAAGACAGAATCTGACACCAGGTGGGTTTGTGCAGCAGATATCACAGGCAAGAGCAGTCTGGGAAGTCGCAGAACAAGAAGTTACTGCCAATCCGTATGACTTAGAGTAGCCACTAACATGCTGGCAGTGGTGCTTGTGCAGCGATGCTCACCTGAAGTGCAGAGGAGGTGTTTGCATGCTGTCATGGCTCCAGTGCTGGCAGCTCAGACGAGTTTACTGACATCCACAGAGGCGGAATACCACTCTCCAGTACTGTGTGTATTATCAAGGCTGACCTAGAAAATTATGTATTGCTCCTTGACCGTCACTTTGAAAGCATATCCACATCAAGTGGGGATGGAAAAATCAGTATAGGAATCTGACCTTTTGTTTTCAGCCTGTAGTGAATTTATGAGGCTTAAAGAAGAGAATTAGGAGTTTCCCAAACTGTATTCAAGGCACACAAAGTTGTAATGCTCTTTGATTACTAGAAACAGGCTGAACTTCAAGCAGTGCTGTACAGAAGCTTCCACTGACTGCCATTCATTCACTTAACTACATCCTTTCTCTCACTGACAAATCTGTGGTGGAACTGGACCGTTTGCCCTCCACTTACTCTGAAGTTAGCAAAGGAACAAAGAAAGACAATGTAGTTGATTTATCAAGTTCATTTATCTGAGATCAAGAAACCTAGAAAAAAACAAAGAACTTCATGTAAATAATTTTCACCCTTTTTTTTCTTTTTTATTTATCCTTTATTTAGTAAAAGCACCCAAAGCTGCATTATATTAACACAAGTAATAAAGCTTTCATATTTTATTCCTACCAGTGCATTTCCAAGTCCAGGTGAAATGCTGGAAATAAGTAATGCTGCCATGCCTTGAACACAGGGTGTAGATCACAATGATATATGACTTACAAGTGAATCAAAATGTAATAAAATAAAAGTTGGAGTTTAGGTGTGAAACCTGTAACTTAAGCAATTGTGGCCATTTCTATTTCCACAAAGTATCATAACAAAACAGCGGCTGTAGGATAACATACTTCATCATACCTTTTGCATCACTTTATTAAATACTCCATGTTGGATGTACAACTTATAGCTATAGTGTGTATTGGCTACAATGCTACAATGAGAATGTGTACTGCTTGTATTACAGAAAGGGGTCATGAAATGTATGGACCTGTCTGCATGGTTAACAAAATGAAACAGCAATACCATAAAACTGCACCACATGAATATTGTAAATGGTTAAGTTATAAAGTCATTCATTCAAAAGTCCAAATATTTCAATGAAAAATGTATATAAAATGTAGTAAAACATAAATTACATTTAAACGTCTGTACATGATTCATCCTGCAAATAGAAGCACAAAAACAGCACCTTGTACAGTATTGCTTATTTCGGTCTTCTAAAGTTCAAAGATCATTTTTACTAAAAAGTCAGGAAAAAAACATGGTTTCACATGCAATCCAGCAGTAACTGTGGTAAATCAAGTAAGTCTATAACCCCGCACAAAACCCAACACTTTTACAATGTAGGAACATACATGTGGAGCCCTTTTCTATACTTGATAACCAATATGCAATTAAAGTTGGATTTATTAAGTTAGTGCACACCTATAATATCCCCTACAATATCCCCATTTTTGGTTAACAGTGTATTAAGGCTGTTTGCTGTTGAAAATACACAGCAGAGAAGGAATACTTTCATCCACAAATGCAGTCAGATTATCTCACTGGGAAGCTTCTGTCACAGTCACTCACCCGAAGTGATGAAAGAAAACCATCCTTTCTCCTCTCATGTTATTCCACAAGCTGTTGTGGATACTCTAACTTTATGTGAGTTCCAAATCATTTGGATAAATTCACGGTACAAAATTCCATCAAGGGCTATTTAGCAGAAAAAAAAAAAATCCACTTCTGGCTTGGGAAGACCCTAAGCCACAAATTGCTGGAGGCTGGGAAAATACCCTGGGAAAATTCTAGAAGGGAAGGAGCCCTTGCAGTCTATCCCTGGGCAGGCATTATCCACGGTCTTTCAACACATGCTGCTGGGCTGGACAGACCCATGGTCTTACTCAGCACAGTCAGTTTTATGTTCAGTTTCCCCCCTTTTCTTGTTATTGTAATACAAACACAGATCATTACTGTCAACTTAGTTTTTCAGACTCAAAAAGCAAACAACAATCTTGTGTCCATTATGTCGAAGAGATAAATACTACAAACTAAGCTGTCCATCACATCCAGGGCACTTCTTTATGCTTAGAGCAGTTCTGCAGCCACAGCTGGATTCCTTTTTGTGTTATTGGTTTAAGCATAATTCGCTAACATTACACTCACATATCATGATATACATGATGTGCAATGCTACTCTGCAATATGTTGCACAGCAACAGTACATATTTGAAAAGCAGCTTCTCTCAAGAACCGTAGGACAGTAAAAAGATTAAACCCAGCAATTCTATACCATCATATTTGAAAAATCTGATGGTGGCAATGGTCATTAAACTGGTATATAATTACTGCTGCACTTTAAATGGGTGTTGCTTTTTTTAGTTTTGTTTCTTTGAGTCAGATCAAAATCACTCTATTAAGCCTAAGGATCTACTGTCTCCATGCATGGAAGCAATGTGGAATTCTTAGCAATGAGGCAAAATTCCTTAGGCTTCTGATTGAATTTCTGATTCGTCCATCTGAAGTGTATCATTATCACCTAGCAATTCTGTTTCAGGCACAGAGCCCTCTTCTTCCTCCTCCTCCTGGACAGGGTTCTGGGCAATATCTTCCGTTCCATTGTGTGTGTCATCTGTGCCTTCTGACAGCAGAGCAGCCCTGTCGGCCACCGACGCATTGGAAGGTGCTGTTGTTACATAGCCTGTGCTGGTAGATCCACTCCCGCTGTGGTGGGAGCCTGGTTTGGGAATGATCTGGGGAGGTATTTGCTGAGGAGCCATTTGCATTGGAATTTGGACGGGATAAAAATTTGGCAAGTAAGCACCATAGGCAGGCATTGGCTGGTAACCATTGACTGGAATGTAGAGCTGAGGAGGTGGGACCATTGGTCTCATCTGGCCTTTCATTTGTATGAACTGAGGTTGAGGGAAGGCTGGAGTTTTCTGCTTTGGTCCAATGTATCTAGCATTGCTGACATTGCTAACAGGGCTTGTGCTGAGAGAACTTGTTTGTGTGGTGTTGCTTGCCCCAGAAGTTTGCGCTGAGCTGTTGTAATTGGAAAGGTTTCCCCATGTTCTTAGTCTATTATGTATATCTTTAAATCTTGGTCTTCTGTTAGGAAATTCATTCCAACACTCCAACATCAAAGTGTATATCCATGTGGGGCAGTCATCGGGACATGGCAAAACCTGTCGGTTCCTGATCATCTCAATGACATCCTGGTTAGAATAACCACAGTAAGGCTGCAGGCCATAGCTGAAAACTTCCCACAACACCACTCCATATGACCATATATCCGAATCAATAGAAAACTTGCCATACATAATAGCCTCAGGGGACATCCACCGGATAGGAAGAAGGGAATTTCCCATCAGTTTGTAGTAATCAGCAGCATAAACTTCCCTGAAAAGGCCCAAATCAGATATTTTCACATTCAGTTTATCGAACACCAGTATATTTCTAGTGGCCAAGTCCTTGTGGACAACGTGGTGGCTAGAAAGGTATTCCATTCCTGCAGCTATCTGAGTCACAATGTGAAAAAAGTCTGCTGGTTCCAGAGTGGATTTTACTGTCTTGTCATCATCAGTGCTGCCAACATCTGAATGGGGAGATCTCATCACCAAGAACTCATGGAGATCACTGTGGGAACAATAACTAAATATCATACTTATAGGTTGTTCCTTTGTCACTATTCCCAGTAAACAAACTATGTTTGGGTGCTGTAATCGTGACCTCATCATTGCCTCATGTTTAAATTCTTCCCGAAGAGCCAGTTCTGCTTTGTCTTTAAGTGTCTTAATGGCAACGGCTTGTGTCTGTTCACCAGGTGCTGTACCAAAGAGATGCCCCTTGTAGACTTTGCCAAACCTCTCCTCTCCTAGTTCCTCCATAAACCGCACAGTGGACAGATTAATTTCTTTAAGCTTAGCCTGAAATGAAGTAAAGACAGTCAGTAAAAAAATTACAACATTTTCTGAACAACAGAATCTCTTATTAAAGAAAATTTCCCAGTGGTTAGATCTCCAAATGGAAGACAAATTGGGCTAAAATTACTTTCCAGGTTTTTTGTGTGTTCTCATCAGTATATTGATTTCACAGTTAACTTTGACATGAGTTACACTATTATCAGAAGTATAAATTGAATTACACTGCAGGATAATGGATATAATTATTTTTACAAAGGAGTAGCCATATTTCCTGCAAGCTAAATGAATATTGGGTTCAGAGTAAATCTGGCAAGCAGTGACATCTGTTAACTGCATCTGTACTTTCCCTGCAGACCAGCCCCAAGTTGCCCAGTGGAGGTCGATCAGAAAAGCAAGGAGGCTGAGGAGGTGGCAGTCTTGGAGTGAACTGAAACATCCTTTCCAGTAAAAGAGGGAACAAAACTTCTCTCTTTCTGGTCTGCAGTAGTAGATAATGCCCTTTCTTCTCTGTTGCACTACAGGAACAGCCCCTGCCCATGGGCAGCAGAGTACAGTACCCCTGCTAAGGAACCTGGAGGTTGCTTCAATAAAGACAAGGGTGGAATTGAAGCAGAAGGAAGAAGGAATGTCTCTCTGGTACTTGAAGGAACAGGTTGCAAACCCAAGAGTGAGAAATCCCCAGAGCCTTCCTCTTGCAGCTGGAAGGAAAAGCAAGGGAGTTTGTGATGGTGATGTAACAGGTCTGTCCTGACCAGCATCATGGGATGGAGGAGTCCCTGACCAAGTGAGGTGCAGCTGGCACAGCTTCACACACAGGGCACCACAGCATGGAGGCAGCAGGGCAGGCTGGGAAGATGTTTTAGCAGGTTATTTGGGAACAACTTCTGATTTTAACATCCAACAGGCTGTAGACTGGGCTGGAAAATTTCCAGCACAGTTCAGACACAGCCTTTAAATATTCATGCTAACACAAAAAATCAATACAATTTGTTGCAACTGGTAATATTCATCAAATAGTCTACAGTTTCCTGAGCAGATGTTGTCAATTGTTCCAAAGTAAGCATTGTTTTTTAGAGCTTGCATCTTGTAAATGCTGTGATTAAAAATTCAACATTAGCTCTGAACAGGATTTCAGTGCAGAGATCAGTTAGCTGACCCAGAAAATCCTACGCAGGAGCTGACATCTGTAGACATGAGTTCAAAGCCATTTTCCTTTCAACATCCTTTGTGATACACCGTCTTTGAAACATGTTACACCCCATCTCACCTCTCCACTCACTTATGGATCAGAACACCAGAGGCCTTGAGCTGAAGGATTAGAACAAGAAACTGCACCATGCATCATGCTTTAAACAGGCAAACAGGCCATGTCATTACCAGCAGCAAAAATGAGCTTCAGGCTGAAGGCTGGATCAGGAATAATCACTTTTCCAGTCACTCAGACAACAGGCGGAATGGCGATTGATGGGTAAGGACACATGCCTTTAAATACTATGTACTGAAAGCTGTTGTCCCAGCTGTTGTTGCTGGCCAGGATTTCTAGATACTTCTACCAAGTGCAAGACCTGGTTTTCCCTGAAGTGGATGGCCTGCACAGTATGAAAATTAGGTCCCCAACAACATGGCTCAATTTCAACAGAGACAAACTGAGATGCTGAAAATCATGACACTTTGGAAATATGTGGGCCTAAGCAAATTTTGTAAGAAATACCTGTTTGTGTTGATTAATGAGTGGCATTTCCATGTCTTGGCTGGGAGATGCCATCAGCTGGCGGCGCTGTGGTGTAGCAGCAGATGCCTTCTGCTTGTTTCTGCACATACACACCAGGAAAAAAAGGCAGGCTATCACCAGAGGGATGGCTATGCTGGGAACAAGGATGTAGAGGATTCCCATTTTGCTGTTGTCATGTGGACCTGTCAAGCACAGAAATGCTCACTGCTTACAAGAAGTATTTTTAAGGTATTTGATAGTAAAGCAAATTATTATGATTATTAATACTGAATTTTAAACAAAAAGTAAACTATACCCTGAAAACAGAAGTCACATTACCCTCTCCCTCTTCTTCATAATTCTCCATTACATATTTCAAAAAGGCTTGAATGGACATAGCAATTAGCAGTATGAAGATAAACTAGGAGCCCCACATTTAATGTGTGGCCTGTAACAGTATGTGGTTAATTTTACTTTATTTTTGAGGCTTCCCACTGAGGAAACTGCAGAACACAGACCAGAGTGTCATTGCATTATCCTGTTCAGGGTATAAAAACAAGTGAGCAGTCTCTATCATAGTATATAAACCAGTGAACTCAATATGACCCAGCACAAAAACACAGTCTGACCCACTCTCATAGCTTCAGCCATTTCATCAACACTTGGCCAATTTTTTACCTCCACTGGTGCTACTTCTGCCCAAAATAAAATAAAGTTCACTTCTTGTTGGTAGAGATGTTATTTGTTCTGTACTTAACAGAATGGGAGAGCTTTTATATTAGACAGACATGAAAGAGCCATCAATACACTTAGTTCTGGAACTTTCCTAAAATACTTTTTCACTTAGAGACTCTAGAAAAGCGCAGTGATGTCCAAAATGTTTTCTGGAACTGCCTGGGATGTTTTCTGTAATCTGTAGTTTTGCTGTTTGTGGCAAAAAACTGCTTCCACCAGAACCACATCCCACTGTTATCTTTACCCTTTGGTACATGCAATGTAGAACTTTATTATAAATGTCAAATCACGCTACTGCAAAACAGTGAAGTAACTAACAACCTTCATATTAGTTCTGAGCAGTTTCAGAGATTCACGTAATCCACTTTTATGGCTTCCATGACACATCTGTATCTTGCTTCAGGAAACATGCTTTTCTTCCTGATGAAGCACAGTATTAACTGTTATATCCAGAGACCCTGTCTTATCCAAAGACCATTACCAGTGTGTGAAGTCTGTACCAATACAGGGAAAATGAGCCGAACAGTACTAAGCTCTGAGAGCTGTACTTTTTATTTTTGCAAACAGTTGCACATTACAGAGCCACTAGCAGCTAATGTAGGACTTTTCTGATAAGATCATCTGCTATATGACCTTCAAACTGCTCTGTTTCTGCACTTCACATAGCTTCTTTCCTGCCAGGCATGGTGCTATATCTCCCTCTATAGGATTTGAAAATCCTTGCTGCCTGCAAGACACCATATAGAGCAAGAGCAACGTACCCTTGAGCAGCATGAGCAAACCAAATACATACAGGTGATTTGCATGTGCAATCTGTCATTTGACAGGTCAAAATACAAACTGCAGAATGATCATTAATTATTACTTCAGACTAAGCCTCCAATATATAATAAAAAGTTGTCACAGTATCTCACAAGTTCTGATCTCCAGAAAACATAAAAAAATTGCAATCAATACAAAACAAAGTTGCTGCAAGTTAAACATTTAAAAACATAACCCTCTTAACTGAATTGTACTTGTAATAATCAGGAAAATTCAAAATTACACAGGATTCAGGACAGTAGTAGGGGAAAAAAGAAAGAGAATACATACTACAAGAAGGTATGTCACACAGTTCCATGCGTACGTTTTTATTCTTTGTAAAACACCAGGGACCATCCATTTGACCTCCAGGATTTCGACAATACGCATGTCCTCCACCTAGCTCTGGAAACTGTGTGCTTGTCAGATCATGGTTGTGGGGACTCTGTGAGTCCCAGAGTTGGCAAGTGTGGCCAGACTTGGTAACACTGACAGTCCCTCTGTAGTCGGCTCCAGAACCATTGTAGCACTGATGATCTAAAACACAAGGTTTGGGAAAATGTTGGAAAAAACAAAACAATCAAGGGACACCAAGACCNAAGGGACACCAAGACCAAAACAGTTGAAGTCCACAGAACATGTATGCAAAAAAGTACTTCAATTCAGGTCCTTCAAGACTTAATGAAAGCTGTTTGTTTAGAAATTTCAGTTCTGTGGTACCTCTACTTTTGCACTCAGTTATTTCTGGATTCTGTCCTGGAATGTGTCAGCTTCATGCTACACACATGTGAATTTGCAATTCTGAATTCAAACTGAGGCTAAGGAGCACGTATGGAACTTTAGATACACAACATGATAAGTTAAACTAAATTAGAGGTATGAGTTTCCCTTCAGGAAAAGTCCTCAGATGTCAACAATAGAAAGTTTTATTTCTCATAATCTTCCTATCTTCTTCACACTGCTCACTTGCTATAGAAATTAGTGCTGTATTTTCTAATGCCTCTTGCCTATTTTTCCTTATTTTCATCTTTAGAAAGAAAGGATTCAGGCTTTTCTTCTCCTTAGAAGCATCATTTTCATACCTGCTGGACTCATATCTTTATTCTTTTTTTTTTTGCTGCTATCCTCTCTTCATACTTTTTGAGTGCTTGTCTTCTATATGCATCTTCTGAGGTGAATCATGCATTTTCCTGCATGTTTGCAACAGTACTTTCTCCATTTTTCTCTTCTCCCCTCTGCAGCCCTCAGGAATCCAGCTCTCTCAAACTCCACAAATATTCAAGTTACAGGTGTTCCACCACCAGCAGCACCACTGGCTCTGAGAATCACGGACAACTTTAGCCAGACTTTTTATTGGTTTTACTCTCATGCCTTTTGCTTGATACCTCTTCCCTGGCTGATTTGTCTCTGCCATTGTATTCTTGATTACTTCTGCTTCTCAGCTACACTACATAATTAAAATAGAAGTGCAGAACTAGCCATTCATGGCATGGCTCCTGTTCCTAACTGTGGATTCAGACAATGGATATTCAGAATAATCTTATCACACTTTGAACTTTAAACATCTTTGGTCTCTTGGAGTGTTCTTGTTGAACAATGTACAAGGTTGTGATTAATTGCTATGAAATGGAGTAGTCAGAAAGACTCTCTGCATATAATTAGTGACAACAGAACAGCCCTTCTACTTCTAGGTGTAAATATAAACTCATGGAAGCAAGATCAAGGTTTTTGCCCATCCTGTGTGGGTAAAGAAAGACAATTGCACCCCATGTTCAATTTACAGGATTAACAGTCTTGTGGGTTTCTACATAGAAAGAATGAACACTAGGTGTTTCATTTCCTAACAGATCTTCCAGTGAAACTTCAAGAAACTATCTGAAGTTTATTGATAAGTAAACAAAACTCTCAAATAGATGTATGGGGAGGCTCACCCAAAAAGGCAAGGACTGAGCCACAGCTGGAGGCAACACACTGCAAATCTGCATCAAATCAGCCGTGTGAACACAGTTTTATAACCCAGCATAGTTGATATAACCCACTCTGGTACAAGCAGCATCCTTTAGGCTTCCTTGCCATCCTAACTATACCTTACAACAGTGCATGATTATGGCCAGTATTAACAAGATAAAAATAAGTAGTTCAGCACTTTCTTTACAAAAAGAATGGCTGATAAAGCATTGTCTCTCAGACTCAAACCAAGGAAGCAACAAGCTGTACTTTTTCCCGGTGATGAAACACCCAGACTTACATCGGCTCAGTCTCTCCACAGGGATCCCAATTCTTATGCAGTTGGCGGCTTCCAAGGTGTCAGGTCGTGGGAGGTCCTCACACTTAGGCAACTGTAGTTGCATCAAGATGAGAGGGTTTGACCTAGCAATGTTGTACTCCTGCCTACAGAGATCATTCTCCAGAACTTCACATTCATCCCGGCACAGCTCCCGTGGTTTAGGGGTCCGAGAACGCTCATCACACAGGGGAAACACGAAGTGGCAGAAAGAGGGTATAGCGAACTGTGAGCACTGGTCAGACAAATGTGTCGAAGTACCAATCATGGTGAACGCAGCTGCGAAGGAACAAAAATACTGGTACGTATAGATTCACAAACGACACCAGAAACAACTTAATTTTCATGTCATTTGCCTTTAACATCTTTATTCTTTCCTTGAGGGTCTGAACGTCTACTGAGCAACAATTAAACGAGGTAATTTCTGCAGTAAGGGAGAGCTGACAAATGCAGGAAGAAAACTCAGCAACCCAGGCTCCCTCTGACATCTGTACAGAGCTTGTAGAACCCCAGTTCCCAGGAAGTAACCCATGTGATTACCATT
>WEIT01011799.1:1129-16050 GCA_013389985.1 Dryoscopus gambensis
TCAAAAACCAGCCTAGAGGGCAGGTTTTTTAGTTCCAGGGTCTCCATAACTTTCCTCGTTTCATATGGGATACAAGAAGCAAGATGACATTTGTTCTAAAATGATTGACTGAAGATTTCACAGGAGGTCTTTTGCAATTGACCTTCTGAGAAAAAAACAGAGAGATTTGAAATGATAGAGCTAGAAAGCTTTTTCTACCCATTGTCCACTTACACCAGACTGCCTACGAGTGGGTGAAACACAAGTAAAACAAATTAATAGTTTACAAGAAAGTTATAAGTCGGAAAATTTCTTTTGCTGTACACTGAATGACCTACAAGAGGCAACCCATTCCCAGNTAGTGCAAAAAATTAAACAATATTAAGTTACAGTAAATGCTGATCAGCAAATATCTATGGAAAATGGATCTTCGCAAACTGACTTGACGTACTTATAAGTTTGGTTGAGGACCATAAAAATTTCAAAAAAGGTAAATCTGAATAAGATATTTAACTTATCTTCACAATATCCTGAGACTTTCTAAAATTACAAGCAGAGGCATAGACATCAAAAAATAATATTAAGCCCTAACAAATGGGAAACATTTTATAGATAAAGTCAATGGTACAAAATAACCAACTACATTGCCTAATTTTTCAGATAAATAAAAAAATGTGTTTTGAAATGGCTAAATAAGAAGTCATACATATGAGAAAAATGCAGACCACACCTAGAGAATGAGCAGCTTCTCCAAGAGAAAACTTTACTATGAAGATTAGCATGTTATTGGATCTGCATTATGGACCTCTCACGTTGCTATATTTTCTTTTACAGGGTTAACAAAATCCTCATTTACATATGTTGTAACTTAAGAAGCAGAAGCTGAGCTTTTTTAGCATATCACAACTATTTAAATATTTGTCCAGTTCAGCTTTCTAAAATTAAGGAAATCTGTTGAAAAGTTACAGAGATTTTTGAGAAAAGCCTGGAAAACGAAATTGAAAAATATTTCTTCCAGTGCAAGGTTCAAGAGACATTGTCTACTTAATTTATCAAGAGATAACTTAATCACAGTCTTTAAATACCTACATGGGAATCAGAAATTTCATAGTAAGATGGTTCTTCAATAGAGCTAACAAATATGTAATAATATCCAATAGCTTGAAATTGAACCTTGACAAAATTAGGCTCAAAATTAGGAGCATTTTTTTTCAACAGTGATGGCACTGAGCCGCTATAATAATGTACCAAAAACTTCCACAGATTCTTCAAGGAACTTTTCAGTAACATTACATTTTTAAAGGATTTGATGTATTTCAAATATTTTTTATCTCAGAAAAATCCATCAGCCTTTTTTAGCAGGTCACCCTGTATGATCAAACCAATCCCTATGAACTCTACACTTTGTAGAACTCATGATGAGGGCCAAAATATTTGCATATTTTAAAAATTAGTCTTTCATAACTGGTAATGATAGCTGCAGATTGTACATGGACTTTAAAATTCAGATAAATTCAAACAAAACATTTCAAGAGATAGCTAAGAAGTAGCTGCCCAAATCACTTGATATACAACAAAATAGGAAAAAAGTGTAGGTTTTCATTGTGTTAATGCCGTATACAGAAAGCAAATGAACGAGCTGACTAAATGTTTCTTTACTGACAGCAAAATCTAGTGTGGAAATTCAGCTGATGAATATCCTTGTGATTTTCCTCTGGCCTAGTGCCTACTATCAGATGCTTCTAACTAAGGATCTCTCCAAAATGATAATGGAGCCCAGGCTGTTAAAAAGAATTATTTTGAAGCATCAAGCGAATTATGGTATTTTGCCTAATGGTAAAACCTGGATTTCTACTGGTGAAACCAGATGAGCTCCAAAATAGCACTTAGATTCTTAAAATCTACAATTGGAGCAAATTCAGGCAATTAAGAGAGTGACCTCCAAAACCTCTCCACCTAACTGGTGCCAGATCTGAGAGGCTGCAGATAACTCCACATTTTTTTCAAGAAAAAGTCATCAAGTTTGAGGAATTCTGCTTGTTTCAAGAATGCTGCCATTCTCACAGGAAGCACAGCAGCTAGGTAACTGTCCCCATCTTTAAGGCCATTTCAGTTCAAGAATCTTCTCTGAAGATTTTACTGTGACTTTATAGGAGATGTGGGTTTAGTTACCTTGAAACGGAGAATTCATCTCAGGTTACCCGCCTCTTACATGGCTGCTCTAACAACAGGCTATTGTACAAAACACTATTTATTTTTCTTAAGAATTGAAAATGTCTGTCACTTATAATTGAAGGCCTGATCTGGTTACAAAATTACACTATGTGCATCTGGCATGAGAATCCCAGCCATACAGAAACTCCTTATTCTTTGACAAAGACACCATCTTGAGTAATCCTTTGTTTGTTATTTCATATTAGGGAGATAATTAAGATTTTCTGCTAACTCCCCCATGTCCTCATCCAACTCATATGTGCGGCATATCATGCATCCCAGAGTTAAGCACCCAACTCCTCATTTGACACAAGAAACCTCTGAATATCATACCACTATGTCCCACTCAAACTCTACCACATCACATGTGATGAGATAGGGCATATCAAGGCAAGTTGACCAGCAAGGGCTGCCTTGAGAGAGTGGGGAGGGAAAGAAAACACTTTTTGGAATGTATCAAAGAACTGATCTAAGTGAAAAAAAAACCACAAACAAACAAAGCCCACACAAAACCAAATAAACAAATAAGAAAAAACACATCTTTTTTCCCTTTGGTTAGGTAAGTTTTATTCAGGGTCATCTGTTCCCCATGCAATTCACCAGATCAGGAATGAGGGGGTTTAAGGACTAGCCTACTAACATGGTTACTGGAAGAGAAGAACTTAAAGCTATCCTGTAAGTGAAAGATGTCTCCCCTACCTTCAGTTCTGTTTCAAAAAACTCCATCACATCAAAAGAATAATGGTAAAGCAACTTTTTCCTAATCATACCAAATTAAGGGCAAGAGTCCAGCAATAACTACAGGAATCAGACCAATGTCATATTGATTTAAAAAACCTGGAAAAACTAGAGGAAATTAGGCAAAAAAGGGAAGAGGATATGATTTCTAGGAATCATGAGAAATTCTAGACATTCTACTAAATCTAACGTAAGACATTATAAGAGAAATAACAACAATTTTAAGCTTTCTATGAAGCTTATGTCGATGAAGCTTAAGTCTATGAAGATAGGAAGAATTCACACCTGAGGTAAAAGGCAAGACTCAAAAACTTAAGAACAAAGTAAGCCATAAGTTTTCTTCACCTCCTGCTTCAGCAGTTCTTATTAGGAACTGCAGTTCCAAGTGAGAATTAAAAGAAGAAAAAAAAATGGAAAAGGCAATAATTTAATCAGTAGAGTAAATAAGTTTTGTAAAAATTACACAGGAGGGGAGTCTGTCTTCTGGTCAGATCCTTCACAGTGCAAATATATACTGTAGTGTTGTTTTGATAAAGGAGCAGTGGAAAGTTGGTGCTAAACCAAGATGAGAATTATTCATATGGTCCTTTTCCAAGGAAAATCTGCCAAGTTTTGTGTAGGAATTTCTCCTAAGAAGCACACAGATACTTCAACAGTATATACATTATGTTTCAACTATGCACTGTTGTTTTAAAGTTTTTTCTGAACAATTTTGCCTTTTCTTCATGTCATAAATTCCTACTTCATTGTAATTGCACATATATTAAAAAAACCCATCAACTAAAACATTTTCATATGAGCTACAGAGTTTTAACCTTTTCCTTCCTAGAAAATTAAAGTACTTTGGTTCATAACAGCCATTTTTCTTGATACAGACTTTGTTCCAGAACAGAAGACTTTTGAGGGGCTTTGGAATTTTTCATGAAATGGAAAATTTGCACACCAATCAAAAGTAAGAGTTAATGATTTGCCATGCCTAGGGAATTTTGGGTGTGTCATCTTACTGGGGATAAGTGATCTATTTGGGTATGTGTTATTCTAATTTGCTGACATAATGTGTGAATATAATGTCTTTTTACCTTGAATGGATATAGTAAGAGCAAGGCAGGAATCACACAGAGGTAAATCTACTTGTTAAACTGCTGCAGAGGCACCACTGAGTATGTCAGGATCGCACGAGGCAGCGGAGTGGAGAGAAATCCAGCCCAGCTCTGAAGGACCCGATGCCCAGAAAGAGGGGTGGGAGCCATGTCAGTGCTCCATATGGGCTAATGCTCCGATGTCTTGGCAGGGCTGATTAATCCAGGCAGAATTAATGTGGCCACTCCATTTCTGATGTTTGAACTAGCTCTCTGTGGACAGTCACATTGTACTCAATTCTCCTCAGATTTGTGTGAGCAGTCCAGTAATGCCTAAAGCAGCATTGCTAAGAACTGTCATAACAGGTTTCTTCTGCATTTTTAAGAACAGATAGGGAGGCCTCTTTATTCTTTTTAGGTCTGTTAGTGAAAGTTGAAAAACTGTTTTGCACCTGGTATGAAACTATCTGAAACAATCTTGACTAGTACAAAAAAAAATTGCTCTGCACCAAACAAAAAACCTATCATTTTTATAATACAGCATTTACTTTTACCTGAGGAGAGCAGTATTTGAAACTGGTTGAGATCCTGAAATACAGAAAATGTCTTTCAGGATGTACAGCCTCAAATTAGTCCTGGCAGAGAAGCATGCAATCCTAACTGTATGCAATATTCAGTGGATGAACAGCACAGCAATCAGAAGACAAGGCTGGCACACACAGCATCCTGCTTTGATGAAAATGTCTATTGCTGTGCTCTGTACTAACTTCAGTTTCCTAAAAACTGGAATTTTCGTGCTAGATAGATCATGCTGCTGGAGTCCAGTTGGAAGGTTATAAAGTCCTGGGTTGCCAAGCCCACGTCATCATTCAATTGCTTTGCCATCTGCTAATATCTCTGTGCCTATGAAAAACCCAGGTGAATTGGTAAATATAGTAGTGATCTAACAACTTGTGTCCATGTTTCTTCGATGAGAGAAGACTGAACCAGAACATTTTGCTAAAGAACATCATAGCTGTGAATAAGTAAAACAATAACAGTGATAACAATAACTGTGTGGCCCTCTCTGCAAAATAATCCAAATGAAATATAAAAATCTTGAAAATTATATCCCAGAATTATTTTTCCTACTGGCCTGCAATAGAATGTGGCATTTTAATATTGTGGAATAGTGATATAGCTGTCTTTAAAAGGAGGGATGTAGACTTAAATTTATATACTTGAAGAACTTGAACATTCAGGAAGAAAATAACTTTGATTTCTCTCATCAACCAGTGTAAGAGGAGAATCTGTCTGCTACTGGCTGTGAAAAGTGCAACTGGCTCACTTATTACTTAAAAATAGTCAATCTGAAGCTGTAGAATACAGTCTCCATTGACAGCACAATTGACTAATTGCCTTAGAGCATTTGCCTCTGTTATATTCAAAACCTTCCCTGGAATGGTGGGGATTCTCCCTGCATTCCCACCACTTGAGAATGGCTTCTTCAGCTCCCTGCAGAGCCCCTGTCCTGGTGGTCAGATATAGAGGAGGCCAAACATGGGAGAACTTCCCAAAGTGAGGAGATACAGTTCACTCTGGGGAGAGGGGCAATGGCACAGAGCAGCAAGACTGCCAGTTAAATCTCTTCCCCTGTCAGCAGTTCCATTAATCATTCTGAGCCCTTCCCAAAGCCTGATGAAGCCAATGGAAACCCTCTTCATGATTTCATGGTTGTTTGGACTGATATCACTAAACCACTTTCATGTCCTAAGCTCTCCTTGGAAGAGTTTTGATGATGTTTTTTCAGATTACCTGTTTCACTTTTTCTTGGAAAAAAATTAGGTGGGCCTTTTGCTGTGTTCTGTAAGCTTCTTATAAGAAATTTAATCCAGAATATTTATTTTTTTCAGCAAAGGAAATATGGTTATGAACCAACTCAAAACAGCTACTGAGGCTTGTTTCTGGTGGTGTTTTTTTTTTTTAATAATTTATAACATTTTAAAATTTATTTTAAATTTGAGTCCTAAAATTACACTTACTTTCCTCTAAAAATTGCCATTATTCTTTGGTTATTCTTATATTGCAAAATTGTTCACTCAGTTTCTGGTTAGAAAAGCTTTGCTGGAATGAAATGATCTTTCAGGACAGTGTACCTTTTTATGTTTCCAGTATTAACTAACCATTCAGGGTGTGATCTTTTTGAAATCAGAGGATTTTCTATTATACAGGAGTGGAAATATTTAGCTTCTCTCTCCCCTCTCAGAAAACAAACCACATCCTGGAAAAAGAAATGTTTTACACAGAATTTATACATGATAAGAAATTCATTCCACAAGTGGAGTAAGACCTTTAAAAGACCTTTATCTACCTCACAGAATAAATCTGATATGCCTTACAAACCATTATGTGATCTCTTCCTCTCATTGCACGCAGATGCAACTCTCTCCTAAGTGCTAACACTGTAATTTCCATTCCAATGATGAAATTGGGTGTGGGTAGGGACAAGTTTATTCTAACGCCCTTGTATATGATTACATACTGGATTGTAAAAATTTAACATTTAGTTAGCTTCTTCTAATAAGCTTTTCAAAGCATAATAAATCTGAGTATCTTAAAACATCTGTTTGCTCTGGAAGATCAGTCAGTAGGGTTGGGCATCCTGCTGGTGAGGCTGCTGAGACTGTTTAAAGAGCCTGGTTGATACTTGCAGTGCATATTACATGAGAGCTATTCTTCAGAAAACTTTTGATTTGCACAGCTTGCAAACACAGGATCTTCAGATTGAGCTTTATCTGTGCAAACTGTTTCTCTAGAAGTTCTGGAAATTTTGTTAACAGTGTATCAGAGATGCTTGAAAGGCAGGACCCTATTAGCAATATAAGAGAAAAAAAATCACACAGCCTTCCTTTTCTGCTATGTCTGAATGGGGCTTCTGACACTTCTGACTACAGGGCATCTTGCCAGCTGCAGAAGGCTCAACAGGGATGGCCCTCAACATACAACTGATGTGCACCCCCAGAGAACTTATACTGACAAGCAGTGGTCAGGGCAGATACCAGTTTCATTTATTTCACTCTTCTTTCTGCTTTGCAAATCCTTCTGCTCTAAAGCAACCTTAAAGTGCCCTTTTGTTTTTTTACTCCAGTGTGGTTATGAAATGCAGTGTGATGCAGTACCCAGTAAGGCAAACTTATTCCAGCAAACAGATTCCATAACAAAATCTTTCAGCGACCAGCCACTCACACTGTAAAGCCCCTCTGGAGTTGTGTGATGATACAAATCAGCTATAGAAGAGCAGACACTGCTGGCCATGGAGTTTCTACCCAGCCTGCCTGCAGCATTTTGTCTCCCTGGCTCTGTTTAAGTAGACAATGAAATGTGCTGGAAACCAGTTTTGTGAACATAAGGAGGGAAGCTTACAAATTTTTGGAGTTCATATGTGTATTCACACAAAGGAAAGAAATTAAATTGACAATTTTAATTTTTTTTTCTAAAATTATGTGTATTGTCAGAAAACTTGACAAACTATAGAGCATTTAACATCATGGAGGTAATTCCTACAGCTTATTTTTCTGTATTTCTTGGTCAAAATCAGTACAGCAAATTTTGTTAAACCCATATGGAAGAAAAAGAAAACATTTTGTCACATACTTGTATTATAAAACCTTCTTCCTATCTGTTTTTAATGCATAAAGATGACATTTTGATGATTTCACTGAGGGCTTTGGGGCCACCTTTATTTCACCTTTATTTTCATTTATTTATTTTGTTGGTATTCCTAAATGTTGTGTCAAAAACCCCTTCATGTGACTTTTAGAAATTTTTGAGTTAAAGGACAATTAAATATTTCTGAAGCTGGACAGCAGTAATTAAGATACATAAAAGAGTTTGGGAAACGTTTAGATCACAGCACTTTGAAGGTTTAATAATGCACTTATTTACCTAAAAAAAAGATCTTATTTTGCTAAAGATACCACGATAAAATGTGACATAGGAAAAGATGTGTTACCAGGGGACTGTACTGGAGGTCTAGTAGAACATAACTCCAATAACTTCTGCCCTGTGGCAGTAGTGGGAGTTAGAGTGGGTTTGGAGATGTTCTGAGTTCAAAAAACCCAGAAACCTGCAATTTCCTCTGAATTTCCCTAATTTTCACTATGTTCCAGAGCAAGTGAGAGATAGTGAAAAATGGGGTTCAAAATGATAGTGGGAACAACCCAAACTTTATAATTAGGATAACAGTGGAAAGAGATTTACTGGATTTGCCAAGCAGAACTTGCGCAAACACTTCCCAAAACAATTTCTGCAAGCCGCTATTTATCTGGACTCTGTTGAAGCAGAGACAAGAGAAAGGCAAATGGATACAAATAAAGCAAATCAATATTTCAGGATTTTCAAATATGTGTATCCTAAATCAGTTCCCCAATATCAATAGTAAAAGAAAACAACCCCTTTTCAGAGTCAGTGGGAGGTAGCAGATTGTTTTCCAAACTAGAGTGACTCTTGAGCTGTTTTCATGAATGTAAGTCCCATTATAAATGTGGATGTTATGATTTTTCTTGCTGGTTTATATCAGTGCATAACTTGAATGTATATATTTGAGAATTTCCTTTTCTCAAGGAAAGGAAACGAGACTGTTGCTTTTCTCTTATACCAAGCAGATCAATAGCTCCACTGAATAAAGCTTGTGTGAAAAGAGAATCAACCCTGATTTTCAACAATACTCATAGCTTTAGACACACTAGCTGCAGGAAATCTGCCTCTTTGACTCCTCAGCTGAAGTCTGTAATACACTCTCTCTGATGGCATCATGACAATTTTCTGAAGTAGACCCCTGAGACCTTGGGTCATTAGGTTTACTTCACTTTGTATGGTTTGTCTCAAATGTGAATTCCGGTTGTTTCTCAGGTGTACCACCTACTCCTCCAGAGGAGCAGGGAGCTACCATGACAGCTGAATCACTTCCCACATCAGTGAAGCTTACTGAAAAACCTTCCCCCAATATGTGTCACCTATTTAAGCAGTCAGGGAATGTTGTGAGGAATAAGCTTTCTTAGATTATTTCTGTTTAGGAATAAAATGACAAAGCATTTTTTCCTTGTGCTATTTCCAATTGGAAATACCATAAGGAAGCATGTTTCTTATTATATTTCCTATTTGTATAAGTGTATTACCATGCCAAGGGAACAGCTGAATCAAAAGGCAGGCAATACCCCAGAGTTTTGATGCAAGCAAATGGCAAGTAAAAGCAAATTACTAATCTCCTTTCTTCTTTAACTTTTTTCTTTCCCCCTCAAAATTGTTGAAAAGTTTTGATGCAAAATGAAAACAGAATTATGGCTTAGGAAGCCTCCAGAAAGCCTTACTCATCTTTTCTGACAACAATCTGCTAGCTAATTTATGTAAATATGAACACGTTACGCTTTCTAACAGAATTCATTGAAATGGAAAGCCCAGACTCTGACTGAGGCTGACGATAACATGCCCTGTCCTCCTGTACTTGCTGTAAGACTCAGTATGACACTATGCTATTTCACTTTTTCCTTATATAACCAGTATATGTAGGGCAAAGCTCTTCTATCATGCACCAAAGTATAGACTATTCTTCAAGCAACATTTTACCTCAGGGCAGGGAAGGGAAAGGGAGCATCTCTTTGCTCCCTGCTGTTACCCAAGATGGATACAACGTGGGCTCCCTCCTCATCTAGACAGGACTGACAATAACAGAGGTAAACATCTCTACAGGAGAAGTGGTGCTTCTGTGTGTGGACAGTGTCAACGTGTTCTTCTCAGCACTTGTGCCTCTTCAGGGTTAGCACGTTGTCTAGCAGACGAAATTCCATCTGAACACACAGCTGTGAATGCAGGAAGCTGACATTGCACTCACTGGGGATGCTTTAAAGTTTTGGGGGGTTTTTTCCAAGAAATGATTTCTAACTAAAAATGTCAAAATTGCTGTTCTTTCCAACGCTGTCTATCTCTGGTTACACAGAGATACACCTTTTTCTCCCCATTGAATTTCTGGATCAACTTCAAAAATCAAAGAAAAACACTTCCATTACTGCAGAAAGAAGACTTTGATTTCTGTATAATCAGGGTTTTTTTGGGGGACTGGTGGTGGGCGGAGGGGAGAAGAATGTTTTACTTTATGAAGGTCATTAACTTATTTCTATGTCACAGAATTTTAATTTTATGTCTTTAATACTAAAGATGTTTGTTGCTTGTAAAGAGCTATTTTCCATTTTCTCTTTCTCACATTTCCTAGTGATAAAAAGAATAAGGTTGTGAAAAAGGTATAAGGAAAAGTTCATAGCTACATTTTATTTTCAGTAGCGAGATAGTATTTTTTTTTGTTACCAAGATGACTTATCTGGACAGTATTTTCAAATTGAAAACATTTTCCTGCATGAAGACTGTGCTTTAAAAAACCAGCCTTACAAAACAATGAGTACCTACTAAAAGAGGAAACTGAGGCAGAAGGCAATATAGGATTTGTAATTAATTCATTTCAGTGACAAAATCTTAAATTCTTTGTGACCTAATCAGGATTCAGACATGAATTTGTTACAGAGAAACCAATGGATACCAGATTCTTCNAATTATGGTTGCAATAATGGTGTATGCAATTTTTACAATAGTAGAGCTCTGAATACTTTGTCTCTTTTAGGTATTTTTATGGTTAAAAATAATGTGTGTACCAGTAATCCTTTTTATTACATTTTAAGATTCTGGTGTGGGAAAAAAATCAAAGGAAAAAGCAAAAGTAACTTGTCACTTAGTAATTCATGTGGAAAGAGACCTAGCCTACAAGAGGACATTATTGTCAGCTGAATGAAAGAGATTAAATTGATAAGAAAGAATAGAGGTCTGCTTCCTGCATTGTCTTGGAAAATACATTTGTTAGGCAGCTTTCCAACACAGAAAAGAGAATAAGACACTTCCCAGGACAAAAAGATTAGTAGTTGGAATAGCAGTCTTTCATGATAAACAAACCACATCTTTTTACCCTTTTAGGATTTGAGAATTGTTCTCGAATTATACTTCCCTTTTATCAAGATGTGAACATGACTGCAATGGTAACTTAAAGAAGACCTAAACTTTTACATGAGGCTTTTAATTCAGTTGCTTTAATATCTGCTAACCACACTCGTGTTTTAGCGGTAGATACTTAGCTCTCACTCAGTGACAAATGTGTCTTCTTAGGCAGCCTCATATTTCTGTGACGAGTTATCGGTAACATTCTGCTTCATATAAAAACATGATGTGAGCAGCTACTGCTGAGGATATGACTTTAAATTAATTGGCTAAAGGAGATGAGCTCAATTCCTTGATCAAAGACTCCAGGCATCATCTACTCAATGGGCTTTCAAATGCATAAGGGGTAGCAATTTATGAAAAGCAGTTTTCCATCCAGACCTTAGTATAAAAGAAACACTTGGTTAACAAAAATTATATACAGGGAGAAAGGATCACAATAAAACAAGCTATTGTTTCTTCAAAGAAATTGTTTAATGGAAAAGACCATTAACAGTTAAATAACTTTGTGATAATATGACAGTGGGTCATATATCAGAGACTTTTCTCTGGTTTAAAAGCTTGAACAAAAGCCAAATCTTTCTATTGATTGTAATGGGCTTCAAATAAGGTCTCATATATTGAAACAATGCATTTTATATAATTAACCATCTCCAGATAATTCCTGAATTACAGGCGATGCATATATCAGTACCCAATTCTGACCTTATTTACAGCAGAAATTACTCAGGTATATCTGTTATTATTTCTCGTACCTCCTGTGTGGCTCAACACCTTCAAGAGGGCCTTCAAAGGCCTGTTAGTTAGTTATGGAATTGATAATGAGTTAAAAAAAAGTACAGTATCAGTTTGTTTCAAATTTGTAAAAGCAACTAATATCTCATACATTTCCTTGTAGTTGCAGGAAACAGTAGTACAATTCTGCTTTCTAAGCAATTAGAATGGAAGAAATGATGTTTGCCATGGAGGAACATATCTCTNTGCCATGGAGGAACATATCTACTTATGCTAGTATCATTCCTCCATATTCTTTATGTCATTGTGGAAAAAAAATCATTATAAAACATATTCCAAAGAATTCCTATAAGCAATGAGGTTTCTGCCCAACATATCTTGTGTTTCTAGAATAAACCAAGCCTAAGTGGTGGTGATATCAAAATAATTATAATCACTTGCTTGGTGTGTGAAACAATAGGGGCGTTGACCATTAAAAGTCTGCCAGTAGGGACAAATAAAATCTTTTCAGAAAAGCAAAAAATAGCATAGCAGTTGCTGTTTCAGAAAGCTAACTTAATCCAGAGAGTATGATCTTCCTGATGTATGTCTTGGCTGAAATTCCTTCCTCTTGGTAAGTTAATGATGCTTTGTATAACATAAATCAGCACAAAAATAGGCCTATTGAAGTTCACTCAGTTAATAGTTAAGAGCTGAGTTTAAACATGATGACCAATGACTAGTCTATATCTCTGCATGCTAATATGTACCCAAGTAGCTTTATTTAATCAGTGTGACTGAAACAGTTGGGCATAAATTAGTCAAGAACATGAACGAGCTTGATGTCCTGGGTTGCAGTGTGGGATGTGCTGGGGAGGTTTTATTCTATGACCATCTTCATGAACTGTTGAGACCAGATGGGGCGATGCTCCTCCCTCTGGACTATCTTCTGTGAATGGGTCTATCAATGCTTTCCACATGACTCATNTCTTATGGGGAAAAGCTGAGGGAGTTGGGCTTGGTCAGCATCAAGAAGGGAATATGGAGAGCAGATCTCATCAATGCATACAAGTATATGCAAGGTGGGTGTCAAGAGGACAGGCCAGTCTCATTTTTGGTGGTGCCTAGCAACAGGACAAGTGGCAGTAGTCACAAACTGAAACACAGGAAGTTCCATCTGAATGTGAGGTAAAACTCCTTTCCTTTGAAGGAGACAGAGGAGTGGAAGAGACTGCTCAGAGTGTTTGTGAAGTTTCCTTCTCTGGAGATATTCAAAATACACTTGAATGTGATACTGTGCAACCTGTTCTAGATGAAACTGCTTTAGCAAGTGGGTTTGACTACATGATCTTCAGAGGCCCCTTTCAACCCCAAATAGTCCTCAATTCTCTGAATTTTCAAAGGAGCCACAAGGGCATGAAATCTTAGAGATTTCTCAGTTTTGTACAATTGTTGAAGGAATTACTAGACCTGGCTGTGTGCAACAGCAGTGCATTAGATTTAGGGCTCCAGCCGCTTTCCCTTGCAGGGTTAGCAGTTTGTGTGTCAGTTTGAAGCACCCATACCCTGAGCTGTGTACTTTGCCCATCTTCCCAGCAGTGAAGATGTCTGCTCCACACCACTGCTCACTGTGTTTGCTCATACTACTTTGCATATATGTCTGTATTAATCCTCTGGGAAAGAACTAAGGTGCTTGTTCTGTCATGGGGATTAGAGAGTGATCTTCAACTGCCTTCAGGTGAGCATAATTCAAGGTCCTTCAAACTCAGTGGTACAAGGAAAAGCTCCAGGTGATGGATAGTCTATTGCAGTGGAGATGGTCTATGCATCTTCTCCCCTATGCAAGTAAATTTGGAGCTGCTGTAGTATCAAATGTGGATCAATAAAATGTAGTATGTTAATATGCCAAAAATTATCCTGTGAGCTGCAGGAGTAATGTCCTGGTGTCACCAGCCACCCCAGCAATTTTGTTCCTGATTGCTACTGAAATACATGCTTCTCAAAGCTGACCAAGTTTCTCCTCCTGGGTGTCTCTGTGGTGCAACACACAGCATGACCAGGGCCTGCAAGGGCTGTCAGCTGTCCCTGGGACCCCAGTAACCCCTCATATCTGCCAGTACCTCTTTCATGCTCAGTCTATGGCTCTAGTGCTCCAGATTTGTTGCATATGCTGCAATAAAAATAAAAAAAAAATTTGAGTGAATTTTATAGATATTCTTAGTAGGAATATAAGGACTTGTAGTCCTCTGAAGCTGTAAGTGACCCTGACCTTTGTGGTGGAGTTTCCTTGACTTAATTTTAGAGATATAAGGGGCTGATACCCATGTCTGAATAAGGGATCTCGGGATTTATTTATAGCTAATGGAGAGGAACGAGCACTTTTAGAGCAAAGTTCATCTGACCTATTTTACACACCTCTGTGAAACCTATCCTGAGTGTTGCACACACATGAACTAAAAGGAACAGGATTTTAAATATTGAGATTGTCACTTCCTCTTCTGGTGAGAGCACACAGGGCATTGCAACAGATATCTGGCTCAGGGTACAACCTATATTAATGACTTGTTGGACGGTAGGCAGAACATTTTGCATGTTTGTTAAGCTCAAGAAAAGCCAGAGGCTTTTGTTTGGTTTCCCCTTATTTTCCCAGCAAATCTTTTCTTTTAAACCTGTTTGAAGAAAAGAAAGCCTTCACAAAGAAAGTGATCCAGAGTCTAGACCTTGGTAGTAGACTTGCAGCATCTTTTGCAAGTTAGTTTTTGACTAAATGGAGACACATTAAAGTTAAGGGTTAATCTTCAAAAGGCATCGCTGGAACACCAGATTCTGAATTTTGAACAACAGGTAGTTCAAGATGCACAGTCAAAAATGGAGGCAATCTGACTTGGAAATAGCTTTTTAAAATGTGTTTAACTTCTATATCCCTCAATTTTATTTTTCTTTAATGTATAGAATAATACTTACCTCACATGGAGTAAATTATATGCTTGCCAACACACAATAGGCCAGTGGCAAAGATAGGGATAAAATCCTGGACTGCCAGTTTGTGTTTTAAATAGTAGCTGCACTCTCTTTATTTTCTAACCTCAAGCTTTGGCTTTAACCATTATTACTTTGGGATTTACCATAGTTTTTCTCTACCATTAAAGAGCAGATTATTTCAAAAGTACCTTTTATTCA
>WEIT01011801.1:0-11814 GCA_013389985.1 Dryoscopus gambensis
GCCCAGAAAGCCAATCGTGTCCTAGGGCTGCATCAAAACTGCGTGGCCAGCAGGTCGACAGAAGGGGATTCTACCCTTCTGTTCTGCTCTGGTAAGATCCCACCTGCAGTGCTAAGTCCAGCTCTAGGGTGCCCAGCACAGGAAGAACATGGACCTGTTAGAGCAGGTCCAGAGGATGGCCACAAAGGTGTTCAGAAGGCTGGAGAACTTCTCCCATGAAGACAGGCTGAGAGAGCNAGTCTGGGAGATGTGTGGTTGCTTGGCCTGGAGAAGAGAAAGCTCCAGGATGACCTTTTATCACCTTCCAGTATCTAAAGTAGACCTACAAGAAAGTTGGAGACGGACTTGGTAGAAAGGCATGTAGTAATAGGAAAAGGGTGGATAGATTTAAACTGAGAGAGAATAGGTTTAGATTGGATATTAGGAAGAAATTCTTTACTTTGAATGGTGAGACACTGTAACAGTTTGTCCAGAGAGGCTGCAGATGCTCCATCCCTGAAAGTGTTCAAGGCCAGGCTGGATGAGACTCTGCCCACACGGAAGATGTCCCTGCTCATGTCAGAGGAGTTGGAATGAGATGATATTTAAGGTCCCTTTCAACCCAAGCCATTCTCTGATTCTGTGATGATACCTCACATAGATCATTTCATTACCCTGTGCCTTGACTACATAGCAGAACGTTCAAGATGACAACTTATCTCTGCCTCATGGTAAAGGACAGAGTGTGGACCAGGAGAGCAAAGACAAAAATCTCTCCCTTTGTAAGACGCTAGTGACAGAAGAATGATAACACAAATAAACTACTACTAATAATGAAAGAAAAAAAAGAGGTTTCTCTTCCAACCTCTGCAAGTGACCTAGTGCTGTCCACTTGCTGTCCATAGGCAGAGCACTGTTAGGTAAAGTCTCCTATGGGGAAGAAATGACACAGACAGAAACTGTATTTGGAAAGGCAATGTAATTTTGCACATATACATATATATATAGATGCAATATATGCAGTATACAGCCAATTTGTGTGAAACATTTTAGGGTATTCTATGAGCAAAATACAATTCTTAGAAAATTCCTAGAGATAAATCACATTTCATAAGCAGGAGGCTTTAAAGTGCATTCCTTTTAGCATTGTGTTTAGGCAGTGACCCAGCCCTGCTGCTGGAGTCACAAGTTCTGGTGGTGGTTAAGGTCAACATCACAAACATAAAGCACAGAGTACAAAAGATGAATATAACTGAAACATGACATCAGAGTACTTGGGCAGTGAAGATGTCTAGCAAAATATTGTAAAAAGGTGTGAGATTTTGAGGCGAGCGCACACAGAATTGCACTGGTCCTCTCTCAAGGGAGTGAAGGGCAACTCTAGCACTTGAAAAACACCTTGGCTTTTTTCATGTGACAACGAGCCTTGATTTTAATGTGACTGTCACACAGCAGTTGTACATACACCAGCTGGTGCAGTTTTAATGCTGGACACAAACACAAACTTATAGTGTATAACAATGCTAACTAACAGTGAGCAAATTTTTAGAAATAGAAATAATAGAATTGGTAGGTGGCAGGGATGCTTCTAACAAAAATACTTAAGGAGTGTTCAGCCAGGCTTCTGTACAAGAAATTGTACTTCACAAACCTTGACATTCCTTGGAGGAGCCAACAATGGTTTTCAGTTCTCCATTTTTCCAAGGTCCTCATACAAATAATGTCAAAGTTACTGGATTGTCATGGATTAAAGGAGGATTGCAACGTATGATCTTGAGATGGGTAAATAACTCATTAAAAATGGGGATAAAAATAAAAATAAAAATGCATAAATAAATTTAAAAGTGTGGTGAAATGGTCAGGATTCATAGTAAAGAAGGATTGTTGTTTCTGCTATTCAATGTGCTTCTCTAGAATATGTGGTTTGGAAAAGTTGTTAGTGGAAGAAGAAAGCAAATGGGGAACAGAAATGAAGCAAAAGTGAAGAAGAAGAAGTAGAAAACAAGAAGAAGCAGCAGCTTACTTCAGTATAGTTGGCAAATTCATCACTTCAGTGTTGGTTAGTGCAGAAAGATGCATTTAGAGAGAGGCAACCCTAACTCCACCACTCCACATGTGTATTTGAGCTAAACATTAATTAGGATTTTTTATAGATAATTCTACAGAAACTACTGTTCAGTCCTCAAGGAGGTTCAAAAATGAAAGTACAACTTTAAAATCCATTTAGAAAAGCCATAGAAGGTAAAACAGAAAGCATAATTACATTTTTGTAAACATTTCTGGTATACCTGCAACTTGAGCTCGTTCTCTCCTTTCAAAACGAGATTAAAACCAAGAAGGGTATAGAGAAGAGCAGTGAGGAAAATAAGAAGTAAAGTAGGTTTGCCTGTGAGTAAAGTAAAAAGAGGACAGCAAAGGGACAGTTGAGGCAGTATGTAAACCACCAGGGCCTTGGGGAAAGAGGACAGAGAGCTATTTGCCACTGTTTCTCAAAGTGCAAAATCAGGGGGCAAGAGGAACTTCTTCACAAGGGACATGTTCAACTGTGAAATTCAGGCCCATGCGACACTGTGTACTTAAAGAACGCACTAAATTAATGCCATAGAAGACAATCTGTGTTATTTAACATTGAACAGAATTTGAGCAAAGAACAAGTTTAATGTTGCGCTATATGTTCTTTTTCCAGTGAGTGAAGTGAGAGGAGTCTTTGTACTCCAGCCTCCTATGTGTGTCCTCCTGAATACATATTACACTATGACAGGAGGACAATTATTCTCAGTACTGTTAGGTAAGAAAAAATTTTCCCATGCTGTCTGAAATAGAAGTTGTTGTTTTACCTGTGGTAGTGTCCTGGTTTGACAGGAAGGGAGTTTTTTAAGGAAGTTGTAGTCAAACCAATCATGGGTCAGAAGTGAATATTGACATCTGGTGTGGCCACTAAGGAGATTTGTCACCTCTGAGAACATGGGGAGATAAAGGAGAGATTTGCAGAGGAACTTCCCTTTTCGTGTTCCGGTCAGTGAAGGGAGCAGATCTCCTCCCCCGCCCAGCCTGGGCCTGGGCCTGGGCCTGGGCCTGGGTGGGGGAGGGGCAGCCATGCAGCCTGAAGCCATGCGGCCTGAGGAGAGAGGTAGGCCGGAGCCCGGAGAGAGAGAGAGAGAGAGAGAGAGAGAGAGGTGGAAGGAAACGGGACTGAGCCAGCTTTTGCAGGACGGAAGGGTGGAGAGATGAGGAGATGGTTCTCTACCCCCCCGCCCCCTCCCAGAGAGAGACACTGTCTGTGCCGGCCGAAGAGCGGAGCGGGGGAGGTTCCCGGCCTTGAGAGTCCTGGCAGTAGAGACTGAGACTTTTTTAACCCTTCTCTTCCTTGGGAAAAGAAAGCTTTATGAAACATTAATCCTCCTGTGCAGTGTTTTGGAGTGAGAAGAGAGACAGCCTGGAATCCTGTGACGTTAGAGAAATTGATGGGAAGAATTCGGTGGGAGGAGATGATGGAGTGGCTTATGGCTGGACTTATCTTGTATGGCCATAGACTGAACAATCTGTCTTTAATACGTGAGACTGCATTTAGGTGGATGCAGTGGCTGGATGCCAGATGAGGCGACCTGCTGCAGTGATGCTGATGCCAAGTGGATGAAGAAGGAGAGAGGATGAAGAGGGTGGGGTGGTGCCCTCTGTCTTCAGCGAAGAGGACCAGGAAGAGGGTGTGGTGTTGCCCTCTGTCTTCGGAGCAGAAGACCAGGAAGAGGTGTGGTTATGCCCCCTCTCTTCAGAGCAGAAGAAACCCTCGGTCCCAGGGGTTATAAAATGGGGGGGACTGTTTGTCCCAAAAAAAGGAGCTTCTGGTACTTGGCAAAGCATCGTTGAATCCTGAGGGCAGTTTCGATCCATGGATGGTGGTAAGAGCACCAGACATGGAAGGACACTATGGGTTACAAGAGAGACTCCTCTCTTCTTTGATGGATTGAGATTTGATTATTTGAGTATTGTTAACTGACCAGGAAATCCAAGGTTTTGTCTGATTGTGGGAAGGGTGGAAGTTGGGAGGAGGAGGAATGTTTTGGAGAGTTTTCATTCTGTTCCCTGTGTGTTTCTTTCCTTTAATGTGGATTAATAAAGTTTTTTTTCTTATTATTCCTAAGTCTGAGCCTGCTCTGCTCTGTTCCTAATCACATCTCACAACCATTATTAGTAAAAATATATTTTCATGGGGCACTGGCATTGTGTCCAGTGTCTAACCATGACAGGTAGGCAGAAGATCACATTAAGAACACCATAAGGAAAGAAACAATCCAGGAAAGCATTGGCTTATTTTGACAGGAGGTAAGTCACATACAGTTACTTCTTTTAAGGTAACAGACCAATATTTTAGTACTAAGTGCGGGTATGCTGCAATTATAAGGCTATAGAAAACATTTCTAACAAAATGTCCATTATGTTATATAGTTAAATCATACACTTGGTTTTAGTTAGAACTGCAGCTGCTGTCAATGTGGACTGGCCTGTGCAATGATTCCACATGGTTCTCTGTCTGCTGTTCCAGAAGAAGCCTCTTTATCTCTTCTGCTATTTCCTGTTCCAACGCTGGGAAATATGTTGAACTTTCTTCATTCTTCCCCTCTCATCAACCACCTTACCTCTCACTGGATGTTCCTCCAATTTCTTGTGTAAGGTGGGGAAATAGGCCTCTGGGTTGTGAGTAGGCCTCCTGAGGTGATGCAGTTGAGGTTTGATGGCTGGTGGTGACAAAGGAAGAACAATGATGGTTACTGTGCCTAGCTTTCACTCACTTGTGGAGAAGAAATGGATTCCTCAGAAGCTATATCCCTCCCACTCAGCAGAGCCTGTCTGTGCAAAGGATGGTTTCTCAGCCTGCGAGCCAGGATTCTTTTGGGTTAATGGGTAGTTACAGACAGTTCGGAAAAAGTTCACAGAAAAAAGGTTTTGAAAATATAAATCATAAATATAGATGTAAAACTCTAAAATGAAACACAGGCATCTCCAAAATTGAAACTAGGGCAATTAAGCACTACAGAATACTGGACCTTGAAATCACGCCCTTATTCCAACATCTCAGCAAACAACATCAGCACAGGAAGGAACATTCTCGTGGTTAGAAATTAACAGTTTAGACAGTAGTTGAAACTGCCAAAACTAAATGAAGAAGCAACTTTATATTTACCTATCTACATATATATAGCAAAACACCTCATGGTTTTCAAAATATTGTTGATCAAGCTAATTTTAAGGCAATAAATCTGAATTTTGATCATGTTTCCCAGAATTCAGGAATTGGTAGATCTGAGGCATTTTGTCTGATTTTCCAATAAACTATGAGCCATTGTGAAATCTGGAAGTGGTCTACACATATTAATCTGACCATTCTCAACTTCTTGACTCTGTTTATTTGAACCTATGTCTTGCTTTCTTACCACTTTACATCGATAGACTAAAAAATTAAACATGACCATGATCAAAATATTTTCATCTTATGTTTCATTATTATTTGCAAAATAACCAACTGAATAATTAGTATGACAAAGATTTAAAAAGAAAAGTCATTGCTCTTAGCAGGAATCCTAAGAAGCAAAAAAGATTCCACTGTGGGAGCTAGCTAACATCACTGATTCAAATGTTACAACAGTCACATTCCCATCTTTCTAAACTCCTCGAGTGATTAATCACATTCAAAAACATCTTGGGAAACAAAAAGCTATGGATTTTCTAAACTTTAGAAATGTGCATCCAAATTTCTGCATAGTCATAATCCTTCCTGTTCTCAACTAGATTTGTTTCACATTCATTGAAAGGTTGAAAAATAACCAGGAGAATTACTATGCTTTGAGGCACATTCACTTTTCATATTAATTCAATTTTCTGTACTCAGCATTGATTCAGCCAAACTATTACTGAATTTTCCATTGCTCAATGTGGGGAAATGTTTATTGTTACCAGCAATTTTATTGGAGATTTTGCCAGAAGAGCAAAATAGACTTTGCTATTAGATTTAAGGGGGTTTATCCAGAACAGTGACAGTGCTGTTTATCATCCTCATAAAGAAGTAGATAAAGGGGATTCACGACATTTAACTTCTTAAGACTTTAGTGCATCAAAGTGATGGGCAGAAGACTCTGTCAGGGCTCTAGAATTCTGTTCCCAGATTTCTCACTGACTTCTTGTGTTAACTGGACTATAACTTTCAGTCCAGCTTCTCTGCATGTAAAATGGGAATAAAAATGACAATACTTACCTCACAGGGTTTTAATGAGGGCCTTCAATAGGTTATGGTTCTCAGGACCTTTACATATGGAGTGAAATAAGTATTTTTTCTTTTCTCTTTTTTCCTTTCAATTTAGGGAAAATAATTCTTTTTTTAAGATCATGTCTATCATCAAGGCAGTGAAAGCAGAGAAAACATATTCGGTAGCACAATGTTGGTAATGCCAGTGTACTACCAACAGTGCCAGTGTAGACTAGAATAGTTACACAAGTAGCATCACACAGATAGACTGCATGTTGTCCAGACACTAACTCAGCAAGGAGGCTGAGTGCATTAGCCACTCTGTTTGCTCTGACCAGTGGGATGTGCAACTTACCATCTTGTAGATCAAACCTCAGATTTGGCTAGGGGAGCATGCATACAGTATTTCCTTTTAATCCTTCTTTGATACAACTCTTTCTTTGATTCTTGGAGAGATGCCACTGGATATAAACACCTAGGCCTATGTCTACATCATGCCTTGATTTGTGTAACAGATGAAAGAATGAATGTCAGAGCTGACGCTTAGTAGACAACTGCACATGAAAAATAAGCCTAGACTGCTGGGAAAAATCTTCTTTCTCCCTTTTGCAGCTTTTGTCAAGAAAGGAGGTTTTCCGCTGTAATTATCAGAAAGATCTGCAGTAAAACCAAGACTGTGTTTCATTAGAGTCATTCAGAAATGCTCTAAACTTGGAGAGACTTGGTCTCCTAAGAGTGTTAAGAAAAATCTGTGGTTATACAAAATGCACTTTCATCCAATGAGACATTTCAAGGAAAGTTAAAAAATAGCTACTTCTTGGTCAGTCACTATGACACTAGAGAGCTTTCCACCATCATGTCCTGTGGAGCCAAGAGCAGAAGCTTTAAGAAATGGGATGCAGAGATGTTACCAGGGTTCCAAGTGCTTTGGAGCACCCACTGGTCTCTTGCCAGGCATGGGAAGAATTCTTTCCTCCAGGGGCATGTGGCCACTGACATAGCTCCAAACTGCGGGAGAATAGGGTTTGAACATCTCCTGGAAGGTTTGATCAACCTGTGGGATGATATGGAAATGGATTTTTCTCACATGTTCAGGGACTAGTCAATCCTAATGCTGAGGTCAGGAAGCAATTTTCCCCCAGGGCAGATTTGCGCTCATCCCTGGGTGTTTTTGCCTTCCTCTGCAGTATCAAACATGACCAATGGTCAGGCTCCTCCAGTCCCTTTTGGCCAGGTTGCTGCCTGCTGCTCACGCACCACAAAGATGGCCTGTTGTGCCCCACGTGCAATCTTCTTTTATCTTCCTTTGTGTGATTACTACTGAACCTAATTACTCATGTTCTCTTCAGGAAACAGGGTTTGCTTGGCCTGTATTCCTTCTGCTGCTTTCTGTAGCCCTGTTAGACTGACAGACTGCTAAGGATGTTTTTTTTAAATTGAACTGAGATGTATCACCCAGCTCCTGGCTACACATGGGCATTGTGTTAACACTTGTGAGCAGGGACTCTGAAATGTTTTCAGAAAAATAACAATAAATAAACCCAAAAATGAAATCCTGATTCCAGTTGTAGCCTTTGTGTTATGTGTCCTTGAAAGCGTTTTTGGTGCTGAAAAACTCATGGCATTTCAGGCTATTCATCATTTAAGTCGTGGTGTGCAGGGAATAGAAATGGAAATAGAAATAGGAATAGAAATAGAAACAAAAATAGAAACAGAAATAGAAATGAGCATGTTACTCCTAGAATTCTGTATGACAAGCTAAGATCCAGGTCTGAGGGCTCCATCCTGGAGAACAGCTCTCTGCAGTGCAGGTCCCAGTCCCACCCAGCAGACAGGGACAGAGATGGGCACACCTGCACCAGGGCTCAGGCAGAGACTGAAAGTCCCAGGCTGAGCTGGGATCAACCCTGGATCCTTGGCAGGAGATAGTGGGGGTCTTGGGTAAGGCTGGTCACAGGCACTGAGGCCTATTTGCACTCCCATGACCCTGACAGAAGTACACTTCCAAATGTTTCCAAGACACAGAAATGAAAATATGGTCGCTCAGTGATTGCAAATAACAACAGCCTGGGTTATCAATACCCCTACTGTGCTTTCTCATCATACTTAGTCCAGGTACCTTGGAGAAATATTTAGTTATACTTCTTTGCACTGAGAAAAAGGAGTCATTCCAAGACGCCCAGATGTGCTCATGGCATCTGGGCTCCCTGAGGTGCTGTGATATGCTGTTGAGTTGCCAGTAGACTCTGGTTTCACCAGTGTTCAAGTCAAGGTAGGAACACTGTCAGGGCTCTCTCCTGTACACAGCTACCTCACCTCATAGAACTTGAGCAGCTGTGTGACTTCTTGGGTGATTCGTCCTCTCTCATACTTAAAATTGACAAGGTACAGATTCAAAAGACAGCAGTGAGGAAGACTGACCTACCTGCTGGCAAAGAGATGGATGGGATCATAGACACATATGCTTTTGTTGGTCAACCTCACTCCTTTAGAAGTGATAATCAACACAATGTGATAAAGCTTCCCCTTTTTATTCAAGATGCTGAGTACAATTTGCACAAAAAACAACAAGACAATAATGGTTACTCAATTAGAAAATTGTGTGTGTGTGTGTGTGTGCGTGTGTGTGTGTGTGTTTACAGCAGACTGTTTCTTAACTGCATGTTAGTGGTTGCTTCCAGCAAAACCAACCCTCCCAAAACAAGATCTATATAGAGCTGTAAACAAAATATGTCATCAACACTGGACTATATGCATGGAAAACATCGTACTATTACCTACTCCCCAGCACATACTGTAAATAACCGCACAAAAAGGGCTGATTTGCAAACCATACCAGACCAAACAGATTTCTGTATAAGCCACAGTAACAGTGCGTGGGTAGGAAGTTATCAGTGTTAAAATAGCCAAATCAAAAAACTTCCACTCTGCCCCTAGTCTGATTGGTGCCAAAACATACACTGAGGTAGTAGGTTTCTAATAAAGAGAGAGAGAAAACACAGGCTAGTAATTTCTGGAAGTGTCAGAAAGAAGGCACCTTCCTTTAATTTAATGTGACATTGTCACAATGAGTATTGCTATTGGAAGCAAGGCCTGACTGGCAACAAATCTACAGTGTCTTTTTGCAAAAATGGAACACTGTTAGGTTGATTGATCCACTCTTTTGAAGATGGATCCTCCCTACTGCTATTTTTCTAATCAAAACAGTTAACAGATTCCTATGTAGGGAGATATGTTTGAAGAGGATTAAATGCTATCATTCCTAAACAAATGAAGAAACTGGGTACACAATAAGAATTTAAGCAAGGTCATTAGTCAAGGTCATAGTCAAGGTACTGTACTTGGTAGCTGTGAGAGACTGGAAAGATTGCTGTCTTCAGACATTTCGGCGTGCATGTGTGTGGGGAAAGGGGCAGGTCGAGCCTTGCCCTGGCAAGGCAATGCACTACCCTGTACACCCTACCCCCTTGGAGCCTGTATCCCAGCCCGGCAGAACCTGCCAATCCCTGGAGGCAATGCTCCATACCCACCTCTGGAGCTCTTAATCAAGGTTCTGAGTGGCCAAATGACCAGAAGTCCTACCTGGGGGAACGGCCCAGGAAGGCCAAGGGGTATTTAAGGCCAAACGCAAGGCAATCATGTCTTCACCCTATCACCTCTTGGAGTTTCTATCTAAACACTGCTGGAACCCAGAAGTTGGTAGCTATGTGTGTGCTTTTCTATATCTTTTCTATTTTCTCTCTTTCTCTTTCTAATTTTCTCTTCTTGGAATTTTTGGGTTAAAATAGAATTAGTTCATTAAAATAGAATGGGTTTAGAGTTTGCTAAGTTGAATGGGCCAAGTTAATGCTTTGAGAAGTGTTTATGTTAATTAAATGTTGCAGTCAACCTTTTGCCAAAGTTTCTCTGATTTTCTGAAGTTGCCAGTAAAGTCTTTTTTGTTGTTTTGACCTCTTGAGAATATCTTGTCAGTATTTCTCCCATGCATCTAACTCAGAGTACACAAACAACCCTAAGCCCTGTTTGAAACCTCATTGAGCAAGTTGTTTGGGGCCTTCCGGGTCTAGGCCAAAACCTTCTCTTCGGCATTTATACTCTGGCCGGCTTATTACAGTAGTGGTCTGCAGGCTCAGAAGAAGTATTGCACATAAGGGATGTGCAATTTGTTTTTTGCAGGTTGTCATTAACAGATCAATGAGTTAAAGATGGGAAAGAGTTGGAGAAATGGATGAAAAGTCCTGTGTAAGCACTGCTTATTAAAAATAAAGAAGAGACCAATGCAAATACGGGTATAAAAATGAGTTCGTTTTAAGATTATATATGTTTACATTACATGAGAATTATAGGTGTAGTGAGACACGAATGTTTCATTCCTCAATTTTTCCTTAAAACAATATTTTTCTTCAAAAAGCAAGACCTCTCCAAGATCTCTCCAAAAAGCAAGACTGTGGGAATTGACAACAGGTCAGCAAGCCCATCTGGCTCCGACATTGATTGTAGCACAATTTGTTTGTACCTGTGAGAAACTTAGTGTTAGCAGAAGCAAGAAATCAAAACAGCAGAGCTGCAGCTGGTTTTTTCTAAATGTTTAGAACGTTTAGGATGCCTATGCTACCAGTTGCTAAGAATAGTGCATTATAGCTAAATGATAGCCAGTGAATCTATTGTAGTAGTTAAGCAGGCAATAGTAGTGTAACATGAATGATAATCATAGCAAAGTCTATAAAATGTCTGTGGAGTTTGAATAAAGAGCTTTTTGCCAGAAACGGAGCCTGGGGTATTTTTGTGTTGCTCCCACCTCAACAGCAACATCTGGTGACCCCATGCAATATTGCAGCGGAACGCACAATACCCTTAAGGGAAGCCTGGTACTGCGGGCCGTGTTTTGGCACGGAACGCGTGATATCATTGAATATCATGCTTAGAGGAGTGGAGGCAGGAAACTCGCGGAGAGTGAGTCCAGACCTGATATGGAGACACCTAGACCCTCGAGTCTACGTGAGTCGGGACTTTTTTAAAGACTATCTAAATATGGGGGACAATTTATCAGATGAGGAAAAGACTGTAGTGGCAACTTGGAAGGCATTTTTAAAGCGGAAGGGTGTTAAAACCACAGACTCTGCCCTTCAAAGTGTGTTGCTCTGGGCACGATCTCAGGACTTCCCTGCGGATGCCAGTGCAGCATTCAGTGTGACTGCATGGAAGGCAGTGGGGGAGGAAAAAGATGCGGGACTTAGAACTGCAAACTTCCGTGGACGTAGAGGGTAAAGCCGCAGGCGGGCAAAACTGGCAGTGAGCCATAGACAAAGCACCGACCGAGCCTGCTTGTGAGCCTTGAGTCAAACCACCTGGCTACAAACCCTAGGACAGACTGCCCTACCTTCCCTGCTCCCATGAAACAGCTTTTCTCCCTCCTGCTGCGGTGTTCTCACTGTGTATCACCAAGACAAAGAGGGTGGCAAGGGGGGGTCAGCAAGCCCTGGCTCCCACCTCATGCTCCATTTGGAAGACTCGGACACCTGCACTGTGCAGGGGTCCCGCGGGGGGGCCTATTCAAGGCTGCACAGCTCAATTTCTGCATGTTTTTTCTAAGT
>WEIT01011803.1:8571-58001 GCA_013389985.1 Dryoscopus gambensis
GCCGGCATCGTGCATCCCACCTCCCGCCAGCACCGGCATCCTGTGCCCGCATCCCACCGGCACTCCGCGCACCCCCAGCCGCCCCGCCGCCTGCCGCAGCTGCCCCGCGCTCACCACGGGTCCAACCCCGCTATGTCCTGGCTGTTCCCGCCTTGGTGCACCTCTCCGCTGCCGAATCTTCCCTTTTGCCGGGATGCTGTCATTTGGGACTGACTAGGCGAGATCGTGCCAGGAATACCGCGGTGCACGCCCGGTGGCCCCGCCGTCCCGTGAGGTCGTTGTGTTTATGTTGTTTCCTCACGCATCTGTTATCCCGCTGCTCCCGGCCGCTGGGAGCGGGCGAGATCGGGACGCTGTGCCCCGAAGCACGGACGGATCTTGACATCGAGTTAAAATCCTCCCAGCAACTTGTCCTGCCGAGAACTACCTGCAGGGAATGCACTGTGCAGAGCAGGGAACCCCGAAAGTAGTGGAAAAGAAACATCACCTGTGCTTCGGGGCTGTTTTAAGTACAGGTAGAAAATGTGTTCTAAAGTAGAGCTGGAACGGGCTTTGGGAATGCACCAGGGGAGGGGAGATTCGTTTGAGAAGTAGAATTCGATCAAAAATAATTTTGATTAACCTCAAAGAAGGAGATGAGCCATCTCTGTAAAACAGCTGTACAGCATCTAAACCACTGGGCACCTGCATGCTCACCTGTCAGCACAGGAAAACGTGGCCGAGCTGATGGACATGGGAGGGAGAAAGGACTGCCCAAGGGATTTTCTGCTGGCTCAGAAGCAGCCCCATCCAAGAGTATCTGAGGCCTCAGCTAGGGTTTGCATCGTGGGAGTCCTGCATCCACACACTCACCCCGTGATGCTTGGGATTATGGCAGAAAAGGCTGAGACGAACAATTAGCTTTTACCTCTAAATTAGCACCGGGCAAGCGCACTGCCTCTGGGCTTGTTTGTGTTTTGAATGCTTACAGCTTCATTTGGGTACTGGGGCAATTTCCATCCACACAGTGATTTACTGAGGGATTGTACAGAGATGTTAAGGGCTTGGCAAAATAAAAAAGAATAAAAGTAATGACAGGTCAGAAAGAGTGCAGCTGTGAGCATCATCCAGCTGTGAGCTTTGTACGTGGCAGGAGCTATGCAAGCTCCGGGTGTGCCTCTGGAGTCTGGATAAATCTCTGCTGGAATCAGCGCAGAGGGGGCAGGGAGGAATCAAGTTGGGAAAGTTCAGCATTTGGATGCTGGTGATGGTGGTGCAGGTTTGTTCCGTGTGGCTGTTCTGCTTGCAGAGCCTGTGTGGCGGGATCCCGCACAGGCAGGGAATGTTGCACTGAGGAGAGCAGGTGTGGGCTCCCATGGAGGTCTGCAGGCAGTCTTGGGGGCTGGAGTAGGCAGCAGCAGGTACATTTTGCCCGGGTCTTGCTTTAAAGATAAACGACATCTCCCTCATTCCTGTGGGAAGTGCTGTATCCTCCTCTTACTTGCAGCTCTGTTAGATGTGCCGTGCCCGTTTCCCCCAGCAGACTTCTGTGGGATCAGCAGGGTTGGAGCTGGCATAGCAACCTTTACAACACCAGTATCTTGTCCCTTGAACTCCAAGGCTTGTACAGCGCTACATTGCTGCTGCAAAGGTCTAATGGGCTGGCACCGTGTCTCTGTGTTCAGATGTAATTTTCAAACACCGTGAGGGAAGCAGAACACTCGTCGTGGTCTGGCTCAAGCCATATGTGTTAATGCTGCCAGGTTTACATTTCATCCTAGCAAAGCCTCCATTAGCTTTACAGCGTGCTGCTGGCCCATTCCTGCAGCTTTGCATTTTCTCCTGGATCTGTGGGTGCCAGCACAGAAGCAGCCTCTGCTGCTGCTGGAGCTGGAACGGCAGGTCGCGTACTAGCATCCCAGGCAGCAGTGCCTGCGGGAAGAAAGGTTCATGGGAGCTGAGAGGCTCTGTAGTAAAATTCCCTGATGGAAGGATGATTGGCTTTTGGACCTGCACCCCTCTGCTGTCTGGTGCTAGGTCTGATCTCCTGCCCTACTTGACCTTGCACAGAGCTTTCCCCTCATAGCCTCAGAGGATGCAGCCTCAGTGTTCTGTGAGGATGGTGAGGGACACTTCTGGGGCTTTACAAGCGCAGGGCAATGGGCACCTCAGCGCCCCGTGCCTGGGGGTGCTGCTGGGGGCAGAGGCACACACAGACCCCCCTGCTTTGGAGAATAAGGAGCATTTCAAGGTATGTTGCTCCTCCTTTCTTTCCTCTCTGAATGGTCCTGCTGTCTGCCAGCAGGATCATGGCTCTTCCCTCACAGATGAAGTTTTCCCAAGCCCCAACTCTGCCCTGCTGCAGTTGGGACCAGTTATGGCTAAGTATTTTTTGAGTTAAACACCCTTCATATGACACTAAAGCATGAGCAGTTCTTAATATTTGAGGGGGGTGTCAGGGTTGGCACATCTCAGAAACGCCATGGGTATTAACACGATTTGGTTTAATTTAAAACTTTTGGTACAGTGTCCCTGACTGCACCAGTCGGGCTTACGTGTAATTAGCAAAGCAATCCCAGGTTTTGTTACATTGTGGACTTGGAGCTGTTTATCTTTGTGCTCTGCTTGTTGCATCATTACTACCAGCAGTCTTTGAGATGACTTAATAACCTGTTTCAGGAGCAAGAAGAAGCACTGTCAGAATAAATCCAAGGTTCTGCCATCAGAAGATGAATTCCAGCAGCAGGTGGGAGGGGGTTGGCCTCTGGTTTAGAATGAAATGGAGTTAGAGAAGGAGCTGTTACTGGAGCAATGGAATCAAGGGGGAGGAAAGGATTTAAGGGGTTTTTGGCTCAGGAAAATCTGCTGTCCATGTCGTTTCAGATGGTTTTAAGTGGCATTTGCTGTCACTGCTGTTATCTGGAGCTGATACTAGTTGGAATCCCAGTGTTTGCTAGTTACATCTACCTTTGGTTCCTTTCCCCAGTCTGGCTGTGGTCAGTTTGGGCCAGTGCCACGTGTTCATTCATCACGTGGCTCCATGCCTCTGTAATCGTTTCAACTCTCTAATTGTGATAGGCTTACAGATAACTCCTGCAGTAATTCCTACCTATGGAGGGAGGAGATAAGACTGACAAAGAGATGAAGGGATGAAGGGCAGCTGTTATGCTAAGGGATGGAATGAGGCAGGAGGTCATTTTCAGGGTTGCCTTCACTCCCAGTCTGTGCCCAGCAGCAGCTGCTCTGGCATCCCAGTCCCAGGAGGGCTCTGGGGACCCCCAGCGCTGCACCAACAGAACTTCAAAGCCCTTGGGAAGGGGCTGACCCTCCCGTCTGCTGTTGTCAGTGTGACCTTTCTGCTCTGGTAACTGGCCATAGGATGTAAATATTTCTTTGAAGACAAGAGGACCATGGCAGAACCTTGTGTGGGCAGTCGGTCTCTTTGGCCCCAACGGACACATGGACTGGGAACCTCTGGTGGCCAGGAGGGCTGGGCATGTGCTAAAGCTTGTTGTCGGTTCCTGATAAATGGAGAAAAGATAAACAAATTTCTTCCTCATCACCTCTTACCCTTTCCCTGCTCAGAGACACAGGACAGCTGTGATAATCCAGCTTGAGTTGGATTAGAGAACTCAGGGCTTGGCTGATACCAAGAAATCATGGAAGCTGGCGTGATACCAGGCTGTGTCAGGGTGCATGTCTGTCTTGGCTGGAGCTGAGGTTGTGAAATTAGTGATATGCTGAGGCCAGGTGACTGGAGCTGCGGGGATGCTGGAGCTGTGCTCAGCAAGGAGAGCCCCTCAGGACTGGGGGAACAGCCACGCGGGCGCTGCTTAGCACTGCGCTTGAGCATGTCACTTGTGGCTCCTTTTCCTCGCTCTCAAGCATATATCAAATCTCATAAAATGATCTCCTTTTCCCCTCCCTCCTCTGTCTGTCCCTCCCTCTCCTCCCTGCTCTCCTGTGCTCCATCTCTCCCTTACCACTGGGAAGGGGAGATGGATCACCTGTCAGGGGTTGGGCTGTGGAGGGCAGACATGTAGGGTGTCTGTGTGGCCCCCACCCAGCTGCTCTGAGGGTACACAGCGTCTCTTTGCCTCTTCACTGCCCAAAGGCAAACTTTGCCCCATCCTCCTCTGGGCTTTCCCATCCTCTTCTCCAAATGTCTTGAATTTTTGAGCTCTTACATCCTCTGGAAGCTGGTTCCACAGTCTTGTGCTTGGTATCAGCAGTGGTTATTCCACCCTGGTTCCTCTACAGTGTTGGTTGCAGTGGACGGACGGGCTTTATGTGGCACTTGGGGTTGGAAGCAATGGCTGAGAAATCAGAAAATTTTGCCAAAGAAACAGTCCACAAAAACTTTAAGAGCGTCGGTGGGTTGGAGTCACACAAGTATTTTGTGTGTTCTCCCAAGGCTTCAGGGCTGGAAGCTGCACAGGATCTGCTCACAGCAGCTCTTGTCCTGCTTATGCAGCTTTTACATTCTTCCTGCTGTTTACAGATTCCCTGGCATTTATCCATTGCACAGATGAGTTGTGCTTTGCACCACTCCTTGCAGCCAGTCTCTGGCATAACCACTGGTTTTCCTCCCAGGAGAACTTAATTCCAGACTGAGAGCCAGTTAACAATGGGAAGTGCTTTGGTGCTGCTTCTGAGGACAGGAGAGTGTGTCAAAATACTGATTTGCGTGTGTTGTAGCCCAGGGGACAGGAGTCACTCCAAGGTCAGGATTCCCACTGCAGAGATGGGATTTTCTCCCTGGGACAAGATCCCTACCATGGGCTCAGGTACAAGCCCCTGGGGCAGGATCCCCACCGTGGGAATGGGCATCAGTGAGTGCTGGAGTTGGGACTGTGTCCCTGTGGCACAGAGCCCATGATTCCTGGAAGTTGCTGCCTGTGGCCCCTTTCTCAGACCAAGGAAGGTGTGGGACAGTCCTGGGAAGAATCAAAGCAAGAAACACTGTAGCGAGGCAGTGAATGTCTCCAAGGGGCGATGCCAGCTCCCCCTGCCAGGACCCTCCAAGGCTGTGCTGGCTCCAGCAGAGACAAGAGCCTGCTCTGTGTCCGTGCCAGGGGTCACCTCTGGGTCCCAATGGGAGCTAAAGGAGGATTGCGGATGGGCAGTGGGAGGAACAGGCACAGCGGAAACTGGAGCAGATCAGAAGTCCGAGTCTGTGCGTGGCAAGGGAGGTGTGCTCCTGAGCTGGGAGGAAAGCTGGAAACAGTGCCATGTATTGCAGGAAGAAACCACAAAATCTCCTAAAATATTGAAAATTTTGTAGTCATATTTTGCAGTCATGTTTTGGTGTGATGAAAACAGTTTAATTACACAGGGTTAGGAACAATTTGTAGTAGAGAGCAGTAGCTCAGTTCTTTGTGATTTTCTGTCATTCCCATGAATTCCGCTCTTGGCACAGACCTTCATTCATATTTATAAATTGCTTGTTTGAAGGTGACTGTCCCAGTTTGCCAGTTCTCAATTGCCAGTTGCTGTCTAGACTTGGAGCACTCACTGGAGGCTGCTGGGTTGGTGTTTGCAGTGGATACTTTCTGCTACTGAATGTGGACTAAAATTACAAAAGAAAGAAATTGTATTTATTTTATCGTGCTGTGGAACATTTAAAATTTATCAAATGAATGTTTACTGAGAGAAAACTATTCAGTGGGAGGCTTTCTATGACTTCTAGTAAAAACTGTTTGTTTCTGAGAGCTGCCCTGGTAGATCCCAGCTGTGGATGGCTCTGGAACATGGGAAACATATAGGAAAAGTGAAGTTCCCCCTTGCACAGCTGCTCAGCCTCATTACTTTGTGCAAGTTAATTTTCTTTTTTGGAAGATTTTCTGCAAAAGGCACATCTGCATCTCAGATGGATGCAAAGCAAGTGCCACAACACCATCATGGACAGCCTGGGCCAGCTGGGGAGGGCACCTTGGTGACACCATGTGCATGTAGCCCAGCTCTACACCATGTTCACAGGAAAAACACAGCGGCAGCACTGCCTGTGGGGATACTGGATCCTCCTTCTTTTCCTCCAGAGATGCAGCATACAGCATGCACAGGAGGCAGATGTCCCATCCCCTGTTGTAGCAGAGCATTTATGCCTCGTAAACAATTAAGAGGCAGATACAGTCACGTCACTGGCCAGTGCAGGCTTCCCAGTGGTGGCCTTGGCAGTGGCTGGTGGCCCTGGTATCGACCGTTGCTGCACACTGTGGGGACCAGAACCAGCCCTGTTTGTTAACAGTAATAGTGGAATGAGGGAGCTCATTGAAATGAAAAGGAACTGGCCCAGTTGTCATGGCAAAGACTTGTGACGGAGGTTCTCCATCCATATTATCTCTTGCTGTTACCACTGCTGTCTGCCTTCCCTGATCTGCCCGTGCTACTCATCCATGTCCAGCCACACTTAATCCCTCTGCCTGCTCCCGGTGAGGGGCAGAGAGAGGAAAGAGCCTTCCTGGGGAGATCTCCTTGTGGGGGGAGTCCTGCTCACCCTGGCCAGGTGCCTGCAGTGGGCTGTGCTCGTGGGTACTGAGGTGTGTGCTTGTGCTTTGTTCTGCTTTCAATCTAGCCATTGCAACCCTGCTTCTTCCTGCCAGTGTTTTTAAGTGAGATTCAAAGTATCCTCTAACAGTAATAAAAATACTCTCAGTAGTAGTACTTTACTGCTGAAGCACTCATGAGCAGCAATTCATTCAGCCTCCAGGCGACTGTGGAAAAAGGAATTGTCCCTCTTCTGCAGACAGGGGCTGAGGTTTGACAGCAGCCCCTTGGTGAGTGTGAGTGGCCGCAGCCCTGGCAGCTCAGTGCTGGGGTCCCAGGGGGCTGTGCTGGCTTTGTTCCAGGTGCTGGGGACCGTCCTGCAGCAGCATGCTGGACTTCGCGCCCCATCCATCGGCCCGTTCGCCCCCACTGGCCCCAGTGCCCCTGTCCAGCCTGCGCGACAGTATTTGCAGGAGAGGGGTTACAGGAGTGCAGCATCGCGCCTCGGGATCGCACAGGAGCCGCCACTCTCCCCAGGGACCTCTGCGGGACGGGACGGAAGGGCAGGCTCGGTTTGGCTTGGCTCAGCTGCTCTCATGGTGCTGCTTGCTCCCTGATTAGTGCAGTCTGAACAGGGGCCAGAAAAAGCAAGGTCACCCGCTGCGCTCTGGCGCGGAGCTCCCCAGCCCCCGCCCGGGGACAGCTCTGCAAATAGTGAGAACTAAGTCAGGTGCTGACATGTCCTCAGAAGTGCTGGGATTGGTTTGTAGGGACATAGACCTCAGATTAAGTGATTTGCAGTAGTAGAAATAATCTTAAAAGTATAAACCAGTTCCCCAGGTATTTATAGCTGCTGCCCTTTTCCCGGGCCACCCAGCCCCAGGCAGCTCGGGCACCCACAGAGTTGGATTACACCCATGCTTTCCACAGGTGTCCTGGTGGCTTCCCTGTGCCATCCAAAGGGAAAGGGAGCCCACCCCAATAAGTAAATAATGATTCCTGGGATGAGCCCATGTTTCTGCTGAGGGGGCCGGTCCATCATGTTGCCTGGTGTGTGGGGCAGCTGCGGGCTGGGTGGACCATGCTGAACACCTCATGACAGGCAAGGCAGCTGTTACTTCCCAAACAACTCTGGGGGCAAAAGAGATGGTTTAAGTCAGGGTGGGAGAGTCAGTGCAGAACCACCAATACTGAGACACTGACAGTGCTGGCCCAGGACACCCTTGGCATGGGGATGGAGTGCCATGGGCAGCCTTATCCGGGGCAAGCACGCAGGAACAGGTACATTTACCATTTGGTGTGTCTGCCCTAGATCTGGGTGCTCCTGGGACACATTTGGGGTGTCCCTGGGCTGGCAGAGCCCTGCCCAGGCTGTGCAGAATGGGAGAGCTGCCCGAGAGCTCCGTGCAGTTCCAGCCACCCCTCATGCGCTGGGCATGGAGCAGTTGTAACGATTTACTTCTCATGTCTGCAGCCAGGTGTCTGTGACACCAGATGTCCTGGGTGCTGGTTGCCTGATCCAGCTCTTGCTGGTGCCTGGGGCGTCTGGTTAGAGACTCAGGGAATGATTTGGGCTGGAAGGGGCCTTTCATTCCACTCCCCGCTATGGGCAGGGACACCTCCCACTAGACCATGTTGCTCCAAGCCATGTCCTGCCTGGCTTTGTCGCCTGGGGATGGGTGGTGCCTTCTGGTGGGTGCCCTCTCCCTCTGTACCAGTATGCTCCAGCAGGGACTAGACATGGGCTGGCTGCAGCCAGTGGCTTTGGGAAGAACCTCGGGGCAAATCCTTCTGTGTTACAGCAGCATCTTCATCTTCCAGACCCCCATCCTGCTGAGTGCTTCTGCAATTGCTGCCAGCAGGAGCAATCCCTTCAAATGCCAGAGGGGAGGCTGCAGATCTCCAAAATACATTTTACAGAGGATGTGTTCAGTCCCTGGGATGAGGTGGGAAAACCCTGGAGACTGCTTCCTTCCCCTTGTGCTCTCTCTGCCTGGGGATGGATGGAGGGGGCTTCTTGTCTCTCCCAAAACGACATGACACTTCTTCCTCTGGTGTTTTTACCAGCCCTTAGCATTTTGGCTGCTGTTATATATTTTAGCTGTGTTTGCTTCATTGCTGGTTAGAAATGGCAGAAAAAACCACTTTGACCTTGGCTTGTGTGCTGAGAAGAGAGCCCAGGCAGAAGTTTTTGTATCACAGATTTCCTCGTGAAGGCTCCTGCCTCCTCCCCTTTGCACCAATCATCAGAGCAGTGTCTGCACATCTCCCAGCCTGCTATTGGGAGGGCTGGAACAGGATATCTCCGCGGCTCCACTTTCCTCTTGAAAGGGAAGCACAAGGAAGGAATATGTGTGCTGATTGGGTTAGTAGCTTTCATCTGGGAAGCAATGAGGTGCGTTAACTGGAAAATGAAATCCCCCTGCAAAGAGAGCTCAGATGATTTACTGTTTCTCTTGAATTGTGTTTGTGCCTGTACACATTTGTGGATGTTCAACAACACCACACACAGATTATATGTGTGTTCTCTTCTGTATGAGGAATATCCCCACCCCTCACCCTGGGGCCTGCAGCATTCCCTCTGCAGACATGTCCCTGGAGGGCAGGCACTGCGCCCTGGTGCTGCCTGCAGGAAGGAGAGGTGGCTGGAGCTCCGGGAGCCTCTGCGGGCGGCAGATGGGATGGGCATTGCTGCTTCTGCCTGCTCAGACACTGAGAACCAGTCCCCCAACTCACACCCACTCCCACTCCTGCTGGCTGGCAGTGCCAGCTCTGTTAGCAGGGCAGGGCTGGGGGACATGTGCTGGGGGCCATGGGTCTGGTGCAGACCGTGACCCGCCCTGGGCTGGCTCTGGGCTTTGTCCCTGTACATGCTCCTGTGCTCCAGAACACGTGACATCATTCCAGTGAACTCAGTCTGTTCCCATGGATTTCGTTTTTCTGGCTCTCCGTAATTGGCTTTGTTTTCACGTGTCCCCTGTGGTCAAAAAGTCTTTTCCCTGATAATAGGATCTTCCCCTTACAAAGAAATCTATTACTTCCCAGTCTGCTCCCCAGCTCCCTAGAGCATCTTTAAATGGTTAGAAAAACAATAGCAGCACAGAGACTTTCCCTTTCTTGTTTACAGCACAGCCTGTGCCAAGTGCCAGGTCCTTGATTCTGGGCCCTGTTGAGGGTGGTTTGAAGAGGGAGCAGAGCACAGTGCTGGGGAGCCTGCAGGACGGAACATCCCACTGGAGCTGTGCTGAGGGTTGGACAGAGCTGAGCTGAGATGGGAGCTAAGGTTCCATGGGACAGCTGTTCTCTTCTTGTTCAGTTCACCCTCCCTTTTGCCATGTGGGTGCTTAAACCCTTGGATTATGGCCTGAGTTGAAGCAGTTGTCATGTCCAGCAGCCTGGAGTTAGCAGGGTCAGTCCCTCTACACTCGATTGCAATTAATGGAGGGGACTCAGTGTGTTCTGCGGGATCCCCTGGGACCAGCGGGGATCTGTTAACTCCTGGCCATGCTGTGCCCTCCTGCTATGCCCCTGCCCTCCTATCGTTTCAGAGTTGGGGTCAAGGCGGGTGCGCAGCCGCTGCAGCTGCGGTGTGTCCTAAGCTGACTATCTCACTGCTCACTCAAAGAGACTCGGGAGAACACTCTCAAGGCTGGGAGGCCTAAAATTAGATGTGGCATCTGTGTTTTGGTTTGCAGGCGGGCTTGAAAGAAACTGATTCCTGGCTGCTTTCATTCCTTGCCTGCTTGGAAGAGCACAGCCAAGGGGTAGTGGGCAGGGCTTTGATCCTCGGTGTGCCACAGCTCTCTCTGGACATTGCTGCCCAGCAGGGCCAGTCAAAACTCCAGCGTGGGTCTGTGATAACAGGACGACTCCCCCATGCCCACAGGTCCCTGAGGTCAGCTGGTTGCACTGCTGCAGGGCTGCGGGGCTCTGCTCTCTGTTTTCCCAGGAATGCGCTCAAAATGACAGGTCTGGCTGTCCTTGCCATATGTCACTAAAAGAGCAAACTGGCATCAAAGCACGGTTTCCTAGTCCATGCCTGGCTCGGATACCCTCAGTCGCAGGTGTGTGCCACTGGGATTTGTACTGGTGCAGCTGCCCGCCCATCCATCCACCCATCCATCCATCCATCCATCCATCCATCCATCCATCCCCGCCATCCAAGCCTTCCTGAGGGGCCGGTCCTGCCCTGCTCCTGCCCCAATCCCTGTGCAGCTGGCAGGTGTGGGCAGCTGTGAGCTGCAGGCATGCCAGGAAGGCCGGGCCAGGGAGCAGGAGGGATTGGTGGTTGTCAGCCAATGGCTGTGGGTTGCTGGGGAATTTGTTCCTATGTTGCCTATTCCGCTGAGACTGGGGCTAAGAGTGGCAGAGAGACCTGGCACCAAATATGTGAAACCTTTCTTATAATTAGTGTGGTTATGCCTGGGATGACTCACAGCGCGATCCGCTTGGAGGACGCGGGAAGATGATACTGTTGCACAAGTCGTGAGGTCTCCTCTAGAAACTCAGTGCTTTGCCAGCAGAGCTGAAGGGAAATTCTGCAGATAGGGCTTGTATCCACTCCTAGACATAATAAGGCAAAGGATTTTTATACCCCTGCAGCTGTGCCTCTGCAAAGGTTTGGTCTTGGTATAAACCTACCTAAAAACAACCCAGTTCTGCTGGTAAGCTGTGGGACCAGCACTGCAGCACCACTGCAGTGATCCTTGGCGGCCCCTACTGTGAGAGGGGTGGGAGGGGGGCTGCTACATGAGATGGGGGGTTCTGCTTCTTGCTCTGGTCCCTGTCTGTCCCCCGGGCTCCGTGCTGTGCCAGGAGGAGGGTGCTGGCTTGCACCATGTGCCTCCCCAGTCGGGTGCCAAATCTGTGGTATTTGTGGTCTCTCTGTGTTTCCATGCTGGGTCCTGCCCTGTTGCCGACTGCTTTCACCTTGTGCTTCCTCCAGTGGAGAAATAAAAATGCAGAATTTGCAGCACTTGTTTCCTTAGCAATAATTCCACTGCCAAAGGAAGTGGGGAAAATATTCTGTGTTTTAAATATCTGAGTCTGGGAATGAATCCTGGCATCCTTCAGCAGCCCAGCTGGGAGCTGACCACTGATCTCTGGCCACCAGCACAACTTGATCCTTGTTGCCAAATTAAATTCCAAATACATCTGGAGTTCCATGTGACACTGATTGAAATCGTTCTACCTTGGGTTTCTCTTGGTAGCACCGTACCAGATGCTGTGGTTAGCTGGGGGACCATGGTGGCCTTGGGGGCCACATGGCCAGTTCATCCAAGGTGCTGTGCCCCATGGGTGGACACTGGTACAGTGTTCTGTTCCTCTGGAGATCCTCCTGGCACACCGACTGTGAGAAAAGCCACCAAGAACTCACATCCCCTCTTCCAGAGCATTTCATAGGCATCACTGCCCTTAGTTTTAGAAGAGGGAAAGGTAAAAGTTCTCCTGCAGGTGAAGATGTTGGTGTGTGGCACTAAAATCTGTACCCTTGATGCTTTCCTGGGAGCTGTAAGCCTGTACTCATGTCTGGCATCATGGCAGTGTCTCTTAGAGCATGAAATATATGTATCAAGTGTCTCATTATTTGTGATTTTCTTTACAGGCACATTTTCTTTTTGTCAGCAGAGGAGATGGATTTGAAAATGGAAGATTATGGTGTGGCTTAAACTAACTGCATAAATATCAGTCAGGACAGAGTGTTTCCTTGGGAAATAAGTAGGGTTCTCCATGCAACAAGGATACCAAGGTCCTGTCCTTGGCAACTGCAGGTGACTCTGCAGTTACCAGGAGGATACGGCGTAGGGCTCTGATGACCTTGGGGAGGCTCCTCAGGGCTGCAGCCTTGCTGCTCCTCGTTTGCTTTTTGTCTCCCTTGTGCTTCGTAATCAGGTGGGTTCCCATCTGAAGCGACCTTGCAATGTGATTGTGCTGTCTCCTTTTGTAGGTACCTGCTCAGGCTGGGGAATCAAATGTTCCATCTTCTCTGAGCTAATTGATTTAAGCTGCTCCCTGAGGCCCTGGCTGGACGTCAGGCTTTGAGGCAGAAGTTTTGGTGTCAGCTGTACCAAATGTGGGCAGCAGCCACCGCTGTGGCCACCGGTGAGGTGCAGAGGCTGCAGGGCGGCTTCGCCCAGGCTTTGCATTCCACGTGTAGCAAACCTGTCACCTTCCACCTTTTTAACCTCATTTTATGCTTCTTCCTTATGGATGACTGGAAGGTGAGAGCCCAGGATGGCCATTAAATGAGGGGACTCCCCAGGGGTCTTGGTTATACCATGGCTGTGCCGCCTGTCCCGTTTACGGGTGTGCAGTGCCTCAGCCGGTCAGGTGGCAGGTTGGTGCTGTCTCCTGAGTGCAGGGACAAACAGTGGCTGGGTCCATGCAGCTCCAGGCCTGGAGCAGCCTTCATGCACTGCAGAGGAGCACAGGAGACAAAAGAGCCAGGCGCTGGGGGCGCTTCTGCTGCAGTGGGGACCTGCTGTGTGAAAAATAAACTGTCAAAATAAGTAACTAGAGTGTTTGAAAACAAAAAACCAGAGTTTAATTTGGGGATTTGAGAAGGGATTTGTGCGGCTGTGCCTGTGGAAGCTATTTGAGCCCCCGGGGCTGGCAGGCAGTGCCAGGGCTGGAGAGCCGAGCCTGCTCATGGGAGTTGCTGGTGGGAGGACCTTTGCTTTGTCTGAGGTATGCTCCTCCTGCCAGCCTGCACTGCTGGGATGCTTGGAAAACCCATTGTCATCTGCTAATATTTATTTAAATCCGATGATGATCCAGTTCCTATGTGTGTTTACCAGGCCTGGGGCTCGTGCTGCACCCTGCTCTGCTCTCAGACGCTATCGTGCCTCTGCTGCCATCTCACATGAAAACAAGGCACGGGCAGACTGGAAACATACTCAAGGCTATTTAGAAGAAAGGATATGAATTCAGTGTACAAGGCTGCATGTTTATAGATTAAATGGCTCAAAGCATTTTAACAGATGAATGCTTTAAAGTTTACGTGCAGGCCTTGTTATCTGGATGAGCGTGATGTGGTGGCTATAAGTGCAGGGTTGGCTCAGCTCTGGCTGGAGCCAGTGGCAGCTAAATGACAGTGCACGGGGACACGAGGATGTGCCCAAAGTGAGCAGTCACGCTCTTCACTGAGCATGGGTCTGGCCCCTTGGTGAGAGTCACAGAACTTCATCTAGGCAGGAGCCCCACAGCTGCACTGAGGGGAAGCCAGTTAAATTTAATACTGCATTAGAGAATGTCATGCACAAATGATGCTGTTTTAAAGGCAGAGATTCCTCCTGATAACATCAGAGTGTCTCAGAAATGATAGTACTTGAAATGACTGGGTAGGGTTCTGTGTCATGTGAGTTCATGTGCGAGTGCTGGTTCAGTTCTGGTCTCAACACCCTCCTAAGCATCACAGATGTGCAGGTTTTGGGCACAGCAGGGTGAAGGTGCAAACCCTCTGTCCCCAGAGAATATGGGACCAGGGTGCTCTGCTCTGGGATTCCTGTGCGGAATGAGCTGGGAGTGTGTGGCAGCTGCCATCACTTTGTCCCGGTCTGGCTTAGGGGTGAGAAGTCATGAGCGAGGGGGCAGTTGTTCCCTGGCTCCTTTTGGGCAGCCTGTGCTGGCTGTTGCTGAGATGGAAACTTCCTTTGTGGATCAGGAGAAGTGGTTGGCTCCTCTCTTGCCAGTGCTTGCTCTTGGCTTTCGGGGGGTGTTGTGAAATGTAGCTGTTTGGTGAAATTTAACTAATGACAAACAACTGCTTGCATTGCAAAATGATAGTTTCCACTCCCCAGAAATATTTGCATGTGACAGGAGCTCAGTAAACCCTCAATTTCCTTACATAACCCTTCTGAAATGAAACTAAAACTCATCATAGAGCCGTAGGACAGATACCGAGGTTGTTTTTCCCTGCCCCTGAAAGCCACCAAGCTCCTTTGTGACAGCCGCGACCTTGGCCTTCAGGGCGCGCGCCGGGTCTGGCATCGCCACCGCCGTCACCGCGTCCCAGTTGTGTCTGCCCTTCGCGCTATCGCCCTGCTTTGGGCTCTGGAGCGGGGCTGACACTTGCCTTATATTGTACCAACTGCGAGCCCCCCATGGTGCACGCAGGGCTTGTTTTGGTCTGACCTGAGCACTCCCGCGGCTCTGTGGGCCAGCACAGCCCCACGGAGTACAAACTTCCACCCAGAGGGAAGCTTCAGAGCTGCCGGTGGGGAGCTGGCCACCGAGCCACCCCTCGTGTCCCTCCTGTGCCCTGAACAGGGGCGAGGGGCTGTGGCACCTGGGGCTCTGCCCGGAGCGCTGCTGGCCCTGCCTCCTTGCAGCTTCTCCAGGCACCTCTTTGGCTCCTTGGCCAGTGTTGTGTATTACCTGCACGTTTTGAGAACACCCTGTAAATGTCCCTTGGAAACTGGAAAATGGATCGTTAAGGGAACCATTAGCGTAGCTCACTCTGAGTTGCTGCAAAATTTTACATTATATTTTTCTTGCAATTCTCTCTCTAAAAATAAAAAAGGAAAGGCAAATTGGCATTGTTTTAAAGTCAAGGGCTTTCCTGGGCAGATGCTTCAGCTCTGGGCAGTGTTTTCTGGCAGGGAACCACATGGGTGCTTCAAGGCCTGTGGTCGAGCTGCTCCCCACCTGCCTAAACACCGTCTCCTGCCCCTCTGGGTGCTGGGGCTGTGCACACCCCACCAAGCCTTACCCCAGGAGGAGCCTGTCCTGCAGCCAGGAATCACCTTCCATGTCAGCCAGCGTCCGCCACTCTCCATCTGTCAGTGGCAGTGGGGCCAAGGGTGGCTGAGCATGGAGGGGTGTGCGGGGAGCCCTGCCCAGCCCCGTCCCTGGCAGGGGCACGTGTATGGGGTACTCTCGATACACACCTGCTGGAAGGTGTTTCTGTACTTGCACAACTCTTCCCATACAGGAACAGTTCTTTAAAAGCTATTTCAGAAGCCACTCAATTGCAAACCTGCTTTTCATTTTTAGGTAATTAATCCTCAAAAACAACCCAGGGTCCTCTGGGGGTCTGTGTCTGTTGTCATGACACCTGCTGTGAGAGGCCCTGCTGCTCATGGCCACACACCGTGCTGTGCATGGTGGAGGCAGAGTGGAAGCCTCATGGAAACAGGGAAACGAACACTGTCGGATTTCTGACTGCACAGAGAGGACAAAAGAGGTGTTGGGTTGTTAGCAGAAAGGCCTGTCCTGTGTGAATCTAAAACACGCTGGATAAATAAGACATTTTTAGCCAGGCTTTTCTATGTGCTGCTGGTATTCCTTAGCAGGGTCTGCTCTCCAGCAGCCCCTCGCACCCAGTGCCAGGGCTCTCTGGCACATGGCATGGGGGGATGTGGGAGTGCCCTGAGATGGGGCGGTGGGATCATACTAGGAGGACAAGCAGGATGCCACATAAACCAAGAAAGGAACATGTTGGTTGCATCAGGACTTGACTATGTCTCCTCCATTTAATCAGTAATTCAAGAAAAGCCTTGGAAATGGAGGTGGTTGGGGAAGGGTGGTTGAGCTGCATCTACAGATGAGTCACTGATTGCTCCTGCTAAAGAGATGAGAAGTCACTCAAAAGGTTTCTGCCATAAGAGCTGAGGATGAAATTGCTGCTCCAGTTACTGACCTGAAACTGAGGTGGGATCTGCACAGCTCCCAGGTGAGGGACAGGTGAGGATAGTGGGGCTTTTCTGGGTATAAAGGTTTGTTCCAAGAAGTCCCATCTTTGTCACACTCACTGTTGATGTAACCTGATTTCTCAGAGCTCACCTGCAAGCAACAAACAATGCCAGAAATGAAAGGGGATCTAATTTTGACCCAAAAGCTGTGGTGACCTGCAGACTGTTAAAAGCTAATTGCCCTATCCAGTGGTTGCAGAAAAGTGAGTTCTAGTAATTAGCTCAATGTGCTGTTGCTCCCCAAACTGCCTGGACATGTTGGCTCCTGATTTGGATAAGCCCATCTCCTCCTGCCATGCCCTCTGGAGAAGCAGCTTCTCCATGGATCTGATCAAACAGATCAGATCAGGTTGGGGAGGGGACTGTATCAGCTGAGATGGGAGAATCTGGGTGTTTGGAAGGGTGAGGTGTCGGAGAAGGGGAGTTGGGAGCTGGGGATTTCTTGGCATGGTGGTTAATGTGGTATCAGGTGGTTGGCAGCCCTTTGCTCTGCCTTGTTTGGTGCACGAGCTTCATTATTGAAACCAAAATTCCTTGAGCACTGCAACAGCCAGTCTCAGTCACCTTCTCTCCCTAGGCTGTGCTGTCACTGCCTATACTTTGTCACACTTTGTCACACACTGCACGCAGTGGGCAGTGTCAGGAGGGGCACCCAGCACGGTCTCTGCATGGTCATGGCCAGGTTTGGCTCAGTTGATGCTCATCCGCTTGCTGCCCAGTGCTTGGCTGATCCATCACTGCAGTTCTGGGTTTGCCATGACCGTGCTCCCCCACAGCTTATCCTGACCACATTTGCTGACCCTTCCCTCGTTCTCTTTCTGTTTTATGCTGCAGGTTGGAGACTGGCCGTGACCACATCCTGCCCATTGACTATTACTTCCCACCTCAGAAGACCTGCCTGATCTGTGGAGATGAAGCGTCCGGGTGCCATTACGGAGCCCTCACATGTGGGAGCTGCAAAGTCTTCTTCAAACGGGCAGCTGAAGGTAATGGGGACAGAGAGGAGGGAAGGTCACTGCACCTCTGTGGTGGCGTTCAAAGATGTCTTAAACCAGGAAAGGAGAAAAATCAAGGATAAATTGATTTCTCTGTCCTGCATTTGTCATTTCACATTACAGATTGCCCTCAAAAAGTAGCCAAACCAGTTTGCCAAAATACAATTCTTTTCAGTGGCATTGAGCAACCTTGTTGCTTGGAAGGTGTCCGTGCCATGGCAGGAGTGTGGAACAAGATGGTCTTTAAGGTCCTTTTCAACCCAAACCCCTCTCTGATTCCATGATTATCTTAGTGAGACCTGGTGAGACCCTGGAGCAGTCAGTTCCTGCTTCTCTCAACTCTCCAGAGCTCCCATCACCCTGCCTGCCATCTCAGATGCACAACTTCCAGTTCAGAGGAGGCTTTTCCTCTCCTGCACCCCTTCCAGAGGGTCACTTCTGCGACTACCTACAAAACAGCACAACCATCTGTCCATCAGGAGCCATGCTCTGAGCTTGGAGTCCATGATCCTGCTCCCCAGCCCTTGAGAAAGCAACTTCTCCTTCATGTCCAGATCTGTAGTATCAGGCTCTCCAGGGATAAGTGTGAGCCCAAATGTTCCCTCTCAACAGCAAGGTCTTTGTACAATCTTTCCTTGGGAATGAACACGCAAAGGCACCGAGCCCAGCTGTTTCTTTAGGTTGTGCCTCAGCAATGTCTGGTTTCTACCTGCAGTTGAGTGTCTTGGGCAGCAGTGAGAGTCTCTGTTGTGGAAGATGAACTGTCTGGCAATGTAAGGTGCCTGTAGTCATTCATCAGGCTTGCTCTCAGGAGAGATGAACCAGTACAAACCATTGCTTTTCCTTGGTGCTAACACAATTTATGTGGTGCATGGGCATGGCGTTGGCAGCTGGTGTCAGTGGCCATGGTGTCCCTGGGACAGGGCTGCCAGCAGAGATGGGGACGGAGCTTCAGTCTCACCATGACCTTCCCCTGTGCCCAACCTCTCCCTTCTATGAGCAGAGGTCCCAGGCTAGGGGTGCTCACCTGCTGTTGTCAGAATGCTGCTTCTAGATCAATTATCATTATCCAGCCTCTTTTTGGAGTCGTGTTTCTCTCATTCCTCTGTGCCGGGAGCCAGCTTGCCAGTGCTTGTTCAGGGAAGAATAGGGGCCATGCCGCAGGGGACATCAGTGTCCTGTTGCCAAAAAGGGCAGTCAAATAATATTTAATAAATTTTGCATATTTCTCCCAAGTAAATCATGTGCAGATCTGTCTCTGCTGCACACCAGCTCTATGTCAAGCCAAGTGGGTTGGCTTGTGCAGCCAGAGTAAATAACACATGCTTGTTTAAGTCAGCAAGTTATTGTTGATTTATAGTAAGTGGAGTCTTGGCTCTCAGTCAGATAAACTGCCGCTGGAATGCCTGTGTCTGCAGGTGGGTGTGGGAGCTGTGCTCCCCTGGCACCAGCGTGGGCTCTGTCCTGTGGGTACAGGGACTGGAGGTGCCCACGGGCTGAGGGGCAGCCTGGGATGCTCGCACTGCTCTGGGGCACGTGCCGTGGAGTTGTTCCCTCTCCTGATCGTGTTATACCATTAATTTAAATGGGATTTATGTATCTTCCTGGTTCTTCAGCCTCGCAGTGTGGCAGAGGGCTGGGAGTGTTTGGTCATGTTGGGATTGGGTGGCAGCCCTTTGCCTTTCCTGAGGAGCCGTTTGTGTGTGCAGGGAGGGGCAGGGGGGACAGCCAAAGTGTGAGGTTTCATCTTATGTTACCCTGAGGCACATAGATAAGTCTTTATTTTAGGGAAGTGACAATAAATCGTGCCTTTTATAGGTACTGAATGCAGAGATGGCAGGTGATGATTTTTCTTCTAATTTTTGGTGAGTTTCCAGACAGATCTCTTCCTTCTTAAAGCTGAGGAGCATTAGTGAAAGCTGATATTTCAGCGCGTTCTCATGTTTTAAAATCCATAAAATGCCTCTCAGAAAACCTTAGGGTCACCCTTGGAGACTTACAACAGTAGATCAACATGCTTCCCCATGAGAAAAGAAACATGTTACCTTCCTGGTGCTGGTGTCAAGCCACAGCCTTCGGTGGAGGGAGCAGCAGAGGGCTGGGACTGGAGCAGCACAAACGGCACCTTGAAGGGAAGGGAAATAGCTGGGGACATGATTTCCTTTTTATTATATTCTTCTGAGATAATAGTGAACTTATCTGGCAGGTATTCAGGGATATTTAAGGAGGTTTTATAGAAATGCACTGGCTTCTAAGGGGTGAGAAAGGGAAAGAATGAAAAAAAAAATGTTGTGACACTGATTCTTCTTCCCTTTGGACACAGTGAGGGGTTTATGGGGAGGAGCAGGTCACCCCTGCTTTGATGAAATATTTGACAGATTTGAGGATTTCACAAGCTCAGGTTCAACTGCTTTTTCCAGGAGGTTGCTGGAAGAGTTAATAGAAAAGACAGGAATGTTGTCCTGATCTTGTTTTGCCAGCTCTCGTAATTCATGGACTCTCTCAAGATGTCCAGGCCTTGTCCAGGCCAGCGCTGAAGCACACCCCACAGATTCCCCATGCCGGTGTGGATTGCCTCACTTGCAGGGTCACCACCCTTGTTTTGTGGCCAAGCCCAGCGCTGGGCTCTCCCTTGCAGTCACCTGCCCCAGGGTCCCAGTAGGGAGAGTCCAGAGGGCTGGGTGGCTGCCCTGTGAGCAAGGCTGCTGCTCCTTCGCGGCCCACAAAGGAGGGCTCCTCCTCCTCATTTGGTGAGCAAAAAAGCTCATCCTGCTTAGCACAGGTGTTTTTCCCTACACTAGTAGGCAGGACACCTCTTGGCATGGTTAGGATGGCTGGAGTGGGTTGAAGACATGAGAGTTCAGTCCTTGTGATGCCACCTTTGTCCTTGAAACAGGAAAAATGCTTCAAACAAGCCAGTTCCTGTCTCATTTAGCAGCCCAGGGGTTCCTGCTGTCCCATTCTGTCCAGGAGGGGGATCATCGTGTCTCTGCATATATCCCTGGAGAGAAGCAGACCTTCCTTGTCCCGCTGAGGTTGCTCAGATCTGGTGGCCACCTTGGCCAGCCCAGAGCTGCCTCTGCACAGCATTCCTGGCAGCGTAGGACTGGATGCTTCGGGCTGTGTTCCTGATGGGGCTGCCTTTAAATAGCAGAGAGCTAAATGAAAAAAAAAAATACAGTCTTTGGCAATTTTCCTAGCAGGCACTCAGCCAGGTTGCTGTGCAGGCTGCTCTGATTGCCCCCATCATTCTCCATATGGATTAGTGTTCTATGTTCTGACCTGCTGAGGATTAGCCTTACACCAGAGTGGTGCCTCTGGGCCAACTCAACAGTTTCTTGCCAGATTTCAAGATGACACCAAGTTAAAGTGAACGTTTGCAAAGATCCTTGCCATGTTATCAAATGCTTTCTCCTCCTTCCCAGGCTGATCTGACATGCACAGAAATTGAGCCTGCAGAAGATTCAGTGGTGCTGCAGCACCACGATGCTCCAGTGGTGGGTTTCTCATGACTGTTTGGGTGTTACTTGCCTTAAAAAGCCATGATGAGAGCAAAAGGTGGGACGACCAGAGCATAGGGAAAGGTCTGGGTGTTTTCACTATGCTCACTGTAGCTATCTGGTAAATACAGAGGACTATTCAGAAAATGACTTTGCAAAGGTAGTTCATGAGCAGTGGCTCAGTGCTGGCTCCTGAGAGCCTTGTGCCTGAGCCCTCTTGAGTTTTTAATAGGAGCATCACATGGGAAGGGTGCCAGCACCAAACCCACAGGCTCAGCTGTGGGCATGGCCCTCCTGGTGAGAGCCCCAAGGCCCAGAGGCTTCCCAGGAGAGCACTGGAGCCTCCATGGTTACATGAGACCCGGGGTAGTCGCTTTCACAGAAAGCTTGGCCTTATTCCCCAGCTGTTAAAATTCAGTTTATGCCCTGAAATATGAGGATCTCTCTCTTCCAAAAGGCATTTACTGGTTTTTCACATTTACAGTCGTATATCTTACTCCAGATGTTTGCACAGATTACTTTGCTGTCTGGAGGAGAAAGTTAGTCTGGGAACAACAGCTTGTGTGGCAACAGGCTGTTAGTTAGATGATTCCTCTGAATTGAGCAACTTACCTCCATAAATCACTATTTTTCATCAAGAAGAACTAGAGAGCAGTTCTTCCCCTTGGCTCCCAATGTGTGCTGTGGTCCTAGGAGATGAGTGGGAGGGCTCAGAGGTGGCGGAAGCATCTTCCTGGCTGGTGTGAGGTGGCCCTGGAGGTGCCCAAGGTGGCGGGGACGTTCCTGGCAGAGGGGACACTGGCAGTGCAGTGTGTTCATGGTGGGGGCTGCTGCACAGATGCTCTCTTGGGGTGCCTGTGCTGGTCTGGGAAAGCAAGGGGTGCTGGGTGTGACTTCCCTCCTCACCTGTGCACATGTCAAACAGGACCTGGGCAGCAGGGGAGGAGCGGGGGTTTCTCTGGGTGACATCTGCAGTGTCCTCAGCTGGGCAGTGGCCTATGGGTGGGCACCTGGCCAGCACCCTGGGAGAAGGACAGGCTGGGTGATGGGCCTTGCAAGGAGCGGGACCACTGGGGAACACCAGAGAGCAGGTGTAAGATTTGGACCTGTATGTACAGGTTTGCAAAGCAAGAGTCTCTGCAGGGGAGGAAAGGAGAAAAAAATAGTAGTTTCAGTGTTAAACTCCAGAGAAGGAAAACCAGCGCATTTATCTTTAAATAAAGAACAGCTGATTGCAAATGTCTCACCTTGCTCTGAAATGAAGAGAGTGAATTACCCTGAAATGAGAAACAGGTCTCTGTGTGTGAGAAGATACTTCTGTTACAGAAGGAACGAATTCATCCATGTTCCAGCCACCCTTCCCTGTTCTCCCTGTTTTAGAGCCGGTGGCTCCTTCCGCGGTGGTTAAAGGGAAATCTGTGCATCCCCAGGAATTAGGGCAAGGTGAGCTCAGCTCATTCTTATGCTGAGCAGCAGCAGCAGCACCATGACCAGCTGTGCCTGTTTGGTTCTTTTTGTTACTGAACAGCATAAAGCAAACAGGGCTCACTTGTGCAGGCCCAGGCAACAGAGGGCAGGTTCCTGCCCCAAAGAGCCTGTCCATGAACCATGAAGCTGCCCTGGCCACCTCAGCAATGTCACTGTACCGTGACCGTGGGGAGAGCTTCTGGCTGCAGCACAGCCCGTGCTGCTCTGGGGTGGCACAGCCATCCTGCAGCCTCCTCCAGTGTGCCCTCTTTGTCCTCTGGGGCACTCTGCCTGCTCCCAGCTTGTGGGAGAGGCTCCCTCTCCATGTCCCCTCTCAGCAGTTCTGGAGCTGGGAGATGCTGCTGAGGAGCAGATGGGAAACAGCACAGTGGCATCATTGAGCAAGGCTTGCACCCCCTGCCAAACCTCATCTGGCCCCATGCTCCTCTCCCGTGGGTGCCTAGCAGAGACAGAGTGGGAAATGAGCCCACATGTTGGGATCTGGACAGATCCCAGGGATGAGGAGGGCACTGGGGCTGCTGGGTGCTGCTCCTGACACAGGGGAATGTGGAGGAGCTGTGCCTGATCCTGGAACATCCCTGGGGGGCTCAGGCAGCCAAATCTCCTTTCAGCTCCACATTCCTCAGAAAGTAGGGTGTCCATTTGTGAGTACCTAAGAAGTTTGAGTGGAGGGAATGTGGCCTCAGCCCTCAGTGCCCTTGGCACAAAAATAACTCCAAGTAACCCAGTTTCAGCTGAAGTTGTTTATTACTCATCCTCCTCCTCAATGAACTGCTGAAAGGGACGATGGTGCTTGTGGTTTCTGTAGGGTCCTTAGGGATTTAGGTGTCATCAAGGCTTGCCTGAGTATCCTTCTCATGGGATATGAGCCAGGGAGGGGGTGAGAAGAGCTGTTCTGAGGGCGGTGTTGAAATGACTCAACAGGTGTGAGGTGTGGTGGGTAATGCAGGTGATGGCTGAGGCACAGGGGTGGGTGGTGATCCGCTTTGAAGGGGACAGTTCTGAGAAAGTCAAACGTGGGGTGTTTGTGCAGACCCTGGGCCCTGTGAGAGGAGCAGGCTGGGTGCTGAGCCCCGCCGGGGGGTCTGTGGGGGTGACAGTGGTGGCTGGTCCTGCCAAAGCCACAGTTGGGCACAAGTGGGGGCACCCGGGAGGGCACCAGGAAAGCACCAGGCAGTGGCAGTGAGGGCAGCAGTGGTGGAGGTGTGGGGGTTGTTACATGCATGCACCAAAATTGGTGCATCTCACATCAGAGCTGGTACATTAAAGGGTTGGATTCAGCCTCATGCTTTTCATAGATTTCTGATGACTCCAAAGGGCTATTCCTATAGGAATACAGAAAGCATCCCCTTCTAGGATGATAAATAAAGGCCATGGGCTGGTTTCCCACATGGGCTGCCCATGGGTCTACAAGCAGCACCTCTCTGTTGTGTGCTGAGCCCAGTTTGGTTTGAAACAGCCTGAAGAGCATGAGATAAATCCTGATCCAGTAAATGTGTTCAGACTTGACAGGAAAAGTAATGATTCAGGAAGGAAAGTTCATTCTTGGCTTGTCTAGCAAATGGGGAAGTGAATAAAAGAGCTGTGGCCTGGAGCTGCATGGGTTGCTCTCTGAGTGAGTGGAGGGTAGTCTGAGCTATGGGTTACTCTGACCATAAATAACTTCTGAATTTTCCAGTTCCCTCCTGGCTGACTGCAGGTACAGCCCAGGGGTCAGGGTAGCATCAGACCCATCTGTGGTGCAGCAGCTCCCCAACCCCAGTATCTGTAACCTGGAGACAACAGACCCAGCTGGTATTAATGGGTTGCACAAAAAATAATTCAGCCCCAAAAAGGTGTGTTCAGAGTCATGGTTATAAAGGGTAGGTGAGTATCGTGGCAGAAGGATCAAACTGTGGGGTTCGGTGGTCTGGGAGAAAACCACCAAAAGCCATGCAATAGATGGTTGATATTTAAAAAATGAGAACCAAACTCTTCACATTTCAGTACTTTTTAATTACTGTTTATTGTCTGCCTCTGCTGTGCTGCACAGTGCAGAGTGCCTTTGCTTCCAGTCTCCAAGGACTTCTCTCCCTGGATATCTTGGTCTAAAAGCCTCTGCCATGTGTGGGCAAAGGGCAGGAGTGCTGGAGTGTGGTGGAACAGCAGGGACCCAGATGTGTTTTGGGAAGCCAGTGCTCATGCAACATGTGTATGTCTGGCCATGAAGCACTACTGCAGCACCAGAGGCAGGACAGTGCTGTTTTCCTGAGAAATGCCCATTTCCAACATAAGTTTTCTCTTAGGGATTGCACTGGAAAACCAGCACTGATACGGTCTTCTCCTCCAGTCATCCTCTCCTCCTTCTCCTTCTCCTTCTCCTTCTCCTTCTCCTTCTCCTTCTCCTTCTCCTTCTCCTTCTCCTTCTCCTTCTCCTTCTCCTTGCCCTTCCCCTTCCTCCTCTCCCCTCTCTTCTCCTCTTGCCACTGTCCCTGGTGATACCAAAAGAGCCCAGCCCATGTCTCCGTTGCTACCCAGCACCCACGTTCTGTTTCTGTGGTGTTTTAGGTAAACAGAAGTACCTCTGTGCCAGCCGGAACGACTGCACCATTGACAAGTTCCGAAGGAAAAACTGTCCGTCCTGCCGCCTGCGGAAGTGCTACGAGGCCGGGATGACTCTTGGAGGTACGGCCGGGGTCCCCTCCCGGGTCCCTGCATGTCACTTTGTGTATGAACAGTCAGTAAGTGGCTGGAAAATGAGGCTGATGGAGGGTGATAAAACGCTCAGGAAACATTTGCAGGGTTCTTATAGCAAAACTGTGAATTTCAGTAGCTTTTGTTTGTGTTTCAGGAAACATACTTTTCCCTGATTTCAAACCTTGTTAATCTAAACAAAAATATAAACAGCAGGATGAGTTGGTTCTGACTCCTGGAGCCTCAGAGCAGAGTACTCCCCTCTTTTGATGGGATTATTCCCAGGCAGAAAGGGACAATTTCTTGGTGAAATTACAACCTCAGTGTTTTCCTTTGCTGGATGGAAGCTGTGCCTGTGTCCCTGGTGAGGGTCCTTGTTACAGTTTGTCTCTGTTCCCAAATCTGTTCCAAAACTGACAGAGTGCCCATATCCAAAATAAGAGGTTTTCTGCTCAAAGTCTATAAGCAGTACTCCTTGTTGAGATAATTTGATGAACTCCTTCCCTGTGTAGTGAGGCCCTGGCAGAGGGTGCCCAGAGAAGCTGTGGCTGCCCCATCCCTGGAAGTTTCCAAGGCCAGGTTGGACGGGGCTTGGAGCAACCTGGGATAGTGGAACGTGTCCCTGCCTATGGCAGGGGGTGGAATAGGATGATCTTTAAGGTCCCTTCCAACCCAAACCATCCTGGGATTCTGTGATGTTACAGTGAGGAGGAAAATACCCTGGAAAAGGGGGCTGACAGACCTGCCCCTGCTAGGAAGCCCTGGACTGAGGGGGCCTCTGGGGCTGCAGAGAGGAGCCCTGGCAATGGCAGGCACAGCCTACGGGGACAGGGGCAGCCCAAACTTGTTGGGTGTGCCAGCATTTTGGGTTAAATCCTGACCCCATTGCTGGGATGGGCTGAGCCTCCAGAGCTGTTGGGCTGCAGCAACAGTGTCTTAAAGGACTCATTACTGAAGTGGCTCTGAATTGTGGCTCATCAAGGAGCAGAGGGTTTAGTTTTATTTCTCCCTAAAGGTCCCGAAAGGCATTGCAATCCTAACCCCTCTTTTCTAGCTTATATTAAAGTGCTTTTTTCTGGTGAATTTTTCTTAAGTAGGAGAAGACATACATCAGTGTAACTCTCTTCTGCAGGACACACTGACAAAATTAATGCTAATATGGATACCCCGCTCCCTTCTTTTCTTCTTCAGCTCTTTGGGTCACCCTGACCTGTTCTGCCTGGTCTGTTTTACATTTGGTTTGGATGTCAGTGTAAAGGCAATTGTTACAAACAGGCAAGCTCGTGGTTGCCCACAGTAACTTCTCCCACAGGCAGGGCATTTGAAATCACTCCCAAGCTCCAACCAGTTGTTTTTAACTGGTGGTTAATCACAGTCACTGGTGGGGTACATCCTGGCAGCCCTGTGGCTCTCCTCCTTGTGGGGGAGGAGAAGGAGGAGGAGGAGGAGGTGACACAGTGAATGCCTTCTGCAGGCTCTGCTCTGGAACAGGATGGCAATGTGTTGAAGCACTTCATTATTGATTGAGATCACAGTGACCTGCAAGCTGGTATCCACTAACCAGGATCTTCTCTTCCTAGAGGGGGAAAAGACACTGTAGAGAGGGCAAAGCAAAAAAACCCAAAAAAGACAAAAAAACCCGGTGATAATGCTGTTTTAGTGTGTTGGGTCCTGCTGATCTGCTGGCCTGTGCCCACCATCCCACTGCACCTGTGCCTGCTGCCAGGGAGGGTGCTGCAGAGATCCTGCCAGCCCTGAGCCTGGGAAATGTCCTGATGTGGGCACAGCTGCAGGGATCCTGCCAGCCCTGTGCCCAGGGAGCATGTGAGGTGCCAGGGGCTGTTCCTGTGGGGAACTCCAAGCTCCTGTGCCCACAGCCAGAGCTGGCAGCCACTCAAGCTGCAGGATATCAGGGCACCTCCAGCCTGGCCACTGCAACCATGTGGGTCCTGGCTGGAGGAAAAACTCCAAACACGTGCAGTTCCTTTCATTTTGTTGATGGTAGGGCTAGAAATCTCCTGTAATAACAGCCAAAAGCTTGTGAAAGCCCAGGCTTGAGGCATAGCTGTGTTTAGTCCTAATTCAGGTTCAGCTGCTGGGGGCAGAACAGAGCTCATGTCTCACAGACGCAGCGGGTGTTGAATCTGTCACATTTTTTGCAGAGCCATTGCAGTAGTTATGACCAGTGTTGTGTTGGATGTACCTTATTTTTCATCTTGTCTGTCCTTGACTTACAGCAATTGGATCTTCATTACAACTTTTTTTGCATGATTAAAACCCCTACTTTTATTGATTTTCTGTCCCCACACTGAGTATTTGTCACCTGTGATTTAATAGCCCTTTTGCCTCCTACACAGCCACCCAGGTGACATTCCTTACCTCCTTGCTCCAAGGCATGCTGTCAAGTCTTTAGTGTCCTCATGGCTTGTGCAGTTTACCAACACCTATCAGCCCTTGCCTGCAGACCTTGGTCCATCTGTTCAGTGATCATCCTTACTGTTCATCCCTATTTTTCCATCCATACATTGCCATACAGGCTGGTTGAATAAAAATGGTTAAATCTGGTTTTGGGGCGAGTGTAGACACTCAGTAGCAAAGGGCCATGAGCCACCCTCATAAGAAACAAACCTGTCTGATGTTGTTTCAACATTTGTAATTGCCTTTGGAATGTATCACTAAGGGGTTTGCAATCATTCAGCAATATCTCTGCTATTATATCTTCAAGTTATTTTCATTCGTGTGGACCTGACTGACTCAGATCTCTTAAATGTATCTGCTACAACCAGTAATGTCATTATTATCAACTGAAATTATTGTGCCAGACAAGATTGATAGCTTGACAGGTTCAGGTTTTGACAAGCCACGTGCTGAAGTTCATAGAAACTGCAAAGGGCAGCAGGATATAAATCAAGTCCTGTTCAGCTCCTCAGCATCCTGCTGGCATCTGAGCTCCACATGTGCTGCCAGAGGATGCAGCAGCCAGTGCGAGAGCAGCTTCTTCCAGGTCCCTATAACTTCCCTGAGTCCTGGCACTCATGAAAATTGGTGCTGGAGCCCAGAGTGCTCCTTTCTCAGGGTTTTAGAAGTGCCTGTAAGGGAAGTGCTTAAAATGTGCATCACTTAGGCCGTCGCTCTGAGTGTGCTCCCAGGGGCTCTTGCACTGGTGAATATTTTATTGTGACACCATGTAATTGTCTCCTTTAAGCTATTTTCCAAATCCATCCGGTACTTCCCCAGAGACCCCCAGGTCAGCTTACAGGGCTTGGGGCAGTGCTGTCCTGCAGCTGCACATCGAGGCTCCCTAGGCCCCTTGTCCCTGCTGACAGGCAAGCAGGACCATCCCAAGATTGGTCACACATCCTAAGGTTCCTCCCACCTTGGTTCGAAGAAGTGCAATGTAGACTTCTGCCCAGCTTAGCTCATCCTAGAGTAAAAACATTGCAGATGTCTTTAATTCCAATTTTTAAAGTTTTGTTTATATTACCTGCTGAGTAGGAGCTACCATCACAAAGGGGTTTGGCACAGGTGACTGAGTAGAAGCCAGTCTTTACCTCTGAAGGTTTTCTCCACCCAGTAACATCAGTATTGCAGTGACCTGTGGGACAGCTGCTCCTGGAATGCACAAACCCAAGGCCCCTCTGATAGCGCAGTTATCACCCACTGTCACAGAGGAGTCTGGTTTGTGGCTGCAGTCTCAGAGCCAGCGCAGTAGGTACTTGCTGTCTTCTCACTTCAGTCAGGATATTTTAATACTAGATAATTAAATATTCAGGAAAAAACCACAAACATTTAAACCAAACCATGTGTGTGTTTTGTACATGTGGGTATGGCTTCACTCACACACATGACCTGGGGCACTGGTTATTTCTAAATCCAGACTCTGTCACAGGCTGCCCAAGGCAGTGGTGGAGTCACTATCCCTGGAGGGATTTAACAGATGTGTGGATGTGGCACTTGGGGAATATGGGTTAGTGGTGGCCTTGGCAGTGCTGTGACTTTGTAGGTGAGGGAGAGGAGGCTGTATCAAATGAGTGGCTGATGGCCAAAGGCCATCACACTGTGCTGCAGCACTGTTTTCCTCTCGCTCTCCTTTATTTTTATTAATCCTTTCTCCTCCCTTTTTATGGAGAAGCCTGTCTTTGTTGCTTGTACAGCAGATCATCCACAGTACAATGCTTAAGTATCAACATTTGGAGTTAATTTACAGAGCTGCACTTTGACTTGACATTTTTATGTTTTGCTGCTTATTTTTCTAATTACAGCTGAAAGGAAATTCAAGATAAGTATTGTATAATGAAGGAGTCAAAACCCCAAGGACAACTGGTTTGATGTTGTATTCCCTGCCTGTTGCGGTGCGGTTCTGCACCCCCTTCTGGGAACAGCTTAATACGTCGAAGAAATCAAGAGGTCTCGTTTTCGTTGATATTTTCAGCAGATTTTATTTCGTGGCGACATGGCCTGGACCCAGCACACAGACCGGACTCTGCACACAGACTACCTAAGTCACCTGACAATCCCCAAGTTCCCCTCACCGGGGGACACAAAACCACCAACCAGAACACACCGGCAGGGTACATGTGACCAGGGCAGAGGCAGGGAGACCCCGTCCCAGATCTCAAATCTACCCAAGCCTCCCCCCCCCTCCCCCCAGGGGAATGGGGGGAGGGAAACTCAACACCTGCCTGAAGGAAGCCATGTGCTTTTGTTCTCTAATTAGTGGTGGTTTGGAGTCGGTGAGGGGTGGCAGTAGCAGCCTGCCTGTGCTGAGCACTGTCAGGCTGGTATCAACGAGGGGAACACAGACTCTCCAAGACCTCTGGCATCACGCCTCTGGAGTGCTGGTGGGCCTTGTAGGCGGACCAGCAGCTGTGGTTAAGAGCCAGGTGTGTGAGGAAAACACTTTTTTGTGTTGGCACAGGCACAGTGGCTGGCTGCTGTGGTCCCCCCGCAACCTGGCCGCACTGCTGACAGGGCTGGTGAGGCTGCACAGCAGAGTGAGGCCACCCTGCTCGGGTCTGCTCCCTCTCAGTGGGGTTTCCAGGGAAACAGCCCTGGAACCACCTGCTGGCTTCCGAAATGTGTTTTCTGTAATATGTGTGCAGGGTGTTTGGGAGAGCCTGGCTGTGGGGCAGCAGGCATTGCAGGGAGAAATATTTTATCTCGGATGCATCCCACTTCTACCCTAGTCTGGGATGGAAAAATCCCACTTGGGTATCCAAGTGCAGTGTTTTTTTTCCCTGGAACATGACTGTGTATTGAGTTTATCATCTTGTGTTGCTCCTCTTTTTGATTGCATATGAGTGGTTGTTTGAGTCGAGTCAAAACCTCTTCTCTCTCTTCCTGGGATCTTCCTCTCTGTTTCTAAGTGGGAGTTAGAGACTGGTTGTGGCTGAGGATGTAAATGATGTTGGTTCTTTTCCATGTCAGATTAACAAGCAAATGGATTTTGTCACACAGTGTGCTCTCCTCTCATCCTTAGGTGAGAACTGCAGTGCCAGGGTGCTCCTTGGGCAGTGCCCACTGAGGGAGGAGCTGCTGCTGGTCATCACTTTTCCTTTCCTCATAACTATAAATCATGGAACCAAGGAGCCCTGACTTCTTTTTTAGTATATTTTTAAGTATCACACAAAACTGTGTCCTTCCCACAGCCCGCAAGCTGAAGAAGCTGGGTAACCTGAAGGCACAGGAGGACATGGAGGGAGCCAGCTCATCCAGCCCCACGGAGGAGCAAGCTCCCAAGCTGGTGATGACGCGCATCGATGGCTACGAGTGCCAGCCCATCTTCCTTAATGTTCTGGAGGCCATCGAGCCTGGTGTGGTGTGTGCTGGCCATGATAACAGCCAGCCTGACTCCTTCTCCAACCTGCTGACCAGCCTGAATGAGCTTGGGGAGCGGCAGCTGGTCTACGTGGTCAAATGGGCAAAGGCCCTGCCAGGTGAGAAGGAAAACAAACACATCCCCTCCCAGTTCCAAAGCCCCATCTGCACTGCTGGGGGCGGGTGTGAAGGGGGTGGTCTGCAGCCTGTGTCCCATCACACAGCTCCTGGGGGACCATCTCCACGGGCACTGTGTGTGTCCCCTGCCTGGGAAGCAGCCTGTAGCAGTGTGGGACTTGTGTCTAGAGGGGCTGGCGATGGGAGAGGGAACTGAGGGGTGATGGAGTGTTTTGGAACTTACGCTCTGGGTTCAGATAGCCTCTGGCCAGTGATACGGTGTGGGCACAGGACACTTCCCCCCATGGCAGGGCTGCTGCTGGTTGGGGCTTAGGGTCCTGGTCTCCTCCCCGTCTCTCCATGGAGGATTTGCTCCACTTCCAGGGCCATGTCTGCCAGCCCTGCAGAGCTGCCCTCTGGACAAGGGTTAGCCCTGTCCCAGGACCCACCTGAAGTGATGAAAAGGGTAAATCGCAACATGGCAGAAGAGCAATACAGAATCCCAAAGGGCTCTTTCCTGGCAGTCCCTCAGGTTGCCCATGTGACAGCCCAGTGGGATATATTTATGATGCTTTCAGAGAGGTAACAGAGGCCAGGAATTTTCCAGATGCTGGTCAGCAGGTGCAGTAAGTGGAGCATCCCGGTGACTGATGTATATATGGAGCTGGGTCTGCGAGGGGTCACTGGTTGGTGACATCCTGCCTGTTCCACGTTGTAATCCTGCAACTGAGTGAGTGGGATTGCAGAGGGCTGAGCTCAGTCTGGGCACAGCCAGATCCAGCTCACCTCCCAGCATCTCGGAGAGTGGGGCATGGGGTCAGTTCCTGCTGCCTTTTCTATTCTAGCTCCACTCTTCAGGGAACACCAAAGAAAAGAGGGATCCCACTCCTTGTACGTGTAGGGTGGTATAGCAGAGGAGGAGATTGAGGCACAGTAAGTTTGCCACCCTCTGTCAAACCCTGGTGATGAACTGTGGTCAGGTGTCTGACATTCCCAGGAGTTGAGCAGGCCCCTGGACTGGTGCTCCCAAGGGATCCCTTGGTCTGAATATCCTTAAATGCAGAGTAGCCCATTCTATTTCTGCTATTCTTGAGTCACTTGGCTTGTAAAACCAGGGACAAATTCTGCTTCCTCTTTGGCTTATCTACACCAGACATCAAGATCAGACACAGAGACAGCACCAAAACCACCTGGCATCTGGCGCTGAGGCTGTACCACTGCAGTAGTGCTGATGGAAAGGGAGAGTGCTTTGGAAAATGTTGTCTATCATAACCACCAGGGTTATCAGAGGGTTTTACTCTCCTGAACTGCACCTGATGCCTGACCCCTCAGTGTGCAGCGGTGCCAGCTGCTGCCCTGCTGCCCCCCACAGCTGGCGCTCACTGTGCCAGGGTGGCATCTGGGCCAGATTGATTCTCCAGCTTGTTTGCCTTGAAGAGCTCTCCAAGCCACAGAGATCTGTGCCTCAGTGGGTTGTAATTATACACTGGAGCTGTTAAATTGCTTTAATATTTAATTGAAATAATGCACGATTGTCTTGAAACTCAATTATGTTTGCCTATTTACAAGTACATTGTAAAAAGCAGTGTTGGAACTGGTGTAAGCATGCCTGGGGTTTAACTCTGAGCCACCATCTGGGAATGCTAATTTGAATTTGGTTGCTATTTTTGTTTCTCTTGCAGTGTAGCTGAGGTTTCCATGCTCATTTCCACAGTGATTAGATCCATGGAGTGTGTATGGGACAGAAACCGGAGCACCTGTAACCATGGCGGGAGCCCTCAGGGTTGCCTGCTGGCTCTGAGCATCACATTAAAATCCAGTTACTTAAATTTGGTGAAGTCCTAATGGGACTTTCTCCCTTCCTTGTGTCCAAAGTCCCCTTTCTTCTCTTCCAGAGGCAGGTTGGTACTTGTCTATTCTTGATTCCCAGTCAGAGTGGGAGCTCCATGTCACGGCTGGTGTGCTCATGTCCTGGGACATGCTGAGCTTGGGCTGTGGACTGACCACCTTGTCCTAAGAGTAGCACTGCAGGAGAGCTGAAGTCTGCATGGAAACAGCCCTGGGAACTGCAGGAACCCAACAGTAATTCATAACATCTCTCCCTCATTGTTTATTAGGATTTCGCAACCTGCATGTGGATGACCAGATGTCAATAATCCAGTACTCCTGGATGGGCCTGATGGTGTTTGCTATGGGGTGGAGATCCTTCACCAATGTCAATTCCAGGATGCTTTACTTCGCTCCAGACCTGGTCTTCAATGAGTAAGTGTGAAACAACAGTCCAACAATGGGCTTTGGGTCAGCCCAGGTGACAAACTACACTAAGAGCAGTCACACTGAGCTGCCCAGCCCAGCCCAGCCCAGCCCTGCCCAGCCTGCTCCCCACTGCCACTGCCCATGGTGACCTTCAGAAGCAGTGAGGGCACTGTGATGCCTCTCGGGGTCCTTCTGCCTGCTCCCTCAGCCTTGCCATGGGCTGACACCCACTGGGGCAGCAGCAGAAGCTGGTGTGGGGTAAGGGGCTGCTCCATACAGAACTGCCTTTCTGCTATGGGGTTTGAATTCCAGTTTCCAGCTCAGTTGGGCAGCTGGAGTGAGCAGACACAGACAAAATATACTGTAAGGTCCTGGTGGGCTCTCCTTGATGTACGGTCAGCTTAGAGCTGCGGAGAGTTTTCTGGCACTCAGATGGAAGACCCTGAACCCAATAACCAAGAACAGCAGCAGGCAAACCCCCACCTGCCTGGGGGCTCCAACTCGGCCTCATATCCCTCAGAGATAGAAATGTTTGGGAAATCATTGCAGTTGCTCTTCAGACAAATGCTTCAAGTCTCTGGTAGCCATCTGTGTCCAGAGAGGATCACACACAGGCATTTTGGAAAATGCTCCACTCCTGCATGTGGCATCCCCAGGACAGAGCTTGGGCTCTTGGCAGTGGGGTGTACCAGGCAGGGGTGGTTTGCTGGGTCAGGGAGCACCCTCCCCGTCACACATGTGCAGTTTGGTCTCTGTGCCATCTGTACCTGTCTCACCCTGCCAGGTACCGCATGCACAAATCCAGGATGTACAGCCAGTGCATCAGGATGCGGCACCTCTCCCAGGAATTTGGGTGGCTTCAGATCACACCCCAGGAGTTCCTCTGTATGAAGGCTCTCCTCTTCTTCAGTATTAGTAAGTACCCACACCCTTTCCTCCATAGAGCTCCAGCACCTGCTGCTGCATCGCCCTTGAGGCATCTGGTGCTTTCCTTGTGCCTGGACTTTGACTTCTCAGGAGGGGGCTGGGGATGTCCCCTGCTTCAGCCTTCCTCCTCCTCTCCTGTTGTCACTCTCTGGGTTCCTCTCACTGCTTCCTTTGCATCCCACCCAGTTCCAGTGGATGGCCTGAAGAACCAGAAGCTCTTTGATGAGCTCCGCATGAATTACATTAAGGAACTTGACCGTATCATTGCCTGCAAGAGGAAGAACCCCACCTCCTGCTCCCGGAGGTTTTACCAGCTCACCAAGGTCCTGGACTCTGTGCATCCGGTAAGAGAGGACAGGGAAATGTCCATCTATACACATGATGTCCATCTAAATGCATAAGAAACAAAATAAGAAAGAAACTTTCCACAGTGAGAATTATCATTCCCTAGAACAACCTCTCCATCGTGGGAGGAGTTCAGATGTAGTTGGAAAGATGATAGTCTCATCCAGGCTGCCTTTCCCAGGGAATGTGGGACCTCTGTTGTGTGTCTTCCCAGAGAAAGCGCTGCCCAGGGACTTATTTAACCAGCTCCCTTCCTTCCCCAGATTGCCAAGGACCTGCATCAGTTTACATTTGATCTCCTAATCAAGGCACACATGGTGAGCGTGGACTACCCGGAAATGATGGCCGAGATCATCTCTGTGCAGGTTCCCAAGATCCTGTCTGGAAAAGTCAAGCCTATCTACTTCCACGCACAGTGATCTTTTGGAGGGACCCCCGTGCTGCCACCCCCATTCTGGCCATCTCCTGCCTGTTACTTCTGCACTACTGTCCTGCAGTGCCTTGGGGAATCCCTCTGCAGTGGTGGCCAAGGGGACAGGCAGTGACAGACCTGCTGGGATTCCTAAAATTTCTCTTTTCCTGAGGTACCTCTGAACTGAACCCCTGGTGCTGGCCTCTGCCTGGCTCCGGCTGCTCACGGTGCTGGACAGGGACTGGTGGGGGCAGCGGCACCATGTCTGAGTGTTCTCCTCTGTTTGTCACTGTGACTCCAGTGGCCCAGGGCCATGGGCCAACAGGAGAAGTACCAGCAGTTGGTGGGTTTGGAGTGATTTTCATAAAAAGAACACAACACAAAGCAGGTTGCAGCTCCACATTTGGGTGTGAGTTATGTTGCCAGCCTCCCTCAAGATGTTTTGTTTGCATTATGGCGCTGGGAAGCAGATGAGTTCAAACATTGCAGAAGAGAAGCAGAGCAGAGCTGGAGGACAAGGCGAGTTTGTGGCTGAGGAGTTCACAGGCCCTGCAGCCACTGTGGGATCTGCTGTGGTCAGCTAGGCCCTGGGACCTGCCTGTGCAGCTGAGACACGAGTGACAGAGCAGACGGGCTGCAGCAGAAGGCCTGCCAAGGAAGATGACCTTGGAAATCCTCCAGTGGCAGCTGGCTCCTGTTTTCCACCTGGGATGTTTTTCCTATGGCCTGTCCGGCTGGGTCTTGGTCTGCCCTGCAGATCCCTGGGCGCTCAGCAGTCACATTCCTGTCCCCACCAGCTGCTGCTCACTGACAAAGCCAAACCCACCTCTGAAAGTGCCTGATGCCCTCAGACCTCACACCTGCCTGGCTCCCCTGGGCACCTGCAGCCCCTGCCCTGCCCTGCACCTACTCTGCTCCCCCCGTGGCTCTGCAGACCCAGGATTCCAGCTATGCTCCTTCCCTTCATTTGTCCCAAATATTTTGTCCCAAACTACTTTTTCCAATGCCAGCAGATGAGTGTTGTGCAGCCAAGATCAAGGCCAGGTTCTGAGGGACCTGTGGGACCATGGGACTCCTCTCTGAATCCTGTCCATGGGGAGGTGGCTGTGGGAAATGGCTGATGCCACCACAGCACTTCAGGGGGCTGGAAGGGAAGCACCAAGAGACCCCCTGCTCTTGGGAGCGGCACACACAGCTTCTGCTGATGGCAGTGGCTGATTGCAGCCTGAGGGGACACCATCATGCACTCACTGTCCCACGTATGTGGTCCTGTACGCACCACACCACACACCCCACCCACACACCATCCCTTACACACCAGCCCCCCACACACCATCCCTTACACACCAGCCCCCCACACACCATCCCTTACACACCAGCCCCCCACACACCATCCCTTACACACCAGCCCCCCACACACCATCCCTTACACACCAGCCCCCCACACACCATCCCTTACACACCAGCCCCCCACACACCATCCCTTACACACCAGCCCCCCACACACCATCCCTTACACACCAGCCCCCCACACACCATCCCTTACACACCAGCCCCCCACACACCATCCCTTACACACCAGCCCCCCACACACCATCCCTTACACACCAGCCCCCCACACACCATCCCTTACACACCAGCCCCCCACACACCATCCCTTACACACCAGCCCCCCACACACCATCCCTTACACACCACCCACACACACACCATCCTTTACACACCACTCGCACACACCGTCCCTTACACACCACCCCCACACACCACACACACACCACTCACACACACCACCCCTGCACGACTCACACACACCACCCGCACACCACCCCCACACCACTCACACATACCACACACACGCACCACTCACACACACCACCCACACACACCATCCCATGTGCATCGCCCCACACACTCGGCCTGTCCCCAGCACACACACAGCAGCCAAGCCTACGTGCCCTGTCGTATTTTAGCTCCCCTCTTCCTGAGTACATCAAAACCACCTGCTCAGACCCAGTCAGGGCTGTCGGTGACTGCACACGCACAGGCTCGTGCCAGGGTCACACATCCCATCATGGGCTGTGACATGGTCTGGCATTACCTACCCAGATATCTACAAGGGTTATGCCAGCACAGGCAAACAGCAAACTCTGCACCCACCCAGGGCAGTGAGCCCACCTGGAGCCCTGTGCCCACCCAGAGCCCTGTGCCTGCCCTGTGCCCACCCTGTGCCCAGCTGTCCAGGCAATGCTGTTGCGGTGCAGCTGCTCCTTTGCATACTTGCAGAAAAATGAACAATTTCCCTGATACTTTCCAACCTTTTGATGCAACTTTCATTAAATGGAGTAAGGAAAAAGCCCCTATTGAAGGGGAGGATCTTTCTTTGCAATGGTTTTCCTTCCTCTGCTAGATATGGCTCTGAACCCGCTCCTCACCCTTAAATCCTCTAATGTAGGCAGCAACAGAATCCATAGGTGAACTTTCTGGCTGGCCCTCAGTGGGATGCTGCTCTCAGAGGCTCCTCCATGCCAGAGGGCTCCTGGCATTTTCCGTGCTGGTGTGAGCTACAGATATTTGCAAATGAACCGGTAAAAAATTCCAGCTGGTGCATCCCTATCTTCTGGAATTTTCCCTAGCTCAGTGAGCAGATGAGTGGTGATGCCCAGTCCCTGTTATCAGCTCAGGATGGCTCCAAGCAGTTGGAGCAGCAATTTGGGAGAGCTTTGTGCTTCGCACAGGCTCACAATCAGTGAAGGTTTTGTTGGTTAATGAGTGTGGCAGTGTCCTGCTGGGTGTTCATCTGCTGGGAGACCTGGAAGAGACCAAACCTAGCAGGGATTTACCCATCCTGCTTTGCTGGTGGGAGCACCATGCGAATGAGAAGTGGGGGAGTGGGGAAAGGATACTGCCCATGTATCACCTGCCCTGTGCACGTCACCTGGTGTGAAGCTGCTCTGGATGGCGAGTGGTGAGCAGGGCAGGAGCTCACGGGGAGCACCCCCAGCCCAGGACAGAGGGGCAGCCGGGGGCACTGAGGTCATGTTCTCTGTCTCTTCAATATCACAGTGAACTTCTGCAACTTGTTCATTCAAAAGTTGAGTTCCTACAATATAATTACCTGGAGATGTGGGAGCCAGGACTCGCAGCACCTGTGTGTGTATTTGCTGGGGGAATTAATGCTGTTTCCACGTGGATTTTCATGAGCTGCTGCAGGAACTGGGGAAGAAGAGGCTTTAAGAAATACCAAAGTCCAACTCCTGCCATTTATCTTTGTGCTTTTTGTTTTCTTCTGTGTTTTCTTGTCTACTTTTGCTTTAATAAAGCAAGGAGAATTTCATCGTGTTCGCAATCCCAAAAAAGCTGTCCTTGAGGCTCCCCTCAGGCTGGGTGAGCCCTGGAGTGGGGACCCCCTCTGTGTCACAGCTGGAAGCTGACCATGTCTGGCTTCCCCTGTGGATTCCCTGGCTCTGCTCTGGCCCATCTCAGAGGTGTGGGGGTTTTGAGCCAACTCAGTCTGGGTCATGGCTCAGCCCATCAGCTCCTGCCTGGGGCAGCAGATGGAGGACAAGGGACACACACGTTGGCACCTCCCTGGGAGCACGGGTTTGTGCACGGATGGGCACTGTTCCATAACAGAGGGTGTGGGATAAAGGATGCTGCCTTTAGTGAAGGCAGGAGGGACTCTTCCTCAGTCCCGTGTCATGCCAGAAGCAGTGAGCCAGATCAAATGGTGCAATGGCATGCAGCATTCCCAGGGCAGGGATCACAGACCTGTTCCCACTTTTGCCCACCTGAGCCTGACAGGCTCCTGCCATCACCCCCTGCCTCAGCAGGGAGCTCAGCTCAGCAGGAGCAAGAGCCAGGGCCGCAGCTGTCTGCTTGGAGAGGCTGTGGATGAGTCTGGAGAACCAGCAGCACCCACATGTCATTGCCATAATGTCCAAGAGGTCCTTTGTGCTTGGCTCAGGGAACTGGGTGCTCGGTGAGGGAGGTGAACGTGGGGCAGGACCCTCCCCATGGTACCACTCCTTGCTCTGGGCTGTGGGCTTGTCCCTGTGGTCTGTAGGGAACGCTGAGGTGTACCCGAGGTGTCACCTGCCTCCCAGCCAGCTGGAGAGCTGCTGCCCTCGCAGTCACCTCCCATCACAGGCCAGCCCCGCAGTCCCTGTGGCGTCCCTCCCCTTGCTGATCTCTCGCCCAGGATGTTTCAATAACATAATGTATGCTAAAAATATAAAATAAAGGCATGGCCCATTTTCTATTGCTAAAGATATCTATTTAGTGACATGCTCTAAGAGTCCTCTCTGGTTGCGCACTGAGGTACTGGATGCTCTGCAGGAGATGAGTCAGAATGTGCCAATTTAATGGAGACTTTTAATTATTTTTTTGGCTAGGTGCTGCCCAGTTTGCAAAGGTCCCCCCTTTCATGGCATGCACGGAACATACACTGGCATAGGCTGGGGTCGTTATCAGCTTGTCCAGCTTTCCTGTGGCTGCTTGAGGTTAGACAGGGACAGCGTTTGGATTTGGGGAACAACGGGGTGTCCCTGGTTTCTGCCCTCTTTGACTTGCACAAAGTGTCCTCACATATTTGGGCAGAATCCTGGGATTACAGAGAGAGGTGTCTGTGTTCTACCTGTTTCCAGGCCCAGGGCTGGCTGCGGTCACTGCAGATGGCCTTGGGCAGGGTGTCCTAGCCCCTCTGGGTGGGTCAGAGCCTCCCCTGCCCACTGGCACCTGCTCCCTGCACTCATTCCCTTCAGCAGCAGAGGGACGCTGTGCTTGTGACTCACAGAGTAAATCTCTGCACCCACATAAACCCTTAGCAAGTGGTTAAAAGCTGCTCTCTGTGCTGAGTGATTGGTGTTCTGTGGCAATTTTATGCTGTTTCTCTTTGTTAACGTGCCTCTGTAATAATAAGACTTCTCTATTTGATATATTTTACTTTCTTTGAAGTAAGCTAAAAAGCTCCTTGCTGGTGCCTTTTTGCCTCGGGGGGGCCTCCCAGCCCACAGCTGTGTTCCTGGGACTAATAAAAGCCAGTGTCTGCAGTTGCTCCTTCCACCAGAGCTGAGGGAAGGAGGGAAGCCAGTGCCACAGGATTTCCAGAAGAAAAAGAGCCAGCAGGCTTGGAATGGCAGAGAGACTTTGGGGTATGATGCTGGTTCTTTCCTGGGGCCTGGCTCCAAGGTGAGGGCTGAGCATGATACTGGGGACACCTTGGCCCCATTTCGGTGGGACTGTGACCCTGGAGCCCCCACAAACCACGTGATGCAGGTGCAGCACACACAGCCTGGTCTGGCCCAGTTTGGAATTGCAGTGCTTTGCCCAAATTATAGCATTACCTGAGGATAGATTCTCCCAGAGAAGGAATTAGGTGGATTGCTGACACAGCTGTTTTGGTTTTCTTTAATTGGAACTGAATGCATTGGATAAGGAAAAGAGAGCCCCACAGCGTTCTGGTACCAGAGGGGTTGGATTGTGATGACAGATGCTGCCGGGGCCAGTGGGGTGCAGTGCAGGATGCCCTGGGAACAACCGCAACTCCCAAGTCCCCATGTGGGACTGAAGGACATTTATTTGTGTAACCAAAGAGAGGGGCCTGCATGGCACCCAGGTAAAGAAACCAATGACGCTGCGCTGGGGGTAAATGAAAATTCTCATTTTTGGCTCTTTCAGCCGTGCCTGGGGCCCACATGAGCCCTCAGCTGCACCACAGGGCAGCCCCTCACACTTGGTGTTCAGCTCTTTTTGTAACCTGAAAGTCTGCTGTTGTTCTGAGTTCAATAAATGTAGAATCCGGTTTGCTGGAGCTCTACCCTCCACCTGTGTTTGGCTTTTGTGTCAATTTTGTGCATGAAGTTGCTGTGGGTGTGATGGCTGCCAGTGAGCAAAGGCACCAGGAATCAGTGGGTCATTTGCCAGTAGATGAGGCTGTACATTGGGTCATTGTAGACTTTCTTTCACAGTCAGATTTCACTATTAATCATGTCTGAACTTGTAATTCAATTACATATCAATTGGCTAATCCTTTCATATATTCCTCTTTGGGTCTTTTAAATTGAACTTCAGTTGATTAATGTATTTCTCAAAGCAAGGAGCTAATAAAGGCCAGTGTCCTCCTCCTCTTGTCATTGTTTTCGGTATCTTTATGAGCAGTTGTAAATCCATTCTTCTGGAACTTCTTTATAAAATTGACCTATGCTCTCCAAGTAATAAAGAAGACGCTTATCAGCCACTTGTTAATTCAATGCACAGATGTGAATCCTACCCAGGGCCAAGATTTGATTCACTGAGACAAAGCAAAGAGCTTGGAAAAAAAAAGCCCATCAGGCCACAAATAGCTGGCAATGCCTGGTGTGTAATTGCACAGCAGCAGTCCAAACACTGTGCCCCAGGAGCTGAAGAACAGTGTGCCAAGATAACAAAAACCCTTGGGTTTGTCATCCGCAAGGAATCTGATCCCATTCCTTGCTCTGAGTCACAGTGAAAAATTAATGTGTTATTTTCAAGATTTACCCTTAATGGACATTGAGCAGGCCTCAGCTCCTCAGGGCTGGTGAGGTGTATTGGGTAACAGCACGTCAGCCCTAGTGTCACCTGCCAGATGGCCACTTCACCACCCAGGGACATTCAGGAGCCACTGGTCCAGCACCTCATGGCACGATGGACTTGGTCCCTCAGCAGCTACACATCCTGGGCTTACCCTGGCTTCGGTCTCTGATGGCCCCGACCTCGTGTGGCTTGAACAGTGTCTGTGGGAGGACACAGGCTACTGGTTGGGGGCTGCTGGGATTGGAACTGGCTGAAGGGCAAATCCACCTCACTCAACTCCTTCTGTCCCATTATGCTCCAGCCACCTTTGCTGCACATCCTGCATCCCACATCCTACATCCCCCCTGCACTGGTCACCAGGACCTACAGGTCACAGGGAAGCTGCTTGACCATTTCACAGACCTCCCTGACCATTCCTAACTGCCAGAGCTGTGGCACCTGGCAGCATGGTGACAGCCACCGTGCCAGCACTGGGGATGAGCCACATGCTGGTGGGCTGCAGAGCTGTCCTTGGACATGCCTTGGCTCCCCAGCAGAACAGCACACCAAGCTCACTAGAGAAAGTCCAGTTACCATGAAGAAGAAAACTGAAAACATGGAAACACCATGAAAACCCCCAAATGGCCCCATGCTTTAAGGTCATTTATTTGTTCTTGTCCTCATAGCAGAAAGTGGGATATTTTTAATACAGAAAGAAGTTCTGTTTCCTAAAATACTAACGAGTTGTGTCAAATAGCCCTTTCGGCAGCGGTTCCCCTCCCTGGGGGCCTGGGAGTGCCAGCACTGTGACCCTGCTGCGCTGGCAGCCAGCCCTGTGTGCCTTCCATGGTGTCAGGGCTGTGCCCACGCTCCCAGGGTGAGCTGGTGGCAGCCACAGACCTCAGCAGGGTTACGCCGACTTGAGTGCCCTGACACAAGGGACATCGGCCAATGCTGGGGTTTGCTCCTTACCCTAAATTGGTGCTGCCTTCCTCTGCCAGCAGTGGGCAGGCGCCCAGGGGAGGGCAAGCAGGGCCTGGTATGCCCTGTGTCCCATCCCGTAGGAGAAGGGTGCAGTGGCATGGTGTGGTAGTGTGATGTGGTAGTGTGATGTGGTAGCATGGCGTGGTGGCTACTGGGAGAGCGTGTGGGGCCAAGACACTGAAGGGAGCTGGGGTGTGCGGGACACAGAGTGAGGGAGGATGGAGCTCCTGGGGACTTGCCTCTCTGAGCCTTCATGGGAATGGCCACATTTTATACTGGATTTCAAGGATCTTCAGAACTTCTGCTTTGCGGGAGCTCTTAGATACACTGGCAGGGGCTGTTAAAGCACTTCTTAAACTTCTGAAAACACGGAAAATGAAAAACATTCTGGCCTTTACTAGTTCAAAGCATCTCCTGATTGTCTAAGCCAATCACAGGACTTTTTGGTGGCCCGACCTGATTTACAGCCATGTGCACGGGCCAGGAAACCTGCTAAGGGCTGCCAGGAACCCGCCCGGTGCAGGGAGCTGCTCCCAGCTCAGAGGATCCAGATGGGTAATTGTGCAGTGGATGGGTCAGGGAGCTGAAAACTATGGCTCTGATCCTCCAAGGAGTCCCACATTGGTGGATTCCAGCCCCTTCATGGGTCTCTGTGTAGCACGTAAATTTCAGATGTCAGTGCTCCACTAAGAATATTTCAATTCTAAATTTATCACACACATGTGTCTGCTGCAGAGTCTTTGGCCTCTTCAGATTCTTCCTCTGGGAAGAACTCACTGAGGCTCAGGCTCAAGCTTTGGAACTGCTTGCTTTGTTATCTTCTCTCTATAAAAACCTGAAAGGTTTTACTTGTGCTGGAAGATAATTTTCTTGCTTATATTAAATCCAGCTGTTTTCTGTAAGAACACAAGCCAGGCATCTGTGGGTTGGGAGACAAGGATTGTTGGGGCAGTGCCTCAGCGCTCATTCCAGTTCATGATCACTTCATACAAGGCCTAGTGAAAACAGTTTAGTTCCCCAAGCACTACTGTTCTGAATGCATCCAGTCCTGGAAAAGTTACAGCCTCACATGGAAACTTTTGAGAGAAACAAGAAGCCAGAAAAAGCAAGCAGAAAACCCTCCAGCTGCTGCTCCAGGTGCATTGTGTCCATGCCCGCCCCGGGAGTGCTCTGGCTGCTTGGGCCCGAAGCCAGGGCATGGCACAGACCTCTCGGAGCTGGCAAACCCGGCCGGTGCTGCCCGAAGAGCCCGCGGGCGGGGGCTGGGCCTGCACAAAATAATTGCAGGAGGATCCTGAAAACAGCACCAGCCCTGAGAAGGGTGTGGGTGGGAACGCTCCTCTTCTCCAGCCGGGGACCTTCACGGCTGTGTGGGCAGCTTGGCTGTCCCTAGGACCCCAGGAACACCCTCCTGAGCAGTCACCTCTGTCAAGCTTCTCCAGAAATCTGGGCTCCAGAGCCGGCTGCAAGATTCCAATTTCAGAGAGAGAAAGCTGTTCTCTCCTGAGAGGGTTCACTGTTAAAGAAAAGCAAGAGGCCTGAAAAAGCAAATGCTGGTGCACAGTGTCAAGAGGCAGAGGAAAACAGATGTGAGTAGGGGAAAAGAGTGCTGGGTAGATGGAAAGAAGCCACTGGTGGTCACAGGAAAACCAGTCTCAGTGACCCATGGCACAGGATGCTGTCCAGGCACTGTGGCAGTGCAGGAATATTCAGCCTTGGCAGGGCAGTTTCTCCAGTCAGAAAATGCAGAAAACCAGCTTTGGGGACTGCTTTGGCAGTGCCCAGGGCACTCCCAGTCCCATGGACACAGCCCTGTGTGGCCTCCCGGGGCACAGAGCTGGGACCCCACAGCAGGACATGCCTGCAGAGGGGGCGGCAGTGGGGGCAGCCACTGGGGGGTCCAGGGTGAAGAGGAACAAAACACACTGAGATGGTTGTTTCACTTCATGGAAACTTTATAAACACTTGCAGTAACCTAAGCTTGTACACAACACAATGGCTCCGGGGCTGATGCTGGGGGGGCTGCCGTGCTGCACAGGACAATTCTGCGTTCCCAGCTGTCACTCCTGGGCCACTGGCAGCGGGGACAGTGCTCACAGCAGCAGGGATTGGGCCCCACAGAAGGGACTGGACCCCACAGCCCCCCACCAGCACTCCCCACCACTCCAACTGCTGGTCCCCAGTGTTCAAGTGCACCCACAGGTGCAGGAAAAATCGGCACAGACATACAAATGACAAAGAACTTTAAAAGGACACCATGAAATACATCTGCAAGAAGCTGCTTCTCTCCACTGCTCATGCTGTCAGACTGAAACACAGCCACCCTTGGATTCTTCCTACCCACAGAGCCTGGCCCTGTCCTGGGGGGTCTGTGCTGGGCAGTGGGCATGAGCAGGAGGAGGATGTGACAAGACACTGCTCCCGCAGAATGTCGCCTCCAGAGCCATGCACAGTGGCAGAGCCCAAGGAGCTTCCCGAACTGACAGGCTCGAGGGGTCCCCAAACAGCAGCCCAAAGCAGGAAAGAGAGCTGGGAAACGCTGGCTTTTTGTGTGGGAGCCACATGCACAACACCCCACCAGGGCCAGGGGTTGATGTGCTGCAGGCAGGTGCCCCCACTGCCAGGCTGGTCAGAGTGGCTCCCTCCAGCTTCTACTCCATCCTACTTGTTCAGAGATCCCTGTGATCAGAACCACTGTGTGTTGTCCTTGAGCCGCTGGTGAGGGGCTGCAGCAGAAGGAGCCCAGCACAGCCCCAGGTGGCACCAGTGCATGTGGCACAGCCCCAACTGCCACAGCACAGGGCTGGTTTGGTTTTAAAGCCGCTTTCATGTGCCAGGTCCAAAGGAGGGAGCAGCTGGGGTGCTGCTGAAGCCAAGGGAGTGAGAGCATCATGGACACGACACGTGAGTGCCAGTGTGTGACATTCAGCAATAAGAGAGACGAGATGGCACAGATGCAAAGTGCCAAGAGGTGGGAAGGACCTGTGCTGGGCAGGACACAGCATGCTTGAGGGAGGGAGCACCCAGGAAGCAGCTGTGGGAACGTCTGGCCACCGTTTTGGAAATGCTCTCAGCACCTAAAGAAAACCATTCAAAATGGGGGAGTCATCTTTGGGTGGGTGGAGGAAGCAGGGAAGCCGCTTGCTGCCCTGCACAGCCCTGGAGCTGGGCCCTGCGGCAGCTGGAGCAACAGACAAGCCTCTACTGCTACAGGGCTGCACAGAGGTCCTGGGCAGGGACACCTCCTGGGCCAATGGACACCATCCACAGGGCCACAGCTGAGGGACAGACTGGGCATCTCATACTGGAAGTGAATAAACAAGCAAACAAGAAACTGGGCAGTTCTTGGAAAAACAATGGGTTTGACCCACAAATAGTGAGTTTCAGATCCTCAGCACCTCTGTGGTGGCCCACCACAATCACCCAGGATGGAGACTTGGTGGTGGGCATGTGAGAAGTGGATCTGATGAGAGTGTGGCTCACATGTAAGAGCAGGCAGTGGAGGAAGAGGAGGAGGAGCACCTGCTGCTCCCTTTCCCCAGCTGCACCCTTGGAGGCTGCTGATCCAAGGGTGCTGCCTGAGAGCTGACCCCAGGCAAGGCTGTGGCCATGGCTCAGGCCAAGCCCCTGGCCCAGCCGCATCTGTCAGTGCGGTGTCCCAGGCCAGGGACGTCCAGGAGGAGATGAGGAGACATCCCAGAGCTGAGCACAGTGGTTCCCCCATCCCTGCCCAGCCTGTGTCACCATGGGCAGTGTTCCCAGGCACGGCTGTCTCACACAGACACCACAGCACAGCTCACCAAGTGAGGGACACAAGCACAAAGGAAGGGGCTTCTCAGGGCAAGGGAGGCCTGCAGCTGCTCTGCACTTGCATCCAAACACATGGACTCAGCCCCTGTGCTGTCCAAACATCCTTTTCAAGGTGTGTTTTCCGAAAAGTGAGCAGGTGAACGGGGGGGTTCCACTGTCCCTTCCTCAGGCAGTCGGTGTCCCCCAGCTCTGCCCATGCTGCTGTCACCTGCACGGGCACACACGGGCACTGTCACAGCCTGAAGAGAGGAGAGGTGGGAGGGCAGGGAACAGTTCAACACAGATGTGTGGGCAGACCTGCTCTCCATTGTGGTCTCCCTCTCCTAATTTCTTGAGCCACTTGTGGCTTGGAAATCATCGTCCAGTAAAATAGCTGCTCTCCAGGGCACTGGGGCTAGCAAGGCTCAGCTACGACTCCTGGGTCACAAGCACAGAAAGTGTCCTGGGTCCAGCTGGGCTGAGGTGCGCTTACAAAGCCTGGAAGAAGAAAACAAGCTCTGTGCAGCAGTGCAAATCCACCAGTAATGGCAGAACCACTGGATTCCCACAACCCCATAAATGCTGACTTTGTATTACATGTCTGCTTTCAGTTTATTTGATTTGTTGTCATACCTTTAGCCTCAGCTCTCATCACTTAGGATCCTGCCTTGTGGTGACGAAGAACTGGATAAAAGGAAGTAGAAAAATAGAGAAAAAAATGAGTGCAACGAGCAAGCTCCAACTCAGCTCCACAAGCTGCTTGAGGCTGGGTAATGGGCAGGGAGGGGTCTGTTTTGCAACAGAACAAATAATTTCACTATCAGCACCAGCAGCAGCAGTTCTCAGACTTACACACAGACTTACTCTGCTCTCCCTTGGGCAGAGGCTGGCGGCTTTTCAGAGCAGGAAGCTGGAGCTTATTTGGGCAAATGTTATCACAAATGGCACCAGCTGCCACTCAGAGCTGAGGGCTTTGGTGCCCATGCTGTGTCCCCATAGCCCCCTAGCTCTCTGTCTGCACATCCCCTGTGCTGGCCCAGCCATGCTCTCTTGGCAGCTGCCCGGACCTAACCAGCCCTCATCACCTCACCCATGCTCTGATCTTCCCACAAAGCCTGAGTACAATGGGCACTACACCAAGTAGATCCACACACATGGTAACAGGGATCTACAGGGATTTTTCTCACTTGGCAGATTTAACTTACCAAGTCTGTCTCTGGACTTACATTTTACACTTTGTGCTCTTTGTTTAGTTTCAGCATTTTAGATGAGCCCCATCAGCTGTTCATGAGTACGAGACAAGGCAGGCCTGAGGCTGGGGCTGTCCGTGCTGGCTCTGTCTCAGAGGGAGCACCCTGTGCTGCAGGGCTGCTGCTCTCCACATGCCACCTTCCCTGTGCCAGCCTTACCTGCCTGTTCTTCGGGAAGCCGTCTCAAAGAACTTGGTCCTAGAGGCCACGCTGCAAAGAAAACAGGAGAAGTCTCTCTTCTGATTCAACCTGGCAATTTGCTAATGAGATCTGCTCTGTGCCAGGGGAATGAGCTGCAGCACTGGCAGAAGTGCAGAGATCACCTTCAACTGACAGTTCTTGCGCCAAGGCACAGCTGGGATCCTTCTGCACCCCCTCTGCCCTCACACCACATGCCAGCACTTTGGCTGGGCTGCTTATAGAACCATGGAATCATGGAATCATTTAGGTTGGGAAAGATCTCCAAGATCGCAGAGTCCAACCTTTGACCAAACACCACCACACCAACTAAACCATAGCACTGAGTGCCACATCCAATCATTATTTCCATGCTCTGGCCTATAATCCCATGTGCATCCATCCCCTTTATGGCCTTTCCTTCAGTGTTTATGTGCTCCCACCCGTGCTCAAGAAAGAGAAGTTCTCCCAGGCAGTTCCGGCACAGAGCTGGCCCTCATGGCACCTTTTGTGCTCTTTCAGTTAATTCCCACTAAAGCCAGCAGGGTTCCTGACTCTCTTAAAATCTGAAAGAAATCTGAAGATGAGATGAAGCTGAACTCCATCCAGTTTTCTTAAGCAGATCCAAGCTGGATCTTGTCCTCCCCCAGCAAGTGTCTCATTCGAGAGGTTTGCTGGGGGCAGGCAGGGAAGGGCTCAGCTCCACCGACCCAGGAATCGCAGGGAAGGGGATGGGACAAGGCTCAGCCCCGGGGCTGTGCTTGAGCAGCTCCAAAGCTTTGTGTATGCCTTTGCTGTGGCCCAACTCCCACCTGGCCATGCCCCCTGCTCAGCTTTCCAAGTGACACTCAAACCTGCACTTGCAGTGGTGCCAAGGGGACATGCACAGGCTCCAGCCATGAGCCCCCAGGTGTCCCTGCCGACACCATGCACCCGCCATCGGCTGCTGGCTTACACAGATGAGGGCATCTCCTCTGCTGTCCCTGCTATCAGATCTGGTCTCTGCTCCAGCTTTGGAGGGATGGGAGTCCGGCACGGTGGATCCGGAGGTCTCACAGGGGGACGCGTTATCACGGGCTTATCGCCATGGGAACGTGGCTTAGGGACACCGTCACAGTCACCTACAGGGATGGAGATGACAAACACTGAACAGGAAGCTTTGGCAGAGGCCAGATATTTATGAAGGGGCACTGTACAGGTCTGTGGGTTTAGTTCTGTCCCTCTGCCTTAACACCCTCTCACTGACAGTGGCCGATAGCCAGAACGGAGGGACAGAGTCCAGGAAAAGGAAGCTCCCACAGTACCTGCCCCAGCACAGCCTTCCTGGCATTGGGGCTGGAGCTGGACCTGCAAGGACAAACTCAACGTAGTTGCTGACTGTGAAGCTGATACTTCCTGGGAATGACAAGTGTTCCTAACCAAACCCTGTGCAGTGCTGCTTTGTGAAAGGGAGAGGAACAGCACAAACTGGTGATTCCTGCGGCTGAGCTTTTATCCTGGACACTGACACTACCTGTCCTCTCCTCGGCTGCTTTTTTTCCCCAAGATCCAGCCAACCTTGCTATTCACTTAACCCTTCAAAGTCTTTAAGGGTCAAGTCAACAGGCAATGAGTGTCAGACTTTACCTGTGCCCACGCCTTAGGCTATTCTGGTCTCTCAGCCCCTCCTGCTGAGCTACATCAAGAGGACTCAAGGGGAGAAGTCCACCACCCACGCCAGGGAGGGCTGACTCAGGCACCTCGGGCTTCCCCCGGGAGCAAGGCACTCCTGCCTGGCTCTGGCCAGGCCCCCAGCGCACACTCACCCTCTCTGCCACAGATGCCCGGCCGGGGCGCCGGTCTCCGGGCCTGCAGCGTGGCGGTCCTCAGGGCAGGGCTGGTCACCACCCCGTTGGCCGCCCTGCCAGCCGGCTTCGCCCCTCCATCCTGCAGCCTGTTCACCAGCTTCCCCAGCTCGGGCTCAGTGCGCGGCTGGGGGCGGCTCTCAGCGGGGGGACGCCCCGGCTCGTCCC